>CAXITT010000094.1:1499076-1544781 GCA_964033795.1 Lymnaea stagnalis | reverse complement strand
CCTTCTAATGGTTACATTTAGCCGGGATAATTGACCTTCTAATGGTTACATTTAGCCGGGATAATTGACCTTCTAATGGTTACATTTAGCCGGGATAATTGACCTTCTAATGGTTACATTTAGCCGGGATAATTGACCTTCTATCGTTGAATTTTCGTTAGGACTACACACGTATCGTGATGATAAAAAAACATCCCCACCCTCCAATAGAACAATATGCCATCCCGACCCCCGTTAAGTCCTACCCTGGGGGGAGGGCACACCTCACCCCCCCCCCTTCCTAATCTGCCCAGGGTGCCCTGCGCCCCATGAAACAGATTACAAGTTCCGCTGATTTGTTTGGTCTCAGTTACGTCCGTGAGCTTAGTGGATGACCAAAACCGTTAGGCCTGCTTATCTCAGGAAGTATTGACCTATTATGATGGTCAGCCACTCGACCAGTCGCACGATCCGGAGATAAGTATGTTTACTGGCCACTGAGTCGGAGATGAGAAGAGGATAAGGTCCGTTGATGGGGATGACCACCGGATCACAGGAGATTATCAGGAGTGTCAGTGACAGTTGTTGAAAAGAAGATCGGGCTGTTGAGAGATTGCTGTGGTAACGCTTAACTGTATCGTCATTCGAGAAGTTTGTATATTTGTAGATAATAATATTATATTATATAATATGGGAAGTAATTTATTGCTTTGGGGCCTTCGAAAGGATGAATTTAATAGTCTCCCTTGTCGCTTTTGTTTTTTGTTTTTTGTTTTTGTTTTTGTTTTTTGTGTGTGGTCTTTTGTCACATGGCTCACCTTAGAGCCTGAGTAGTTGTCATTGTAGTGTTGTAGTTTCACGTGGCTAACATCCCTACGTGACCTCTGTTATCTGTTTACATGATCTCCTTGAATTTTTGATATTATGGTATCACATGACCCAAAAATATAAATTTATAAATTATTATTTTTTTAATCTGGTAACTCCAGAAGAGAGCTCACATAGTGTAAACAAGGATCTTAAGCTGCATGGGTCACTTTGAAAATGGTGTTCAGTTTGATTAATGCTCAGTTCACACCAGTGCAAAGAGATAACACTAGCGAAATTTCCGTTCCAAGAATGATCCGTCAGACCCCCCCTCGCCCCCAACTCTCTCTCTCTCCCCCTCTCTTTTTCTCCCCCCCCCCTTCCCCTTAACACTACCGAAATTTCCGTTCCAAGAATGATCCGTCAGACCCCCCCCTCGCCCCCAACTCTCTCTCTCTCCCCCTCTCTTTTTCTCCCCCCCCCCTTCCCCTCACCAGTGCGTAGGTTTAAGATATTATGGATATTTTAAACCACGTCTTTCTTATGTCTCATGCTTTTTTTCCCCTTTTATAATAGTTAGTAGGCCTCCATGTTGAATGTTTGAACAAAAAGATCAGGTGCAATTCAATATCGTGTAATATTGCTAATTTAAAAAAAAAAATCAATATTTTTAATCGATTTCTAAATACATTTGGATTTATCCCCATGACATGTTTTCTCTTTTAATTTACTTTAAAGTTTCAACGTTAAATTCTTTGTCAGGTTTATAAGCCAACGCAGTCCGACACGGGCAGCACTTTTTTCTTTATATGGAGGGGCAGGGTTTTCTGACAACAGCAGATATTTTTTTCGAGCACGGAGGTGGCGCTCTTTGATTTAGTCACAGTTTAAAAATAAGCTATATCAAGTATGAGCCACTGTTCTTAAAAATAATAACAGAAAAAAATGGGTTATGTGTGAAGATCTCTTTGAGCATGCGCATAAGTACGCGAGGAACAACCACTTCCGCGTCAATGAATGGGTTCGAGAGTTATAATACACAGTACGAGAACGTGTTTCAGTGAGTGTCGCCGGCTGTCGGCTACTGTTAATCATCTGAGACATTTCGGAAAAGTTAAAATAAACGATATGGCATATACTGCAATAGAAAGAGGTTCCCTGAACACTGGAAACTACCGAGTTTTTTTCAGTAAGTGTATTTTCTTGAAGCTTTATTAATTGCCCGTGTAAAAAAAAAAAAAGTTAAAAATAGGCTTACTAAAAACTTCGACCTACTTTCGTAACCCTAAATTAACTACTGACTACTGATTGGCAACAAAAAGACACGGTTAGTTAATTTGCATTGGATGCTCAACCTAATAATTAAACTTTAAATTTGAGTAAATCAATAGCAACTTGTCACTTAAATAATTACTAAATAAATAGTAATGTTAAGTTGGGTAAGCCTACAAATACTACCACACATTTCAATAAATATAAATTATAATTATTATACCAACCGACCAACACTTCCACTTCCAATTTTACTAAATTTTAATATATAAAAGTAAAAGATCCATACCAATTTTTTTATTATTACCGGTAGGCAACAATCTTGTACCCCAATGAAATGATTGTTTAACTACTATTTTTACTTAGTCTCCACCTCCTACAAATAAAATCAAAGTTTAAATTTAAATATTATATTTTTAAACATTTCTTCATTGACATTTTCATCATTGGTCTGTCTTTTGTTCTTAATTTTTGTACTTTTTATCATAATCATGTTATTCATGTTTTGGCCTAATTTAAATTACAATGTAACTATGGACATGGATAAGTCACAAGTCAATTTTCTTATTCTAAGTCTGCAGCTCTTTGCAATTAATATTAAATAAATAAAATAGAAGTAGAAATCATTTTCAATTAAATTATAATAAATTGAAATTAAAAGCTGAAAATCCACCTCTGGACACCCCCCCCCCCCCCCCCCCCCCCAAAGGTTGGGAAACCCTCTAACTTCTGAGTAGGCCTTTTAATTTTAATTTAAAGTCTTTAAGTTAAGTGCATGGCCCAGGCACTATGTATAAATAATAAAATCATTAAAATGTAAGCTAGGCCTATTATACTTGGTCTTGGTAAATTAATAGTACTTAATTGGTCTGTTGATTAGCCTATATTTTAATTATTTAGTACTATGGTATTTAATGCTGGTTGGATAGAATTTAACTAGTGTAATGCTTTTCTTAAGGTTAAAATATTATATGAACTGTTTTCATTAGTACGGACTGTACAGACCTGGTTTTTGGACATTTGTCCTTGTTAGTCATAAAAGTGTATTTGGACACACATGGTGATAAAACTGTTTAAATTTTTTTTAAAAAATGGTCATCTTATGGAATTGTGGTTGACCAAGGCAAAAATAGTATGTATTAGACTTGGCCACATGCCTTGTAAATGATTTGATCATTGAGTTTATGAATAATTTGATGATTATGGCCCACTGATTATTTTCATGCCTTAATTTAAGGCTTAAGCATATAAGCATTATATTACTGACTACTTAATATTTTTGGATGTTAAAGGAAAGTAGGGCCTAGACTATACTATAGGCTATAGTGTAATTTAAAAAGCAAAACACAAAACTGTCAACCAGTAGTATGGTATTTTTAGAGCTCTAACATTCATTCTTTTGATATTGGTAGGAATTTATTTAAAAAGAGAGAGGATGTAAGAAAGAGCTTTAAAAAACCCCCAAAAAACACTTAAATACAATAATATTATTACATTTTAATGTGCTGTGTGTTTTAAATATTTTAATTTCGGTTTTGTTCTTACTTTATCATGATATGGGTCTATATTTCCTGTTACCATTCACAGAAAATTCTGATGGAATTCCTATATCACCATTCCATGATATTCCTCTTTTGGCTGATGCCCAGAACAATATTTTCAACATGGTTGTGGAGATTCCCCGATGGACTAATGCCAAAATGGAGGTGATATTTTCTGACTAAAATTTTTTTTTTTTTAATGTTTGGATTTACAAACATATGCAACATGTACAACTTGTACAACTATTTTCTGAATTTAAATGTCTATTCACTGTCATCCTCAACTGAAATTTCCCAATTTGAAAATCTGGTACTTTGTAGTTAAAATATGTCTGATACATTTTTCATAGGGTTGCTTACATAACTAATGCTTCGACTTGCAGTTTTAAAATATCATGTGCTAATTCCAGAAAGATGCTTCTTGGAAACTAATTCTTTTCTTATCTAAATGCATAGGCTCCTATCTGTTTTATTTCTTGTTGTTGTAATTGAGATCATGAGGAATCCATTGCAATAGAAACATTGTCATAAATTTAATGAATAGAAAACATAACATCATCCAGTTGCAATCAAGCTCTTTGTGTGTTGTAACAGGCTGCAATAACTTGTATAGTTTTACAGAAACAAATGTATACACTATGATTTCCCAAAAGATCAGTTTCCTGGAAACTATAAACAATGAATGAGGTGTAGTTTCCTGGAAACTATTGACAATGTATGAGGTATAGTTTCCATGAACTGTCAGCACAGCAAAAAAGTGCCATGTTTGTTCACTAAATGTTTGTGTACATTGGTCAAGTCAAATTGACAATAAATAAATGATCTTTGCTTTCCCTGAGAATAATTGAGAGTCCACCATATACAGAATAGTGCCCAAAAAGATACAACTAAATGTGAAAGTTGTCCAGCATGGAGGTGAATGAAACACTGACTGGGATTGGCTTAATCTCTTAGACTTTGACCTAACATTTTTTATTTCCCCTGGTCGTAATCCACCTTTCTTATTGGAGGCTGCTCACTGCTACCCAGATAGTACTCCAAACCTCTCCACTAACTGCACATTTCCCCGTTTAAACAGTTGGATATATGGGAAGCATGCTTCCAAATTTATTCCAAACCTTACCGTCACACTTAACCTCTTTCTTGCCACAATTATTTGAATTGGAACCGAATTTTAGCTCGTCCAGTTAAAGTATCTGAGCGAATAAATGTAACAAATTGTCAGAGTATCTGGTAATGTACAGCTAGAGGCACTATGAGGTTTTAACAAATTTAATCCGTTTGAAAATGGCCAGTTAACAAACAGTTCATAACAAAGCGACCATACCCGAAACTATTGCAAATAACAAGTAACAATTTATTTATAAAATTCTGATATAAAGTACAAAATCAAATATATAGAAATAACTAACTTACAGCACGTAAATATGTATAATGGAAATGTAACAATATAAATCCACACACAGAGGGAAAAACTTATAAGTGTAATAGGTCTCTTTGTAGCTCTGGTACATCTCAGTTGACAGTCTTATTTTTTAGTCTATAAGGGCAGGCAAGTTTATCTCTATTTCGAACTAGAACCTTCTAGTGAGTTCAAGAGTAAACAGGGGTTAGAATGATGAATAGCTTAATACGTTATTGTTATGGAAGCATTGACCTAAATGGCTTTGATAAACAAAATATTTTTAAGCTTTGTATTAACACACTGAACAATTTGATCTACACACTGAACACTTTGATCTACACAATTAACACTTTGGTCACACAGTGAACACTTTGATATGGTTTCTTTTTCTCCTTTTGTCCTTAAACTTTCCACCTGGTTTTAAAAAAATGTTCAACAACCCCAAATTATCATGAGGTGAACCATTTTCATTAATTTGTGTGATTATAATTAAAGTTAAAGATTAGTATTTAAGTAACCATGTAATTTTGAACCCAAGTGCTAAAACCAGTTTTTTTTTTCATCGATTAACATCGTGTGTTTTCAGCTAAGTCATCATCTCTAAGTTTAGCTGGATTCAATTATGGATACTTAATTCCAGAAACTTATCTGAAGTAAAATCTTTTTTGAAAAACATTCATCTCGTAAAATTTTGTCTATCAATGAATCTGAGCGCTCGAAGCATTAAAGCAAGGGACACTACTGTCTTATTAACCAACATTTTTTTTTTTAAATTACTGTTATGTTATTCAACGTATTTGTTAAATGATACCATATGGGTTCAGAATTATTGTTGCTTTAACAAAATCAGTAAGAAATCATATAAACTTGTTTTGAAAATTATGTAGACGTGAAGACGTGTGTTAATTTTACCAGACCAAAAGATTGAAACAAAAATTAAAGTATGTTTCAATCAAATCGGTGCATCAAGATTTCCATCTGCTTCGATGTGAAGGTCCCTTATGGGGAATTTTTGAAATGACGCAATCTAGACAAATCTGTGTTCACCAGACGCCAACGTGTAACACGTTGTCCCATATTCACTCGGGGCATAATCGATGTCCAAATTCTGTCGGCTTTATAATCGTAGACATAACATAAATTCAATAGAAGAATTTAAATGTCTCGATCGATTTCCAAAATCTGCCTGCTCTATAATCGTGTGCATAACGTTTTTAAGTAAACCATTCAATATAAGTATTTAAATATCTCCTAGAAATGACCAGTGGCCATAGTTTATTAGTAACAATCGATTTAAAACAATTTGAGATTATTTTACCGGCCTTTCTCGTCAGTAAGCATGTGTCTACATGTTGTTTGTATTATAATAAACGGAAATTAAAATTGTTCCCAGCTGTGCTATTCGGGCTCACGTATCGATTATGTGGTGATTTGAAGCAACGCTTTTAGTCCACTGTCCAGAGCGTAGGACGTATTTTAAAAAGTCTAGTTGTGTTCATAGACAAGAACTTGTGATGACGTAATCTGGATACTGCCCACTTTTCCTTATTACGGCACACAAAACCGTTGCACTATTACCTTGCCTCCGATCCTTTCGATCGATCATTCTCACCGTCATCCAACTTGGCGTCAACTAGGTGGTGGTAAGTGCTGATTCAAGATCTTAAGGACATATCTTGAATCTGAGTAAATGACACGTTAGATCTACGTGATTCGGCTGCCCCCACCTCTGCAGTGTGCAGTGCATACTTTTTAGTGCCATGTGAATAGTTTCTTCCTCCGCATCGAAGTTCGATGCCGCAGTCCCATAGGGCCATGAAAGCTTCTCATTTGGTGGCCCTCCAGTTGGGTATAGGATGAGCACACCGTACCCTGCATCTTTCTCTTCGTGTTTGGGCGATCCGTCCGTGAAAACGTTCACTAGGGTTTCCACAAACCCTTCTATGGCCCCAAGGGCAGCCGCTTTTTGAACAAGTGCAGGGCTGCAATTCGTCACTGCTGTGTCGGTCAAAGCCAAACGTATATTGGGACGTGTAGGCTCCGTGTCTGCGGAGTTCGATCGTCCTTTCAAGTGCTATAACTTGGTGAATAAAGGGGGATATTTTCAGTTGACTCCCGGCTCCGTTATTCTGGACTTTAAAGCATCCTTCTTTTTCATTTAACCTCATGTACCGTTCTACGGTGGTTAATATCGCCTTGTCCCTAGTTATGTCTAGTGGTTCTACGGTGGTTAATATCGCCTTGTCCCTAGTTATGTCTAGTGGTTCTACGGTGGTTAATATCGCCTTGTCCCTAGTTATGTCTAGTGGTTCTACGGTGGTTAATATCGCCTTGTCCCTAGTTATGTCTAGTGGTTCTACGGTGGTTATCACACCCACAGCAGCCGTGGATGTGGGTTTAAATGCACCACAGAAGAATCTCATAGTTTGATTCTGGATCTGGCCCAATTTTTCTAATCCAGGTAACCTTTTCACCAGTTTGAGCTTGGTGGTCGCCTGGGAATTCAAGTCTTGTACACAATTATGCATTTGTACCTTTCGATCTAGTTTGACTCCCAGGTAGACCTGTTGCACTCCCAGGTAGACTTTTTGCACTCCCAGGTAGACCTGTCGCACTCCCAGGTAGACCTGTCGCGTGTCCCATGATAACGCTACGTTGTTCACCTTCAGCTCGATCACATGTTTAAGAATGGCACGACCGTTGGTCAAATGCCAATAGACCGTCTTCTCGATTTTCATTTCCATCTTCCACCACCGCATGCACCCACTGATAGCTGAGAGGTCACGCTAGAGTAGCTCTTGCAGTCGGTTGGCATCCTTACCGGTGCTCCCGATGACCAAGTCGTCCCCATACCGTGACTACTTGTTGTTTCTGCATAAGACAGTTCATTCAGTGCAGGTCGTACTGAGCAGATGATTGATGCAAGTGTTTAGAGAAGGTTAAAGTAAGGCTAACGTGACGTTCAGGGAGGGTTATAGTGAGGCTAGCGTGACGTTCAGAGAGGGTTATAGTGAGGCTAGCGTGACGTTCAGGGAGGGTTATAGTGAGGCTAGCGTGACGTTTAGGGAGGGTTATAGTGAGGCTAGCGTGACGTTCAGAGAGGGTTATAGTGAGGCTAGCGTGACGTTCAGAGAGGGTTTTAGTGAGGCTAGCGTGACGTTCAGGGAGGGTTATAGTGAGGCTAGCGTGACGTTCAGAGAGGGTTTTAGTGAGGCTAGCGTGACGTTCAGGGAGGGTTATACTGAGGCTAGCGTCATGTTCAGCGAGGGTTATAGTGAGGCTAGCGTGGCGGGGGGTGTACGGCTCGGTCCACCCGGAAACCTTACTTACTGTTAAAGTCTTTCTTTATACTTAGTCCGGCACACATGTCAGTTTGTGGCAAAATTTTGGTTACGCTCGGTTGGTTCTTGACATCGTCTGTCTCATGACATCGTCTGTCCTGAAAGGTCGGCTGAGTTGACACGTAGTTAGAGCTCCCGAACTGATGTCCAGGATTGCGCAGACTACAACAGCACTAAAAAAGCTCAAGAAAATATAGAATGACAAAAATATCGCCCCCAACACCAAAATCAGACTGATGTGCTCATTAGTCCTCTCCCTTTTCCTATATGCCTGCGAATCCTGGACATTAACAGCCGATCTTGAAAGGAAAATAAAGGCGATGAGAAGCATTTCAGAAGCATTTTTGGCATCTGCTATAGGGACCATATCTCCAATGATACAGTGAAAGAAAGGGTTCGTCAGGCAATTGGGGAGTAGGATGACCTATTGGTGACTGTGAAAACGCAAATTACAATGGTACGGCCACGTAACAAGGAAACAAGGGCTTTCCAAAGAAATATTGCAGTGCACCACAAGAGGAGGGAGAAGACAAAGAAAAAGATGAGAGGATAACATCAAAGAGTGGACAGGACTAACACTGGGCGATGCAGTGCTTAGTGCTGAAGACAGAGAGGAATGGAGGAGGATGGTTCACATGTCATCTGTGGCGCCCCAACGGTCCAAGGACTAAGGGACATGAGGATACAGCTCCCGTGTGCTGCGTCGAGGGCGGGGGGGGGGGTGGATTAGAAAAGGTGATTTATAAAAACAACCACCCCCACCCCTTCAGCTTACAATGTCCAAGGACTAAGGGACATGAGGATACAGCTCCCGTGTGCTGCGTCGAGGGCGGGGGGGGGGGGGTGGTTTAGAAAAGGGGATTTATAAAAACAACCACCCCCACCCCTTCAGCTTACAATAACCTAGGACCTAACTAAAAGGTATAGCAGAAATTTCAGGTGTCCTGATTGTGACCAGGTTATTCCTTATCACAATTTGTCACCATAACGACAGTTAGCTTGAACAGGCTACCACCAGGGCTGAATAATTTTAGTAAGCAATTTTATGATATAGTGCTGCTTATAGTGACTGTAGCTTAGTTAAAAGCTTTGGTCTAAACATTCACAATTTTTGTATTGTTACTTGTGACTTATCTTTGAACCATCTCAAATATCTTGCTGATATCAAATCAACTGAATTTAAAGTTTAAATAATGCATTTTGAATATCAATTTAAATCATTACCCTGGCTGTAGTCTTGTAAAATAACATTTAAAACACAAAAGCAAAGACCAAAAAGAAAACTGTATTATAAGACAAAGCTTTGCCAGTTATAATTTTAACATATTCCGACATGCTTTTTTTTCTCATGACTTTTTTTTTGTCAGCTAATAAATGAAAACATAAAATTTTTATTCTGTGTTAAAGTTATATTGATTTTATTTGACTTGTCAGATCAATAAAGAAGAGAAATTGAATCCACTCAAGCAAGATGTGAAAAATGGAAATTTAAGATATGTAAAAAATGTCTTCCCTCATCATGGTTACATATGGAACTATGGCGCCTTACCACAGGTAGGAGGAATATAGGGTATACATTAGTACAGGGTTTTCCAACCTTTTATTATTTTTTTTGTATGGCCTGAAAATGTTTTGACTAGGTCTCAAGCCCTCTACAAATTTTTACTAGGTCTCACCCCCTAAAGGGTTAAAATACATTTTAAAATTGGAAAAAATGTACCTCAAATTTATGCCATAAGGTGAAATATTAATAAAAAAAAATAAATGTATATCCTAAAGTAACTCTAATGATCTTCTGCTTGAGCACCCTACGTTGCAAAACCTTGCCATTGTTGACATTTTCATCAACTTATAATAAAAATTTTGGTACACCCAGGTACGAATTCAGGTCAGAGCTTGTTACACACCAATAATCTAAAGCCATAACGTCTCATGGCTCACTCAAAGTCCTTACTCCAAACCATATCTTCACATACCCGGAATTGTGCGTCACTAATTGAAAGGTGTCTCTCCCAAGCATTTCAGAATTTCCTTAGTAATTTTCCTAAAGTTTCTAAATCAGCTGTTGATTGGCTTTGGGATAGTAAATGTACAAATAAACACTTGGGATAGTAAATGTACAAATAAACACTTTGGGATAGTAAATGTACAAATAAACACTTTGGGATAGTTAATGTACAAATAAACACTTTGGGATAGTTAATGTACAAATAAACATGCAAATTTATTTGTAATATTAATATATACCATTTAATTGTAGAGCATGTATATTAAAATAAGCTATTGTAAATTTTTTAGCTAGCACATGGTAAATTTAACAGTGCAGCCAATTTAAATGACACTACATAAATGCTAGCCTACTAGCAGTCACTATCTGTAATGATAAAGTACTTTGGTAAGCATAGGTTTGTACACATTTGTATTTAAACATATGTTCAATACATATTGCTGGGAGAAGTTGTGTAGAAGTGACAGGCAGTGATTTGGGAGGTGGAGGGAAATGGTGTCATTCAAGATAGGTAGTTTGGGTAAAACTGTATATTATTAGATTGAATGGCTTCAGTATTGTTTGTCATCAATATAAAAGGAAATATAACTATATATATACACACACAGAAATAATGTACACTGAAGACATTTTTCCACTGCATGTCTCATATCTTTCTAGGCCAATGTCATTCCTCCTATCTTTTAACTTCTTTAACTCTGTTACCCTTCATAACAAGCTGGGTGGCTAAACATTAGGCTGCTGTTAATTTACTGAGATTGAAAGATTAGTTGAATAGAGCAGTCTTTTCAACTGATGAATTGCATGTAATTGAAATGGCAGGAGTTAAATCCCCATGGTAATGGTGGTTGTCATGGTAGGTCATGCCTGCTAATTGCATCTGAACTTGAGAGCAATTTAAGGTCATGGAAATGTTGAGGACTGGGGAGGTTAGTCCAATTACTAAAGGCATTGATTTATTGCTGAGCCTTTGAAATTCAACTCTCTCTTCCCTAGCATGTGTAGCATACAAACCCAATGTTTTTAATGAATTTTAAATGCAAATTTATATTTTGACTGCTTGAGTTTTTGCCCTGTTCTGTTTAGTATTTTGAATGACCACCATCCTTCACATTTTTCTTCGATGCTTATTCCATTCATTTTCTACTCAACTTCAAAATTATAAACATCTTTGAGATTGAGGACCCAAATGGTGGTCCAGCCTTATGTTGCCTGTCCGTATGACATAAGTCAAGAAACTGGGCGGGATTGTATGTTTGAGTCTTGTTCCAAAACAAACTCAACCTGAAATCATGCGCTGTAAATTGGAAGTTTTAAAATTCATTTTAGGGACATTTTTCTCTTCAAAATTTGCATATGACATACAAACCTTATGTGAAACAACCTTAAATTGGGAGGGGGATGAGAGTATGTTTAATCCAATCTAGGACCTAGACTCTTGCTTTTTAAAATTCAAAACTGCCTTAACAAAACAAAAAAAAGAAGCTCTTCAACGTTGCTAGCATTAAATGGTAATAGCGGTTAGAATCCTATCCAAATGGCTGATTATGAATATGGTTTAACAAATTTTGTTTGCTCATATTTCAAGTCAATTAAAAAAAAAATCTGGCACCCATCCCTGGTACATTGGTAAACTTGTCCACTGGTCCGCACTGCTAACAGTTTGAAAAACGCTGGTTTATAAGAGCTATTGTGAGTTGTTAAAGTTCCAGAAGAGATTTTAAATGGTTTTTGTTTTTACAGGAATAAAAAATATTTCTAGCAACACAATGTATTTTAGTAACAGTATATGACAAGACCAACATCTCCTGTTTGTGTCCCATATTTCAGACATATGAGGACCCGGCTCATGTAACACCAGACACTGGAGCTAAAGGAGACTCAGACCCCATTGATGTTTGTGAAATTGGTCACAAGGTAAAAGACGAAATACTTTCTTCCCCCTTAATTTCTGGTGAACCCATAAATCAGGCATTGGAGAAATGTAACAGCATTTGAGAAAAATGTGTTCTTTAAAGTTGTGAGAGGAAAATATATATTTATTTTTTTTTAGAAAAACTAAATTTAAAAAAATTTAAAAACTCTTAATTTCTCATCAATACTTAAAGCAACTTATTAAAATACGTTTTATTTATAACGCAAAAATAACATCAATAATTAAGAATCATTTGAATGAGTTTCCGGTTCCTATCTTTCTTTTTAAAAAAAAATTCATTTTAAAATTGATCGGTAGTCAACACATTTCACAGCAGGGTGCTTAAGAAAAATTACTCAAGCCAATACATTAGTTGTGATATGTTTTTCAGATTCATTCCAGGGGGTCAGTTGTTCCAGTCAAAGTTCTAGGAGTCATGTGCCTTATAGATGAGGGTAAGTTAAAGGCGCTACACAACTCATTTGTTCTGGTAGTGTGTCTGTAGGTAGGAATAGCTGAATAATGCATGATAACTTTGGCAAGTCATTTATTGTTATGACGCATGTCAAAGTAATCATGACACATTTATTCAACGGACTGTCGATTTTTTTATTTTATATTCATACTATAAGAAAAAAATGTATACATATATTTTGAGCAAAGACTGATTTGGGTGGTTAGTGGGGCTGGGGGAAGGGGGTGGGGTGAACATTTTATTTGTGGACAAATACAGATTTCATGTTGAAAAGGTTTTAAAAACTAATCAGTGTATAGTGTCATTGTATCATCCATGGGTGTGAACGCTAGTATTCACATTGTTTTAATTGTTCAAAAACTTTAGTCATCATCTATTTACATTTGGCAGAGCATTTAATATTTTAAATGATGAAGTTATTACAGGCATGCTCAAACATGGAACAGACATTTAGAATTCTTTTGACATATTATGTTCCAGGTGAAACTGACTGGAAAGTTCTAGCTATTGATGCCACAGATCCTCTAGCTCTTAAACTCAATGGTCAGTTCAAATAGTCCACTGTTTTATTTAAACAAACCCAGATGATAAGACAATAAGAACCTGCTGTAATTAACCGATAGACATACTCTGTTCATGATATATTTGTACTAGATGTGCGCATTAAATATTCATCATTAGAGTAGGTAAACTGAATTAATAAACAAAATTGTTTAAATCTTGAACATTTTTTTGCCACCTATAAAAGTGCCATTTTCATAAGCTTATACCTGTGAAAGTGAATCACTTAAACTCACTCACTTACGCTCAACACACACCTACATATCTAGGGAACAGACTCAATTTTTTTCAAAGGTAAAAATAAATTCATCAAATTTTATTGTAATGAAAATGGCGTTTCCTCACATTTTGATAAAACAAAAAATGGAGGTAAACGCAAATGTGTAAATTTTTTTAAAAATCATTAAAAATTAACTGATAACAAAGCGTACATCATAACTCTATCAAAATGTAGGTGAACTAAAGCTCTATGTACAGCCTCTGTAACTATAACTATGTATATTTAAAATACAAATATGATTTTAAAAATTGCAGGGTTTCACATGAAGCTGAAAATCAGTCATTAAAAACAATATGCAAAAATCAATAGTTCTACCCACAGTCAAGCTAATTATATCAAAATACAGAGTAACTACAGCTTGACATATTTAAAGAGTCCATGCGCCCATTACTTATTTATATATAATACAAGCATGGCTGGAAAAGTGCAAGGGTTCACATCCAGGGAAAAGTTATATTTTCACAAATGTTTTTAAAAAATGTAGCAATTACCCGGCACTAATATTACAGCTTCAAATAAAACTATATAGATATCTAGAATAACTGAGGCTAAACAGTCAGTGTGCCTGTAACATTTATTTATACATACTAGACACAAAACATTTTGCACCCCCAACAAATCAACTTTTAGAAAATAACTAAAATTGTCCTGCATTTTATAAAAAGTATTTTAACACGCCTTGATTAGAAAAACTCCTGCTCCATGAGCTGGTCTAACAGAACTGAAAAATCTGAATATTCTTTTTTGAAAGAATTTGGATAATTTTTGGATTTGGAGAATTTAGTAATTACAAAAGATGATAGGGTAGGGCTTATGCAATTTAAAACCTTGATCCAATTTACATAATCCAATGTTGAAAGGGTACTACTAACTTTTCCCACTCACTTTTGAATGTATAATTTGTACATTTTTAACTTAGAGCCAAGATTTTTTTGTTTAAAAAGGGCCTGCTGTAATTACTATTGTTATTTAAAGATAGTCATTGCGGCACATACATTAGTTATGGACAATGAAGTATTTTTTTTGTTTTGGTTACAGATGTTTCTGATATTGAAACCCACTGCCCTGGTCTAATTAGGGTAAGTTCTTGTTATTCAAGACAACTTGTTTTGATTAAATGCATAATATACCCCCTTCAAAGGTGGCCCAAATGCTACCTGGTAACCCCCTTGTCTCTTTTTTTTTTCCACCATTGCCATTTAAATATATGCTTGTTACAGCAATAATTCATTGTATAGAGATTCACCATGATATCAGTACAGCAAACTGAGATTCACTATGATATTAGTACAGCAACTGAGATTCATTACGTTTTGTCCCTATTTGGTTATAACTGAAAACCTTTTTTTTTTAATCATTTCACTTTGTTTTCTAAATCAGTGCATCTTTTAAAAACTTTACCCATTCCTGAATGCATTTAATTATTGGTCTGATATAGTTAATATTTCAAGTCCAAATGAAACAAATAATGCTAATAATTAAAATACAGACCTACAGTACTCCTCTTTGGTGAGGCCTCAGATTACATAAATGTGGGCAGCCTAATGAGCACTGGGTATTGTTCTATGGATCCTTGATTATTTGTTTAGTTCTATGGGGAATGGAGTATTGGCAGATACATTCCTGTTTTTTTCTTAATCTCTATCTGTATTGCCTGCAACATGAAGCTATATAAAAATAATAATTGCTTTGAAAAGATCTTTTTAAATTTATGTTTCATGCAAGCAAATTTCTTTTAAAAATCTAATTAATTTTTTAATGGACTTCTTTGACTTCTTTCAGGCCACCTATGAATGGTTTAGATATTACAAGGTTCCAGATGGCAAGCCTGAAAATCAATTTGCTTTTAATGGAGAAGCAAAGAATAGGGTATGTTGTATAGTTGGTGCAACTGATTGAGTATGATTGTTACATACTGTGCTGGTGGGAATGGGGTTTGAGTATGTACAACCTTTTGGAGGCGGCCGCTGCTATTTTAAGCTCATTTGTATACATGTGAAACGAGTCAAATGAAAGCAATAAAAAAAAACATTTTGGCTGAACCCACTAGTTCCACTTTTCATCTGCCCAAATTCATACACACACACTTCTTACTGCCTTTCATGGCATTGCTTGTTACAGTAGTATGCCCATTCAGGGTGCCTGGAATACTAACTCCAATTCAGCATGACTTCTAAAGTTTACTTCTATTCTTGCAAGAACATAATTCGACTTTTTACAGAAATCCTAATATATTTTTCTTATTTGGTTAAAAATTTATGTGAGTTCTCCATGGCTTTCCAAGCTCATTTAACTTCTCTAAATAACTAGATTTTTGTTATTGTGATTTTCAAAATTTCATTAATTAAAAAAATATTTTTTTTTTTAAAAATAGTTTTTTCTTCAAAATATGTACTTATCCAATTGTTATGCCCCTTTAATTAGCCATGAGACGTTAACATCAAAAGTAGTGTAGAGAGACTTAAAGTCTTCACCATCATACTATATCCAAAAATATGTATTAGACCCTTTAATTACCACAGGATAATCTTACAATGATACTAGCCTATTAACATATCTGAATTAGCCAGTGCATTTTTGACAGTGATGTTTCGAAAATAAAGTCATTGTTAAAGATAACTGGTTACCCTACTAATAATGAACTTAGCCAATCATGTCGATAAATGTGATAACATCCTGAAAATAATTCAAATAAAACTAGATGACAGGACATAGTAAGTAGTGTAGCTAGTTTTGAACCACCTTGGCTCGTCCTTGAGTTTTATGATCTTTCTTCTGATAGACAAAAAGCCATTCCACATCAAACTTGTCCACCTGCAGATCAAGGGGGACAATATCAAGTAGACTGTCAAGTTCATCCTTTTTGTGTTAGTCAACCAGAGACCCTGAGAGACCTGTTCAGTGGTCACAGTCACACTTGTAACTTTTGTAAAATGCCTATTGAGAGACCAGTATCTTATCACAAAGAAAGCAAATGAAACTGAAGCGTTGTGATTTCTTACAACTGACCATTTTAGTCGTGTACTGCTCTCAAACTTTGTTTCTTTTAGGATTGGACGTTTTGGAAGTTCCAATAATTGCCCTTTGTTTTGGAGCTAGACTAAGTGCAAGTTCAAATAATTCCCTTGTTTTGGAGCTAGACTAAGTGCAAGTTCCAACAGGAATTTTAATTATTGCCCTTTTTTAATTTAAAATTAAAACCTCAAATTATTTAAGTAAAAAAAATTATACCACACCTGAATGTGTTCTGTATCCATCTGAATGTGTTCTGTATCCATCTGAATGCGTTCTGTATCCATCTGGATGTGTTCTATATCCACCTGAATGTGTTCTATATCTAGGATTATGCACTGCAAGTTATTCAAGAAACCCATGAGCAGTGGAGTGGCCTTGTCAGTGGTGATGGCACTTCTCCTTTATCAAGGTAAGTTTATGCTGTTCTGTTAACTGCCAAGTGAGTCTCAGATCCTGCAATATTCCAGAAAACCAAAAGAGATGCCCTTTCCCAACAGTTCACTTGTCATGAACTATCCCAGACAGATACCGGGTATCACTGATACCTACATAAGATATACAAAGTTCCTTTAAGTCACTGAATTAAATATTATTGATCTAGAAATTACATACAATGTAACATTATTAAAATTATGCTTAAGAACCAAAATGTGCATTTTTTCCATGTTAGCTTGAGTGTCAGTAGTGTCACTATTTGTTGAATGTTATTTTAGAGTGAACACTGCTGTAACAAACAGCCCACACAAGATTGAAAAGGATGAAGCTCAGCAGATTCTTGAAACTGTAAGTTTACACATTCATTCTTGATACTGAAAAAGTCTCAACCATCTTGTATGGAATTTGGTAATTCACTTCATTTATAATTGTTCTCACCACTTAATGACCATTACACCAAACTGGTTTCCAATGTCAGTGTCACAGGTTCCCTGTGTCACCAGATCCAATGATTGAATTCACATCTACAAATGAAATATTGATACATATCCCATCACACCTTTTACATGTAACTCATTTGCTTCTGATTTTGGAAAACTCTCAAGAGGCTAATACTATTTTCAATTCCTGTTACTATTAGGAACTTAAAATAATCAGGACCTTGTTCTTCCCTTTGTTTGTTTGACCTATTGGGCATACTTATATAAAGATTAAACTTAACTTGTCACATCCATTTGAAGTATTTTCATTTAATAAAACTCTCGGCCAACTAGCCAATAGTACAACCCTGACTTAATCGATAATACACAATCCTAATTGAATCTTAGAAATTTACTAGTAAATTGAGGAAAACAATATCACTTTGTAAATTCCTATGATTTATAATTTACATGGATCAGTTTTGGTGCTCCATTTAAAAAAAAAAATCAAGGTTTAATGGTTTGATTTGGATCTTATTTTTTTTTTTTCAGTCTGCTGCACCAGGACCTGCAGCAGAGATTAGTCAAAAAGGTATGTGGTCAATTGATTCTTTTACTGGCCTATGGGTATCTTGGTTTCTCTGGGGCATAGTTTTGGAGGTTTTAGTTTTATCAACTGACGAACTACTTGTTTACCGAAGTGACCTCCCAGTTCCAGCTGCTTCACAACAAGCCAGACACTATTTTAAAAAATTAAGTTGTCGGAACTATTGATACCATTATAAATTGGTTGGAGTGCATCACTTATTTTAATTTTAATAAACTTAATAGCTTTCCAATTTGAGCAGTGGATCTGGAAATTTATTTTATCCATAGGACCTTAATTGCTGTAATGGGTTGCAATCCGGGATCCCGAATATCAAAAATACCGGGCCATAACGATGCTTGAAAAAAACTGGATTGTTTTCTCTGACACTGGATGAATCAAATAGTTAGGGAAATTGTTGCTTTATGAACATAAACATTCATAGCCCTATGTTAACCAGTGAATTTGTAAATCTTGGCCCAGTAAGAGTGATTGGCAGCATGTCGGCCAGAACTTGTTTACAAGTGTTGGTAAACAGGCTACCTGCTTTTGAATTGTTATTGAAAGATGATAAAGTCTGCATAACTCCTGACGTTGCTAGTGTGACATCAACCTGTAGAAAGCGATTCTGATGATTCTGACTGATGATGATCGTGACAAATTTGACTAAAACTTAAATCAAAATAATGAATTCATTTTCAAAGATTTAATCGGGAAAGTGCAAGAAATTGCAACAATTTTCAGAGAGTCGCCTAGCAAAAGTACGATTCTCCAGACATATGGAAGAAATTGGTTGCAGCTTAATTTAATTTTAGATTGCAGCACAGGATGAAATCATTTAGCAGACATGTTAGGAAGGATAGTGAGACTAAATCATCCTATGCTAATATTTGGTAATGTCTGAAGTTAGACATTAGTGTTATTGTTAAAAGGTTATTAAAAATCAATTAGCTAATTTTTTTTTACATGTTTTTATTTTATTGTTAAATCACCACCTAATCTCGACTCTAAATTCTCTGAATATTCACAATATCAGGATTCCGGCATTCGTAAACCTCCATATCGAAAATACCGGTTTTGGTAAAAGGGACTGGTTTTGCGACCCCTTAATTGCTGTAAATTAGGTGGATTTTAAAAATAATTCTCTTTTTTTAATTTCAGAAAACATGTGGTATTATGTTATACCAGGAAAATAACTTGCTCATCCATTACACATGATTCCAAGCAGCTCAAGATATGGAGCTGACACCATCTTGAAATCAACAGTCCACATATATCTAGTTTTGAAATATTATTTAGTAAAAATAAATTGAAAGCAAAACATTCAAACAAAATTCATTGATTTGCTCAATATAAAGCTTGTACCAAGTCATATTCTCTTGAACCAAGTCATATTCCCTTGAGCTTTCAGTCTTAAAGCCATCAATTGGGTATATTTTGTTAGACTAAGGATTTTTTTACATTTAACAAATTTTGTATTGAATTTACAATTAAAATACATGAATGGCCTAATGATCTTTTTACCAGTATAAATTTTGTGTTTAATAATTGGTTTACCTATTTTAATAAATATCCTTAAAATACACATTACTTGTATAACAAATTGTGACATAATGCTAGTTTATCCTGATAAATGATCAGATACTGTAAACTCATGCATTAAAAAGGTTGTTTATTATTGTAACTGTAAGTTAGTGTAAGCAAATGGTTCTTATGTATGTCCTAAAATTTTGTGGGGGATTGATCTGTTTATTACAATGAGGGTTTCATGAATGTAATATTTATGTACTGATGCCGTAATTCTATTGAATTTTGTTGACCAAGTGATAGATATTAGTATTCTTGAATTAAGTTAGTTGCTTTTGTGATGAAAAGTTGTGGTAAACCATGTATTGTCCAATGGGAAACACAAAAAAATAACCAGAAAATAAAATTTTTCTTATAGATCTGGTTTTCTTTTTTTATTTCTTATGTTTGATATAGACATTTTATTTGAAATGACACATACACTAAACTCAATAGATGAAAATGATTAATTATAATTTTTGTACAAAAAGCCATGATAGAAAGAGGGAACAAAATACCCGCTTAATTTATATTTTAAAGGAAACAAATATAGCAGATCTACAAAAGAAAACAATAATTGTTCACAACTTGAATGCTTCAAGTCAGGCGCGTTCATTAAATGCAATTCTTAAAATAAAAGTGAACAACCAAAACCTACATCTGCATTAGGGAGACGCTAATGAGTATGACACATTTGAATGGACATTGAAGCAGCTTTAATAAAAAATATATTCCAAATAACAAAATAAGCCAATCATTAAACAATGACTTGGTTCAACAAAAATTATTATACTATACATAAAAGATATAAATGCATATATATATTGAGGATATTATCTTAAGAGAACTATGGCAACTGGAAACGTTTAAAGCTCCTCCAAAATAATTTTTCTTCAATTTAAAATAAAAATAATTCATGTCATAATGAAGCTGCATATTTACTAGTCATGACTTCATCTCTATTGTCTGCATTCATCCACTGGTACCTTTCTCATGTCTGCATTCACACAACCATGATTTCATGTCTGCATTCACCCATGGAGTACCGGTAGTATTTATGTTTGGCATTATTTTTTTTATTTAGATTGGACTATTTTCAAAAAGGGGACTTTATTATTCTCAGTCACACAAATCACTGGCAGCTCATTATTAGGTTTATACTTATAGAGATATTTATGTAAGTGTATATATTTATATATTATTTTTATTTCAGAAACAAATCTTCGCATCCATTATAACAAGAGCCATGCAAACAGTACACAAGCGTTCAAATTATTTAACTCAATGAAAATTTGAGTTTACTGCATTTTTTGTAGTAAAAAGTTTACAAAGACAGGGTATATTTGTTACCTGTTGTATATATGACATTAAGAATTTGGATATAATTCCAGCTTGATAATCTTTTTTTAAAACTAACAAGATTGAAAACATTTTAAGATAAACACAACTCTTTTAATTCTTTCTCAGTAAAAATGTTCAGCCTTTATTTACCTCTTGTATCAAAACTTGCACATACTAATCAAAAACTACTAAAGTATTTACTTGTTTTGAAAGTTAAGTATTTTGAATAGATTTTCATATTTATTAAAAATGTCACTGATAAGTGAATTAAATTCTGGCCTCCTTAGTTTTGCCATCAATACTCACATTTCTTTACCTCCAAATGTATGTCAGTCAAAATGTATGTACCTCAGTCAAAAAAATAAATTTTTAAATAATTATTTGGCTGGCAAAATTGATTGATGTACCAGTACTCTGATAAAAGCATTCATGGCCATATCTATTATTCCTTTTATAGAACTGCTAATCATTTTAGGTTATTTCATTTTTGCTAAATCAGTCGTAACTAACTATAAAAATTTAAAAGAAAAAGATATGGGGTTATTAAGAGCCTCAGAACCTGTGCTACAAAAAAATAATAATTTTATAACAAAAAGTTTCAATGCATTGATTGGCAGTAGCTTAACACCAACTGAACTTTGACTTACCGCATCCTACTAGACTAATAGATGCTCATCAGTTGATTTAAATAAAAGTTTTCTATTTTATAATTTACCTTGTCAATGACAAATTCATCTTGACTTACACATAAAAGGATAGCACAGCGATGGAACGGATCTCGAACACGCAAATGAATATAACATGTTTCAGTAGCGAAGGAGTTGGTGGCAATTTTGAAGTTTAGAAAAGTTAGATTCTTGCTTAGAGACATGCACACAAAAAAAGTGACAGTTAGCTATATATATCATTAATCACATGACATGACTAAGAACAAAAACCACAAATAGTTTTGTTTCCAATTAACAAGTCTAAATTATGCTGAAGTTTAAGATTTTACAAAAAGCAAATGCAAACTGAAATAAGTGCAAAAATGAAATAATGTCTAGAACGCTTAGCTTGGTTTATATTACCAACAATTCTTGAACCAGATATGATACATTCAGGTACCTGCAGTATTAGTGTTTGATTTGAGAGGAGTGACCCTTGGAATATCTGAGGACCATCAGTTTCATATTGTTTAATTGCTATCATTGTTTGAACAGGGGAGATGGAAGATAAATTTGTTGAATTTTAAGGTCATCTGACTAATGCCTTGGGTGATGTATAAAAGAAATGCTGACCAAGAATATATACAAAACTGATTGTGAAGTAGGTAAGTTCATAAAGAAAGACTTGTGTTATCACAAAGCCTTGACATTAGGCAAATGGAGCCAAAACTTAAATGATCTTGCTTAAACAAATTTCCCGTCAAATTTATTTCCCTCTCCAATAAACTGGCGGAACTAAGTTTTCCAACTTAACAATTTTATTGAGCCACTAAATAGGCTAGGCTAGTTGCATGCCTCAAAGTTAGTATGAGGTTTTAATTCATTTCACATCACTTAATATTTTTGAAAATCTCAATAGGCCCATAAAAGAACTCTTGGTAAACAGAGACAATAAATTGGTTTAAGAATTATCATTACTACGTGTACCCTGCGATCGGTATGGTAGGTCAAGAATAAGACAAATGTAAAGGAAATGTGTGGTGAAGTTGTTGTGATAAGATCTATGGTGAACTATTGTGACTTTTATTTGTGCCAGTCTTGGTTTCTTTGATAAAACCCTGTGATGCTATTTGAGCTGTTTTAGGTCAAGTCTAGAACCACTGTAAATAATGGCTTGAACCAACCAAACAGGAGGCAGCAGTAGAATCAGGACTAAGAATGTCAATATTTAGAAATGGACATTTAAAAATACAAACATTTATAATAAGGATGGACAAAATAGGCAACAAACATTATCTTATTAAAATTTTGTCTTTACATGACACAGTCTGTGACTGAATATGTGACATTTGCTTCAAAAATATATATTTATATTATATATATATATATATATATATATATATATATATGCATGTATAATGTACCAGGTTTGCAGTGCCATTCTCTCATACAAGTATACAAGACCATTTGTAAAGTGCAACTGTCAAATTATGCTTGTTTGACCTGATTCACTGGGATGCTGGCCCTGAACAAGAAACACTCATCACTGAACGCTGGCTCAAAATTCAATGCTTTAGAAATTAGTCTCTTTAACTGCTCATTCCTTACCAATAAGAATTGATTGAATATGCCAGGAAAGCAGAACTTATAAAAAAAAACTAAGTCACAGCAAAAGGAAGAAACAATTATCTCACTTCTGTGTCATCCTTGTAAAGCTTGTCAGCATTCACAATGGAAGATTCAAAAATCATTTTTCATAACATATATTTTATTGGCTTAAATTTCATGGCATGTCCATATTAAATGTATTTTTATTTCAAAGGTAGTTTTTTTTTTTATTTCAAAAGGTGGAATAAATATTTAGTTTGTATGTTATGAATGAGTAATGTCTCCTATCTAGTAACAAGCCCACTTCTCAACACAGATACTATCAAGTTTACACATAGCAAACATCCAGAAAGCATTTATTCTGCAAAACTCAACTGTATCTCAAGACAACACCTCGCACCGAATGCTTCTATATACATATTAGGGGCTGTCTGTTCTAGGGCAGCAAGTCTCATTCTCTTTGAAAGCCATTCCATTAACAAGTTGTTTTCGACCAACAGATTGCAGGATGGTGAGATAGAGTTTCTAGTGGCTTGTGTCAGGCAGACTGAGAGATGCAGGATAGCACCTAATAGTCCAATAGACTTGTCAATCAATGGTCAGAAAGGCTTAATGTCAAGTGGCGATCCGTTTGGCACTCTCTGTGAGTGAGGGGAGAGATGATAGGGATGAAAGGGGGGAAAGCCAATGTATGACATGGGCAGAGCTAGAGGGGACGGGGGAAGGGGATAGGACAAACGAAGAGGGGAAGGGGACAATAGAAATGAGTCCACGGTGTGAGGCGTCAGGCGTCTCATTGGTGGCGGCTGTTGTGGAGAAGATGCAGGGACTTGTGTTGCCGACGAGGTTGCTGTGACAAGACAGAGAGGTTGAATATCAGGCTTCATTTCCATGACCTGGTTGAGGACAGGAGACAGAGGTGACACCATTTCAATCTTGTCCATTATAGCTGAGTTTCTGTGGGAGTCTCGACAGCGTTTAGTTGGCTGGGGGCTGTCCAGAGGCTTGGTAGAGTCAGAATCACATCCAGAGAGTATAGAGGAGTCCATTGTTTGGTTCCTCAGCCCTGAACTATCATCATCATCATCATCATCATCTTCTTCTTCTTCCTCTCCTTCTTCCCCTTCACTTTGTTTATAACGGATGCACTTCTTCTTTCGCCTATAGAAAACACAAAGGATGGGAGGATGGATATTTTAAAATAAAGTTTACTTACAAAGCAATAACTGATTACAGTTATGAAAATTAATTTTTTAAACAAATCTTAAGAGCCCAGCAAAGTATTACTTTACTAATCGAACATGATATCTTACACAACTGAAGACAGTGACATTTTTATCCAATGATTTTAAAACCATCTTTTCAAAATGATGTTCACAGATGGCAAGTAATAATTTGTTATAGATTCTTTCAAATTATGACCAAATTTCATTCTACAATTTCATTATTTATAATCCATGATGTGCATAAAAATTCACCCCATTTAAGTCTGTCAGATAAGACTAGTAACTCCATCTGATATGACTAATCATACCATCAGAACATACAATACTCTAAATGTATGTAATGAAATTGAGCAAAGCTTAGATACAAGGTTATAAATACACAGGTTTTGGTTATAAATAGATGGGCACAAAGTATAACTACAAGGGCATTTGTATAAATACACGGGCATTGATACACTGGCATAGGTATTAAATATTTCAGAGTGAAGCAGACAGGACATGCTTATGAGATTGACATATTTAACACAGGAAGCGAAATCATTGGCATTGGTGGTGTTTGGTGAAAATGGTGAGTGTATGATGAAAATGGTGAGTGTATGATGATAATGATGAGTGTATGATGATAATAGTGAGTGTATGATGATAATGGTGAGTGTATGATGATAATGATGATTGTTTAATGACTTTTAAAATAAAATTTAAACTATTCATTTGACATTGCAATGCTGATATTTACATTTAAAACAACTCCAACTAGGTGATCAAGATGGCTAATCATAGTTTAGTTTCTGTCTCACTTGGCATTAAACAATGTACATTAGCATCAATTGTTGGATAGTTCTAGTTTCAGTGCTGTAATCTTTGTCTTGTGTCTGTGGAGCTATAGGATCTTTTTCAATGATCTTTGACTTGTGTCGTAGCCATAGGATCATGTGCTATGATCTTTGACTTGTCTGTATAATACTGTATTTGTTCTAACGTACAGTTAGTGCGAGATATCAGTTACCATACAAGGAGCAACCTTTGGCAGAGTACAATGATTAGTATTGCTACAGGCAAGCAAGCATTAATTATTATAAGGAAAAAAAGGTGTGTAGATATGCTACAAGCAAGCATTTATTATTATATGAAGAAAAGGTGTGTAGATGTGCTACAAGCTACCCAGCAAGCATTTATTTTATGGAGAAAAGGTGTGTAGATATGCTACAAGCTACCAAGCAAGCATTTATTATTATATGAAAGAACCCCAAAAAAATGCATAGAAAATTTGAAAGAAAAAAAAATATGAAAAAAAAACAACTAAATAGTTCAAGGAAAGTTATCCAAACAGATGGTACAAATTAATGCTGAAGGTAAACTGAATAGAGATTAAATTAATTCAAACAGTTCATAATACTTAATTTTTGTGATCTCTCTTTGAATCAAATTAGATCCACGAGAGTGGCATATTATGACCAAAGTCATTTTACTGATAAAATTGTGATACTTGAACTTTAAAATATTTTGTTCCCCATTTCCTTAGATGTAATCAATTTACAATTCAAATAATTTCGTATAGTTCACAAGAAATTAATCTTATTTTCTTCTCCTTTTAAAAATTGTTACAATCCTTTGTTAAACAAGTGAAACCATTTGCCATTTTAAAAGAAATTAAATAGTTGGGTGAAGTGACTTGATGTAAGTCTAGAGAGGGCTGCAGTAAGCTACGCAGAACTGACTGCAGTAAGCTACATAGAACTGACTGCAGTAAGCTATATAGAACTGACTGCAGTAAGCTACATAGAACTGACTGTGTAAGCTACATAGAACTTACTGCAGTAAACTATATAGAACTGACAGTAAGCTACATAGAACTGACTGCAGTAAGCTAAATAGAACTGAATGTAAGCTACATAGAACTGACTGCAGTAAGCTACATAGAACTGACTTCAGTAAGCTATATAGAACTGACAGTAAGCTACATAGAACTGACTGCAGTGGGCTAAATAGAACTGACTGTAAGCTACATAGAACTGACTGCAGTAAGCTACATAGAACTGACTTCAGTAAGCTACATAGAACTGACTGCAGTAAGCGATATAGAACTGACTTTAAGCTATATAGAACTGACTGCAGTAAGCTAAATAGACCTGACTGTAAGCTACATAGAACTGGCTGCAGTAAGCTACATAGAACTGACTGCAGTAAGTAACATAGATGTGTACTACATGGCAGAAACATCAGCTGAAACCAAGGGACATTTATAAGCAAAATGCAATTGGACAACTTGTAGGCCAACATGTCCAAGTAAAGAAAGAGAGTGGTGGTGCAGGGGAACAGGTCAATGGCTTCAAAACAAAGATGCTCTATTGTTAAATAGGTTTTCATATAATGTTCTGGGTTTTATTTTAAAATGTCTATTTTTATCCAAATGTACCATTTCTTATTATAATGTAATAAATGGCGCAATATAACATTTACTTTTATAATTTTTTAAAATATGAGTGGAAGTTCAGTAGATTATTCTACAATGAGACACAAACTTTAAGTAGGGAAAATAAAGCATCAAAATTTTTTGGGAAAAAAATGAAATGTACCAGGTGCATGTTCTACTGATACATTTATTATGACATGCGAGAAGCATTTGAAAGCATGCAAGACCTTAACTTAAATTATTGTATTCCCGTTATTGTGATTACAGTTACAGGCCTCAACCAAAGGAGTACATTTTTTTTTACTGAGCCAAGAGCCATGAAGCAGTTACTTGAGAAGTTTGGGTCAGTGTTTAAACAAAGTTAGGTCACATTCAAATACCTTCAACAAAATAATCTCTTCAACTAAAGTTAAAAATTTAGGAACTTTTTATCAAAGGTTTACATTGCAGATGTATTTTTTGCTCATGATTGTTTGTCCCTACTAATGCTGACCCAAACTAAAAGAGCCTTGCTATCACTGACCCAAACTATAGGATACTTGCTAACACTGACCCCAACTATAAGATACTTGCTAACACTGACCCCAACTATAGGATACTTGCTAACACTGAGCCCAATTATAGAATACTTGCTAACACTGAGCCCAACTATAAGATACTTGCTAACACTGACCCCAACTATAGGATACTTGCTAACACTGAGCCCAACTATAGGACATTGAAAGAGATGACCAAAGCACAGGCAGAAGGCATGCTGTTGTGTACCTTGACAAGGAGGAAATGTTTCTGGTCTGTATCAACCAGAGCCTGGTCAGACTTTTCATGTAATGACCTGTAAAATGAGCAGTGGGTTAATGTGTGGCATAGATCTTCAATCATTACACCATTTGGTTGGGATACAGGTTCAATCATAAACCAATCATCAAATATAAGAGCAGCACTAGTGAGTCCTGAAATATAAGAGCAGCACTAGTGAGTCCTGAAATATAAGAGCAGCACTAGTGAGTCCTGAAATATAAGAGCAGCACTAGTGAGTCCTGAAATGGAACAGTGAATTTCAGTGGACGATGATGTCATCCTTTGTTTTTTTTAAAAAGGCTTAATGGTAAAGATTATTTCCTGTAAAGAAGTTTTGTCATTGTTTCCAAGAGCAAACATGTAGGTAAACCAGACCAGAAGAAAGAATGCATCAGTTCAATTTAGTAGAGAAGCTGGATTGAAAGTGGACACTCTACAGTAGGATTAAAAATCTACAACTCAGCTGGTGAACTGGTGTTAAGCACTACTTCTAAGTTGTATGTTCTTTTGTGTATGTGAAGCATCACAACACTGGCCACCCCTTAGCACCAATTCATCAAGCACTGTGGTACAGAACAACTAGCACTTTTCACATATTTCAGGTTTGCCTCTTGCTAGAGGCAGCTTATGGTGCAGATTGCTGTGTGCTTTGATGAATTTACTACTTGTAGTTTCTTGATAATCTTTCACTATGTGATGTGGCACATAATTAATTACCTTAACTTTAAGATTGCTGCTAATGTCAGGATGTGTTTGTGTGTGAGAGAAAAGCATGATATCAAAATGTCATCAAGATTTAACTATGGGAAAGAGGGTCAGAAGAAATAAAGTTCATTATGCAACCTTAGAGAATGTGAAAGCACCAAGAACCAAGTCATTAGACCACCTTTTGGATATTTCAAGTCAATTTCTTATCTGCCTTTTGGGTGGATTCATTGTTCAAAGTAAAATTACCTCTACCATAACCGGTCATAACCCCAAACAATGGAAATCTCTCTCACTACACATCCCCAATATACATGCCTTCAAAACTGCACTCAAAACACATCTCTTTAAACTCTACTATTCCGACTGATTCCCCCCCCCCCCCCCCCCCCCCCCCATTGCCGATAAACAATGCTGCTAGTTGCCGTCCATGGCTTGACATGTAAAAGTTCTGGAGTAGGTGGAGTGAATATACATTTGTTTTTGTTTTGTTGTTACATAGCTTTTTTTTAATTAAAGAAACGTAGGCTATTTTTTAACATCATGATTATGTTTGCTAATATTTTTATGTACAACGTGGTGAGCCGCGCCCTAGGCTGGGGTACAGCGCTATACAAGACCACTAATTATAATAAAAATAGTAACAAACCAGACCATG
This sequence comes from Lymnaea stagnalis, assembly GCA_964033795.1. NCBI lineage: Eukaryota > Metazoa > Mollusca > Gastropoda > Lymnaeidae > Lymnaea > Lymnaea stagnalis. The sequence continues at coordinate 1,515,780 of CAXITT010000094.1, read as the reverse complement.
TTTTTTAATCTACAGCTGTTCAGTATGATAGACATGATGTCACTTGTGTCACTGGTTGGTATACAAGTGGATAGATGGAATACAAAGCGCATCCCTTTGCTAGCAATTCAAACTGGTCAGCGATGTCATCACGCCACCACACGATCTAACATAACACAGATATTAGGAGGTCCTCGGAGACATATCACTAATTTGAGCCGAGACAAGTCATGCTTGGATTAGTACATGTATGGACACTAGTGACCATTCAAATCATGGGGCACCTTCCTACAAAACTGGTGGAGACAGAATGTTGAAGTTGTATCACCACCAGCATTGGGGGGGGGGGGGGGGGGTATTTGGTTTCCAAAGATAAGCTGAGTAAATATTTAGATATTGACTCTGTCCAGTGTCAAATGTTCATTTAGCTCAAGTGAAGGGAGGACAACACGTGAAGCCAGCAGGTGTGCTATCTAGTCATGTCTCTGTTTGATTTACATCCCATCTGTAACCATGGAGTCCGCTATTCCAATGAGCCTTTCATTGGCAGAGTCAACAAGTACCAGTGACACACATGGGACTCACCAGATGTGTTTGCTGCATCTGTGCTACATTAAGTTACCCTATTATTGCCATGGCTTATCTAACAATTTGTTTTGCTGTCTGTATGTCAGTAGGGTATTTATAGTTTTCTCTTTTTTACAAATGTTCTTATACTTTTTGTTTTAATGTTCAAGTTTCAGGGAAAACAATATTTGATTGTGACGGACCACAAAATACTGGAGTGCTTGAATATTACAAGGAAATACAATGTGTAATTATTGCTTTCTCCTCTTTTGACAGCTAGAAGTAACAAGGCTGGACAACCTTGCAATATGCAAGGTTAGACAACCCTACAATATGTAAGGCTAGACAAACTTGCAATATGCAAGGTTAGACACCTCACAAAATGCAAGGCTAGACAACCTTGCAATATACAAGGCTAGAATACCTTGCCATATGCAAGACTGGATAACCTAATAAATGATTTGGAAAGTAAGGCAACCAGTCCTCTCTGAAACATTCAAGAGTTGTTTCAATGTAAAGCAATATCACAAATTAAAAAAAAACATTCTGCATTCTAAAGATATTATTATATTCAACCTTTGAACTGAGTTAGAAATGTATGCCAACAAAGTAATGTTTCTGAAAGTCAGGAATGACTTGGTTGGGATGTTGTAGTTGTCAATATATTAGTTAAGATAAGCTCACCTGCATGGCTTACACCACCTGGACTGCTGCTCCATGCCATAGCGCGCCCTACATTTCTTTTCATTTGGACACTCCCCTGAAAAGGGAAAGCCTACTTCCGTCAGATAAGATATTCTAACATTGACCTGCTACTGTTATTTTTTTAAAAAGAAGTCATTATATTTTCACATATTGCTTACTTAAACTGATACACGATTTAATAACTGATTGGACTGTGTCAGTGTCCATCAAATCATTCCACCAACCTGGTTTGTTTTCTGCTTCCATGCACATGCTCCCCAATGGACCGCCTGATCCCATGCTACTTGAGCCACCCATAGGACTCATGCCAGGTCCCCCGGGTCCCATAGGACCGCCGCCGCTACCCCCACCGCCGGGACCATCCTTTTTCCGCTTCTTCTTTTTCTGGTGTGCGGCATAATTGTCCCTGGCACTCCAGCCTGGGTAGAGCTGAAGGTGGAGTTCTTTCTCTTTCCTGGCCATCTCGTAGTACTTGGCTTGTTCAGAGCGATCTAGAGCATGCCACTGTAGACAGAAGGAAGGAACTTCTCTACACAATTCCAAAGCATTTAAAATTGACCTATCAATAGACTTTTTTTAAAACACTCCAGGTAATAATTAAAAAATAATTTTTAGTTTTTTTTATTTAAAAATGTAATTAATTTAACATTAAACGTGATCTTTTTTAAAACACTTACAAATTCTTTTGTCATGATTAACTTAAGTGTCATAGCGTTAATCATTCCTAAAATAAAATATCTTAATATAATTATAAAATTATTTAACTTGCATTTACTCAGGTTCATTTAAAGTATGTTTAAAAAAAATGAGTATTAATATTATAAAACAACATAGCCATCTACAAGAGGGTCAAGGCAGTGAGTGAAACCCCCCCCCCCCCAAACATTGGGTCAACAGAATGGGATACAAAGAGCCTCTTGTTCATAGTTTGTTCATAGTTTAACTCTTACAAGCTTTTTCAACCCCAAATTCTATAGAGTTAATAAGCTAGTAATTGAACTGACTGGTCAAAAGAGAGTTTTGAGGACGGTAAAAGCTTATATGATTTCACCCATTCCTTTGTGATACTTGTGCTTAGTCTTTTGTCAAAACAAGTGGCGTTGTCAGATTTGTGCAGGTGCTGTAAGATCTAGAGCAATAACTCATCCATCTCAAATTGAGGATTATTTAGATAACATTTGGGCAGAGTAGGATTTCAAGAGGAGTTTTTAGGTTTTTAGAGTCAATCATCAGATCAAACAGAACTTTTGATTATCCTTGAGCGTGGCTGAGAGACTTCTGGTCAACTCCCTCAGTTTGACCATGCAGAGATTTCTGAGTGCATCTTTGGCCTTCAGTTCTTTCAAACAATATTTTACTTTTAACAGTAGCAATTTTTAAGTACAAAACAGGCTTTTTGAGTAAGAATGAACTGTGGGGAAATTGCAGGCACTGATATGGAATAACTTTAGAGAGGGGAAACTAACTACAGCCCCTGCAATGTGTCTACATGTGATATACCCGATGACACACCGAGAGTAAGTGTAGCTAAGAGTGACTGTGCTTGCAGCTCATGTTGTACCTGACTTGTGGATCAAGGTATATCTACTCACCCTCCTGCCCAGGATCTGGTTTATAGCTGCGGACTCCTTCAGCGTGCACTCAGAGATTACTTTGGGTCTCATTTCTTTCATAAATAACATAAAGGCGTTTAAAGGTTTCTTTACATAAGGCTTTTTTCTGCTTTCCTCACCGGACCCGCCGCCATGGTGCGAGGACTTACAACTAGAGTTTTCGTCACCGTGCGACGAGTTTAGCTGCCTGCAAAAAGGACCAAACAGAAAAAAAGGGGACACGATCACCACATACTCAAAGATAATCATAAGAACATTTTGGGGGTTTCTCTGACGGCCCTATTCTGACGTTTGGAGGTGGGGAAGCTGGGATCGGTGGAGGTGGGGCGGCGGAGCTGGAATCTACTACAAAGTGGCCGAAGCACGCAGACTTACCCTCCGGCCCAGAATTTGGTTGATTGCCGAGGACTCCCTCAGCGTGCACTCGGCAATGACTTTGGGACGCTGCTCTTTCATAAATAACATAAATGCATTTAAGGGTTTCTTTATATGATTTTTTTTCTTCTGTGGGGGCTCTGCAGAGTGGCCGGAGGTATTACTGTAAAGAAACAAGGGCACATAGATGCAGACACACATGTAACAAGACTGTAGGACATCAGCATGCAATCTTAGTCTAGCCTCAGGGCCCCAGCTAATGGTCAGATGTACACAGGATTGTATCAAAATATAAAGCTGAGCATTTTCTTTTAATAAAGAGCCATTTCCTTGTGTGGCCTTAAAATGGGGGTGAGAATCTCATGGGGACAAAAAAAAAACAACAGTTTGTCTTTAAAGTAAGAACTAATTTTTTAATACAAATATCATGTGGCTAAATTTAGTACAAATATACCAGGTCTTGTCAACCATCTTTAAAAATTACTTAACAACTTACAAAGTTGTAAGAAAACAATGTATGGACTAATTTTTTGAAAGAAATTATTAATTCTATTTCTAATCAATTTTCCACTCCAACAAAAGCAAACATAAAATACATCATACAATACATTCAATAGACTGATCAGAAACTGTTTCTTTTAACAACAAATTATGTCATTGCTTACTTCAAATATTTTTTATACCAAATAGCCTTCTAGTTGATCATTTTTTTTCTCTTCTGAATCTCAAATTTCCCTTTATTTAATTTTCTTTTTTACCCTTGTTCAAACCCCCCCACCCCCCCACCCCAAACAAAAACAACAAACTTGAAATGGAAATGTATAGTTCCCCCCCATCCCCCCCTTATTTTTTTTAAAGAAAAAAAAATATAATAAAAATTTAAAAATGAAAAAAAACTTGAAATGTTTAGCTAGCTATCTTAAGCACTATTGCCTTGCACCCAGCTCACAAAGAAATGGTAGCTAAAAGAATAAGCCTCACCTGTGACTGTCTTGTAAGAGCTGTGGGGACATGAGTTCAGATTTGGGTCCTGCCCCCAAAGAGGCAGGATGTGGAATGCCTGGGTGGCCAAGGCCAGGATGGGATAGGAGACCAGGTGGCCCATATCTGGATAATGATGACAATGAGGGCGGGAAAGAGCCAGCAAAGGCACCTGAGGTGAGGGGGTAGCCTGGTCTGTGCCTAGGAGGGAAACAACAACAAAATTTAGTGTTTGAGAAAAAAAATCCAAAAATTAATCTTGAATGATTTGAAGCGGTGGTTGACCTGCATGACGGGTGGTTGACCTGCATGACGGGTGGTTGACCTGCATGACGGGTGGTTGACCTGCATGACAGGTGGTTGACCTGCATGACGGGTGGTTGACCTGCATGACGGGTGGTTGACCTGCATGACAGGTGGTTGACCTGCATGACGAACAATACATCAGAATTAAAACAGGAAGCTTTTAACATTGATTGTGTTACTATTACATTTGATTCAGTAGTCTAGGATTACAGGTTAACAGAAAAAAAGAGCCCCCTTTAAAGATATTGATAAGGCTTGATGTAAATGGTCAACATATTTTTTATGCCCTATATCTCCATAAATTGTGAAAGTTAAACAATAAACTTCAGAAAACCAACTGTGCCTCCCACTTCAAGAGGTTTTAATGTCTGCTGATGTGAAACTTGGAATGCTTTGTAACTAAGGGCAGTCCTACCTAGTACATTTTTTTTTTATAAGTCAATGCATAGGCCTTGTGTCCAGTTGTCCCTCCCTCCCCTTGATGTTGGTGTATAGGACTAGGTTGTAGTCAGGGCTGCTAATTTTTTTTTTTTAATTCCCAAGATTTGGTCAAAATATTTCCCAAGATCATGATAATATGAGTTTTTTTTTATAAAAAGGGGAAATTATCTTGGGAATTGTTTTTTAAAAAGTGAGTTTTTGTCCTGGATGGGGTAGTGAATTCCCAAAATCTTGGGAAATTTTCTAAAGTGTGGCAGCCCTGGTTGTAGTGTGTCCTGCAAACCCACCCCACAGTGGTTGTTTGTCTTATCCTACTAGGTTATCCCTACCCCCCCCCCCCCCAACCCAGCACACCATTCCCCAGGTTAACTGTTTTACTGTCAGTTTGTTGTTGAGTCTGTCATAAAGTCATGCAGCCCTGGTTGTAGTGTGTCCTGCAAACCCACCCCACAGTGGTTGTTTGTGTTATACTACTAGGTTATCTCTCCCCCCCCCCCCCCCCAACCCAGCACACCATTCCCCAGGTTAACTGTTTTACTGTCAGTTTGTTGTTGAGTCTGTCATAAAGTCAGACCCATGAATTCACTATTTGTCGTGCACCTTAACTTTGTTGATTCTAAACAAACATGAAATTAGGTTGCTGTTGAGAAACACTCCACAACACACACAACAACTTTCATCAATCATAAATGCCATCAAACCCCCACTCTCCTCCCACCAACTCCTGTGCCAGAGGTGCCAGTGTTGAGTGTGACCCACCTCGCCCACACACACACCAACATGTTGGCTCCTCACACACACGGGTCCCTCCTGGATGCTGCACCAACAGTTATCATTTAACCTAGCACCCTTGCACCCCCACCCATTTGTTTAAAGCATTACATAACTTGACGTTGACACCACATTGAGATAAAACTCTGGTCTATTTGGAATCATCATAAACTACCCCTCCTAACAGCTAACACCCAACACCCCCCCCCCTCTTCCCCCCCCCCCCATATTCTTGAAAAGTAGTGGCTCTTGTACAAGTGAGATGTAAGATAAATAATTGTGACATCACTTCTCCCTGTTTCTCAGGTGTATAAAATAAATGTTCTCCCATGTGCTCGTTAGAGTCATCATATGTTCTCAATATGCTCGTTAGAGTCATCATATGTTCTCAATATGCTCGTTAGAGTCATCATATGTTCTCAATGTGCTCGTTAGAGTCATCATATGTTCTCAATATGCTCGTTAGAGGCATCATATGTTCTCAATATGCTCGTTAGAGTCATCATATGTTCTCAATATGCTCGTTAGAGTCATCATATGTTCTCAATATGCTCGTTAGAGTCATCAAAATGCTCTCAATGTGATATTTAAGGTCATTCTTAGGTTTACCGGATGCAAAAACAAAAAGAAGAGGATATATTATTATTATTAAAGGACATTTCAAAATTAAACTTAATTAAGATGAAAACGTTGAAACTCTGAAAGAAACAAATAATGACAACATTAAAATAAGCCTTAGAGATACCTTTGACACTAATAATTAAGCATTGAAACATACTCCTCGGAGCTGGTCATTTTTTTTAGAAGTTAATTTCTTAAGAGGTCAACTAAACAAATCCAAAGTCATATTCTTGAAGCTGTACTGTGGTGTGAGTTTATCGCTTTCACCGACTCCACATTTTTTTTTAAAGCCCAACCTCTCACTTCTGGTACTCGGGTGCGAATAGCCACTTCGTAAATAAAATTCACAAATTTTCCGTACTGGGTCAAGACTTGAAAAATACTGTCAAATTGTTCATAAGACCGATGTCTTGGATGAACTTAATCCCTTTGTCTTCACATTTGATGTCTTGGATGAACTTAATCCCTTTGTCTTCACATTTGATGTCTTGGATGGACTTAATGCCTTTGTCTTCACTTTTGCCGAGTGATATCAGGTTGAAAAAACTGGTCACGTGGTTTCACATCATCAAAGATAGCACCTTTCTTTGTGGTAATAACTCAAGACAGAATCATGTTTTCGTGAAGAGCAAGGCGACAAAAATTCTTTTATTTTTTTTACACTCCGCACACATTTCAAACAGGAGGACATTTTAAGGTTAAAGGAGGACTTTTTTAAACCGAAAAACTAGGACATGTCCTTTTGGATACCATCTCGCAATGCTAGTCATTCTATGATCACAATGTGCCAGCTAGTGTCCTAGTCGTTAGGGACATCTTAGTCGTTAGCAAGACCATTGGGGTGCTGTAGACCAATAGCATTTCAATGGTGTTTATGCTAGTCTGTTTGGGGTGGCATAGTAATTCTGGAGAGAAATGTGTTTATTGGAAAAGGGGGGGGGGGCGCGCTTCTCAAACTTTGAAGTTGGGCGGACCGGTGGAAAAACTTTGAACTTGCACCAGGAAGCGCTGCAAGAATCATTAACTTTGTTTTCTTTTTATTTCACCATAAATATTAGTTTTGTGATGACCGGAAACCTAAGGGTCGCATACCGGCAACGTAAGGGTCCCGAACCGGCCTCCGTTTAAAATTTATAACTGATCTACATCGCGTAGTATCATGAGGTCATTGTGAAGGTGAGTACCTGTTATGTAGTGACAGGAGGCGTTTCTGGGTGGAGCTTGAGTCATGAACAGCCAGGAGGTGGGACTTATCGTAATTTATGACGAGACGAGCGCCAGTGTTCGAGGAGACCAAAAAAACCGAAGGTTACAAATGGCCTGCCTACAGTTGCTACAAACTCCCCCCCGACTCAATAGTGCCATGTTCCTAGAGAATATGGCAGACATATTTATCCCCACACCGGATTAACGATCTTCTTGAGAGCAATTAAACGAAGCAGATGAAGGGATAAACGCGGCCAGAGAAGGGGCCCCATAAATGTGCCACCTATGACAGATTCCATGCCATAATCACCCACAAAGCCAGGCCATAAAACACAGCTACCTTTAGCTGGAAGCAGTTTTTGGGACTTTTACCCTATGCCGTAGCCTCTCCACCCCCCCCCCTTTTTTTCCCCCAATCTTCAAACAACCCCCCCTCCCCCCTTTTTTTTTCAGAGAGTGATTCTGAAACTGTGGGATCGCTGTGGCTCCAGTTAGCAGAAAAAGCATATTACCTACACAAAAAAAGTGCTCATTACCAACACAAAACATGTCCGCTTATTACCAACACAAAACATGTCCGCTTATTACCAACACAAAACATGTCCGCTTATTACCAACACAAAACATGTCCGCTTATGACCAACACAAAACATGTCCGCTTATGACCAACACAAAACATGTCCGCTTATGACCAACACAAAACATGTCCGCTTATGACCAACACAAAACATGTCCGCTTATGACCAACACAAAACATGTCCGCTTATGACCAACACAAAACATGTCCGCTTATGACCAACACAAAACATGTCCGCTTATGACCAACACAAAACATGTCCGCTTATGACCAACACAAAACATGTCCGCTTATGACCAACACAAAACATGTCCGCTTATGACCAACACAAAACATGTCCGCTTATGACCAACACAAAACATGTCCGCTTATGACCAACACAAAACATGTCCGCTTATGACCAACACAAAACATGTCCGCTTATGACCAACACAAAACATGTCCGCTTATGACCAACACAAAACATGTCCGCTTATGACCAACACAAAACATGTCCGCTTATGACCAACACAAAACATGTCCGCTTATGACCAACACAAAACATGTCCGCTTATGACCAACACAAAACATGTCCGCTTATGACCAACACAAAACATGTCCGCTTATGACCAACACAAAACATGTCCGCTTATTACCAACACAAAACATGGCCGCTAGAGATCTGTGTTGGCGAATGGTTGAATGTTCAAAATGTGGTGTAGAGAGTAAAGACGGTAAGTTTGTAACTTGTCAACAAACTTTATGACACGAGTCAAATACCCGGAGCTGGAGTTAAACAGTTTACCATTAGATTGTGTATAAAATATAGCTGGAGTGAAGAAATGAAACAGAAGGAAACGCAGCGCAATTGCTACGATAAGCAACAGTAGAGCCACTGCCATAAAGAGGAGGAGGGGGGTGTTTGGTGCCGAGGTCCTCTCTAGAGCTTAAGTCTGGTAGACTAGCACCGCTGTGGATTATCTTTTTTACAGATTACTAGTGAATTATGTGTTGGACGCAAGGGTGACTGCAAGCGAGCCGTTCATTCAGTCTCAAGGAGAAAGAATACGAACACCTAATATTCAAGGCGACGTCATAATGTGATGATTACTTCTTTAAACAAACAAACAACTAAGCTTGTATTGAGTAAAATAAATTTTTTTGGTTTGCAAGACTTAGACTAGTGGGAATATTAGGAAGTTACATTGGTGAGAATTTAGGCAATTACACTGGTGGGAAATTCAGTAGATACACTGGTGGGAAATTACTACTGAAAAAACATCATACAATGAGCCAAGCTGACGGAAACCGTCCAATACATTATGTGGATATGGTGATTTAATCTGGTCTAAACATCAATTATGGTCTAGCAGTCCATTGTCATTATGGTCTAGCAGTCCATTGTCATTATGGTCTAGCAGTCCATTGTCATTATGGTCTAGCAGTCCATTGTCATTATGGTCTAGCAGTCCATTGTCATTACGGTCTAGCAGTCCATTGTCATTATGGTCTAGCAGTCCATTGTCATTATGGTCTAGCAGTCCATTGTCATTACGGTCTAGCAGTCCATTGTCATTAAGTCTAGCAATCCAGCATGGTTTAACCTTACTGTTCTTTGTGGCTAAAACACATGGAATACTATATAACCAATATTATTCCAGTTCAATGTCACCTTTAACCAATGCTTTAATGGCGTCTCCGGGTTACGGCATCGAATTGAAAGAAGGGACAAAAGTTCTACTTGTTGATTGCCAATATAAAAATCAATCTCTGCAGGATGTCACTTTATCAACGAGTGACCGATCTGGCACTTGATTATTCACATTTTCTCAAAGAAACACACACACACACACACACGCATACAGTATTTGCCAAGCCGTATGCCTACCTATTTGGACAGAACTAAGAAACACAAACTAAAGCAGCATCCTGCGGGCTACAGGTTAGGAGAGGGTCAGTAAAACCTCCCATTTGTTAGCGCTGTTTATGACCAGTGACAGCTAATGCCATCTTGGCTCTATGTTAAGTGCTGTCAGCCAAGTGTGGGGTTTGTGTGTGTGTGGGGAGGGGGGTGGGTGCGCAAAAATGACACGATAAACAGGAAACATTTCAAACAATACCACCCCCTTCCCTTATCATCATTTCTCTGTTCAATGATAAAACTACTAGTGCCATTCTAAATTTACCTTATCGTCTTGTATCAACAGTTGTGATAATAGGCTACTCCAAGGTGAATTTTACATTCAACAAAATATGACGATATACATATAAGGAAATGCTGTTTGTATTATCATCTCTACCTAATTTGTATCATCTGTATCCTACCTTGCATCATCATGTATATCGTTCTTTGAATTATCTCTACCCTACTTTGTATCATCTCTACCCTACTTTGTATCATCTCTACCTAATTTGTATCATCTCTATCCTACCTTGCATCATCATGTATATCGTTCTTTGAATTATCTCTACCCTACTTTGTATCATCTCTACCCTATCACGTAGACCTGCTAGACAGCAAAAACATTATGTCCACACCCCTGGCAATCTTGTTGATTTTATTCTATTTCCTAGGGGGGGGGGGGCCTGTCACCATCAAAAAGACGATTAAAACGTATAAAACGGAATTGTGATATCAACAAGCGGTTTAATTAGAGAATTGAAAGATATGGAGGATTTCTCGAGTGTCCTAGAAAAAAAGGTTGGGTTTACTGCAAGTAATATAAGGATCTTATTTTTTTAGCATGTGTTCATTATGTTCAATGCTTCTTAAAGTTCAGACAAATTACTCAGTCGTAACAGCGCTTACAACCTAGCGAGTTCTGTGGGAGAAAGTAGATTCTGGCGGCTAAAGCGTATTCTTTCATATTGGCAGGCTAAATCGTAAACATTCGTTCATATTGGCAGGCTAAATCGGAAACATTCGTTCATATTGGCAGGCTAAATCGGAAACATTCGTTCATATTGGCAGGCTAAATCGGAAACATTCGTTCATATTGGCAGGCTAAATCGGAAACATTCGTTCATATTGGCAGGCTAAATCGGAAACATTCGTTCATATTGGCAGGCTAAATCGGAAACATTCGTTCATATTGGCAGGCTAAATCGGAAACATTCGTTCATATTGGCAGGCTAAATCGGAAACATTCGTTCATATTGGCAGGCTAAATCGGAAACATTCGTTCATATTGGCAGGCTAAATCGGAAACATTCGTTCATATTGGCAGGCTAAATCGGAAACATTCGTTCATATTGGCAGGCTAAATCGGAAACATTCGTTCATATTGGCAGGCTAAATCGGAAACATTCGTTCATATTGGCAGGCTAAATCGGAAACATTCGTTCATATTGGCAGGCTAAATCGGAAACATTCGTTCATATTGGCAGGCTAAATCGGAAACATTCGTTCATATTGGCAGGCTAAATCGGAAACATTCGTTCATATTGGCAGGCTAAATCGGAAACATTCGTTCATATTGGCAGGCTAAATCGGAAACATTCGTTCATATTGGCAGGCTAAATCGGAAACATTCGTTCATATTGGCAGGCTAAATCGGAAACATTCGTTCATATTGGCAGGCTAAATCGGAAACATTCGTTCATATTGGCAGGCTAAATCGGAAACATTCGTTCATATTGGCAGGCTAAATCGGAAACATTCGTTCATATTGGCAGGCTAAATCGGAAACATTCGTTCATATTGGCAGGCTAAATCGGAAACATTCGTTCATATTGGCAGGCTAAATCGGAAACATTCGTTCATATTGGCAGGCTAAATCGGAAACATTCGTTCATATTGGCAGGCTAAATCGGAAACATTCGTTCATATTGGCAGGCTAAATCGGAAACATTCGTTCATATTGGCAGGCTAAATCGGAAACATTCGTTCATATTGGCAGGCTAAATCGGAAACATTCGTTCATATTGGCAGGCTAAATCGGAAACATTCGTTCATATTGGCAGGCTAAATCGTAAACATTCGTTCATATTGGCAGGCTAAATCGTAAACATTCGTTCATATTGGCAGGCTAAATCGTAAACATTCGTTCATATTGGCAGGCTAAATCGGAAACATTCGTTCATATTGGCAGGCTAAAACGTATACATTCGTTCTACAAATATATTCAGTAAATACTATTCCAAATCCCTCCTCTCTAGACCAGGGGTAATAATTCCCTAGTGCCACGACCGTTGTCTCCCTCTCGTGCTGATTATCACATGACGAGTGCCTCACCTGGGCATAGCTGGCGCTTCAGGGTGTCGGCTTGTACAGGTGATCTCATTCATATCTCCGCCACACTCACATACCTTGCATTCTGCTCAGTGACCACCCCATAGATGTATACCTTCTATTGGACAGGTGGTGTGGGTGTGGTACTGAAAATCATTCATACGTAAGGAATGGGCTGGCCGCGGCTCTTATGGGCCCTCCTGGAATCCCTGTTCGTGAACTCTCCACTCCCCTCAGAGGCGAGATGCCGCAAAGCATCTTGCCACCACAGGAACGAAAAAAAAAAAAAAAAAAAACCTTTAAATTTTACCATACTTTTCTACTTCGGTAGGGGGATCTTCACTGGTGCCTGGCTAGCGAAGGTTTTCTCAGAGCTGTAGGCCACTACAGATCCTTGTACTATTTCATTCTAATGTGTCCAATTTGTCCAAACTCATCATTGATAGGACACGTTACCAGTCAATTACCTTAACGATGGTCCCGGTGTTTCTATAGATGTAAGTACCATGATACCATACATACACGACCACAACGACATGTTTACCCATATCGTATGTGATGCAATGAGCCTATGTCAGGGGGCGGTAAACTTTTGATACGGAAGAGCCAAAAGTTACAATTTACAAAATTTGCCAGTTTTTAAAGAGTCACTAACATTTGTATTTAATTAATTTTAATATAATTATTAATATTTGCGCATGGAACTGGAGAGCCGCATCTGGACATCTAAAGAGCCGCAGGTTGCCGAGCCCTGGCCTATGTCAACTGATGACTCTAACATTCACCTAGACTAGACGAGATGATGTCAACAGGGATTCCATTCCCACCAAGGATTAGCCAACCCGCGATGTGTCAAAAATAAAATGTCTCCTTCTTCTCCATTCAATTTGAGCTTCCTTTCATTTTAGTTACAATTCTACTTTTTAATTGAATGATTACTATCAACAAAACTATACTATTTATTTTAAACATAATTAAAAAGCACAATTTGGAATAGATCTATCATGTCCTACTAGACGTGCGAGAGGGCGTCTCCGGCGACTGAGGAGCCTGCGCACCAAAATTACAGCGCATGTAGCATTGTGACACGTGTGTGTACGGCACGTGGAGATGTGTTTTCTTATAACTGTTTCAGGAATTTCAGGAACATTTATTGTCAAACGCGTTGTTAAAAAATAATAATAATTAGAAATAGAAATGATGATGATATTAATTTCTTTTTGCTTTTAAAGAGAAACTGTATCAAAACATGCTGATGAAACAATATGACCAACAACTGTACCGGTATTTGAAATTCGTTTCTCATAGCTCTAAAGATTGATGCATTTTAAATTTTTTTTTAAATAATTTTTTTGTTAACATTTCCATTTGATATCAATGCGCATAATGGTCCTGAAATCCTTCCAAATGAATTCTGAACTGTCGACTTACTGCGTGGTACCATTTGAAGCACAGTTTGGGTGACCATTAAGACATTTAGTGAAAACCATGAAAAGTGCCTTTAATTCAACGTGTGTTTGCCACACATTTTTAATGACGATATACATTTACAACAGACACACACACACAATTCCATCGCCTGAATATCTGATGAAAACTGATACATTCGGTTATGATGTGCAACAACAAATATGGAAATAGATTTTTAATAAGTAATGTGACAGAAATTATTAATTATTGTCACATTAGTTGTTTTTTAAAATAAATTTATTTACAATTGTTTTTTTTGTTTGTTTTTTTTATTTAAAATTCATTCTGAACAGCTTTCCATTTCTTTCATTAGGTGGATTGAAAAGCGGCCCGCGAAAAATGAAGTCACGAGCAAAATGGCGCACCCTGAGCTAGAGATAGTTGTATGGTTAGACATGTTTGTTCTATGACTTAATGAGCACGGTGGTTAGGCTCATCTGGCTAAATAGTTAGACATGTTTGTTCTATGACTTAATGAGCACGGTGGTTAGGCTCATCTGGCTAAATAGACATGTTTGTTCTATGACTTAATGAGCACGGTGGTTAGGCTCATCTGGCTAAATAGTTAGACATGTTTGTTCTATGACTTAATGAGCACGGTGGTTAGGTTCATCTGGCTAAATAGTTAGACATGTTTGTTCTATGACTTAATGAGCACGGTGGTTAGGTTCATCTGGCTAAATGGTTAGACATGTTTGTTCTATGACTTAATGAGCACGGTGGTTAGGTTCATCTGGCTAAATAGTTAGACATGTTTGTTCTATGACTTAATGAGCACGGTGGTTAGGTTCATCTGGCTAAATAGTTAGACATGTTTGTTCTATGACTTAATGAGCACGGTGGTTAGGTTCATCTGGCTAAATGGTTAGACATGTTTGTTCTATGACTTAATGAGCACGGTGGTTAGGTTCATCTGGCTAAATAGTTAGACATGTTTGTTCTATGACTTAATGAGCACGGTGGTTAGGTTCATCTGGCTAAATAGTTAGACATGTTTGTTCTATGACTTAATGAGCACGGTGGTTAGGTTCATCTGGCTAAATGGTTAGACATGTTTGATCTATGACTTAATGAGCACGGTGGTTAGGTTCATCTGGCTAAATAGTTAGACATGTTTGTTCTATGACTTAATGAGCACGTGGTTAGGTTCATCTGGCTAAATAGTTAGACATGTTTGTTCTATGACTTAATGAGCACGGTGGTAAGTTCATCTGGCTAAATAGTTAGACATGTTTGTTCTATGACTTAATGAGCACGGTGGTTAGGTTCATCTGGCTAAATAGTTAGACATGTTTGTTCTATGACTTAATGAGCACGGTGGTTAAGTTCATCTGGCTAAATAGTTAGACATGTTTGTTCTATGACTTAATGAGCACGGTGGTTAGGTTCATCTGGCTAAATAGTTAGACATGTTTGTTCTATGACTTAATGAGCACGGTGGTTAAGTTCATCTGGCTAAATAGTTAGACATGTTTGTTCTATGACTTAATGAGCACGGTGGTTAGGTTCATCTGGCTAAATAGTTAGACATGTTTGTTCTATGACTTAATGAGCACGGTGGTTAAGTTCATCTGGCTAAATAGTTAGACATGTTTGTTCTATGACTTAATGAGCACGGTGGTTAAGTTCATCTGGCTAAATAGTAAAACATGTTTGTTCTATGACTTAATGAGCACGGTGGTTAAGTTCATCTGGCTAAATAGTTAGACATGTTTGTTCTATGACTTAATGAGCACGGTGGTTAGGTTCATCTGGCTAAATAGTTAGACATTTTATTTGGGGGTCTATGACTTAATGAGGACGAGACACTGACAGCTGGAAATTAATTCACTTATTTTTTTTTTTTAAAGTCAACACCAACTGGAAAGATGATCGCAGGGATTAGAAGAAGGGAAGTAAGTGACGGCAAAGTCACAGGATGACAGTTGACACTTATACAGCCGTCACGATAGGGGCCACAACCAGCTTGATTAATCACTACCAACACACATTAGAGACGAGAGTACCGCCTTCATGTTTAGTCTAGAGTACCGCCTTCGTGTTTAGTCTAGAGTACCGCCTTCATAGAGTACCGCCTTCATGTTTAGTCTAGAGTACCGCCTTCATGTTTAGTCTAAAGTAGCACTATCATGTTTAGTATAGAGTACCTCTTTCATGTTTAGTAGAGTATCGCTTTCATGTTTAGTAGAGTATCGCTTTCATGATTAGTAGAGTACCGCTTTCATGTTTAGTAGAGTACCGCTTTCATGATTAGTAGAGTATCGCTTTCATGTTTAGTAGAGTACCGCTTTCATGTTTAGTCTAGAGTAGCACCATTATGTTTAGTATAAAGTAGTGCCTTCGTCATTAGTATACAACTTCGTAAGATAGCCATCTGACGCGAATCATACGACATTTCACGAATTGTGGCCAGGAGAATCATAAAGGAAGCTAGGCGTGGTGATTATTAATTAATTTTTTTTTAAATATCTTTTTTTTTGGGGGGTGGGGAATAATTGAAATGTGGCGAGTGGAGCATGAAAGTTTGAGAAAAGGTTCAAGGTCAATTTTTGGTTGGAAGCCAAATTATTGAAATGTTATTATAACACATCAAAACGCTTGGCTGATTTCAATTTCAACAAGGTGCTGACTTCTTAGCTCGTGAGTTATTTCCCTTGAATATTTAATACATAAGCTAATAAATTGATATGGTGGCCCTGCTCATGGGCGCCCGCAGGGGGAGGGGGGCGCAAGGGAGGGCCATATCCTGTCCGTTCGTTCACCATACAAATACGCTACAGTAAATTAAAACTACATTAAAACATGACTAAAAAAAATCCCCCCCCCCCAAAAGTTAATCGATTTTTTTGTTGCCCCCCCCCCCGAAAGTTAATCGATTTTTT
>CAXITT010000094.1:1481972-1499042 GCA_964033795.1 Lymnaea stagnalis | reverse complement strand
CAGGACATTGGAGATGGCAGGACATTGGAGATGGCAGGACATTGGAGATGGCAGGACATTGGAGATGGCAGGACATTGGAGATGGCAGGACATTGGAGATGGCAGGACATTGGAGATGGCAGGACATTGGAGATGGCAGGACATTACAGATCGGTTCTTGAAAATGATTTTCAATGTTTGGACCAACATAACTTTGTGAACATTTCTCTTCTTCTTCTATATTTTGAGGGCCCACCACGATCAATGACTGATCATTCTGGCTCCTGTGTTTCATAGGGGTTCATGATGTTACTGTGCATGGTTTTCAAGGGGATACTTCAATGGTTGCAAGGGCTACCCAGCAAGGGTTTTATGAACTGGTTTTGGAAGACAGGAGGCAAAAGCTGAAAATGTGTCAAGTGTAGTCGCCTCAACTGTTGCTTTTGGAAGCTTGTTCCAGTTCCTTATTGTCTTTGGCAGGAATGAGGAGCTCCTGTACTGAGTTCTTGTTTTTGCTAGCCGAAACATTTAATTGATGAAATACATTAAGTCCATAACTGAGATCCCAAATGCCGATGTTAAATTAGATATGAAGTGCCCTGAGCTTTTAAATCAAGCCGACATTATTGCTGACTAATCAGCAATACTTATTGCTGGCTAATCAAATCAGCAATAGGGACCAATCTTCTAGTATACTGCGTTGGAAAAAATTATGTAACTTTCTATGTTAATTTAATGGTAAGATTTCTTAATTTAATGGTAAGATTTCTTAATTTAATGGTAAGATTTCTTGTGTTTCATCATGTGTCCTGACGCACTTTCATTCGTCCAGACTGTGGGAAGGTTTGGAAAATAAGTTGGGTTATTTATTTTTTACTTTGAGCCCCAAATAAGTATTTCATTTAGTGAGACTAAAAAGACATGCCTATAATAACGGATAAAGTGGAAGGAAATGCGGCATACGATGCATTGAAGGTAATGCGATCACATAGATAAGGTGGGGGTCAAATAAAAATGAACATGGCCGTAATACCAAGCGACACAAGTTGTGGTGCCGTACTTAAAGACAACAAGTCACGGTGGCGTCGACGTAGAATGGACAATTTGTAAGACTGGGATCGTTATCGTTGAGGTAGGGCCCTTTAGTTTCGTGAAAAATAGGCTCAGTCGGCACGTGTGTAGGCTACCATTTGATATACGTGTGTAGGCAAACATTTAATATACGTGTGTAGGCTACCATTTGCTATACGTGTGTAGGCTACCATTTGATATACGTGTGTAGGCAAACATTTAATATACGTGTGTAGGCTACCATTTGATATACGTGTGTAGGCTACCATTTGATATACGTGTGTAGGCAAACATTTAATATACGTGTGTAGGCTACCATTTAATTATTTATTTTTTTTAAAGTAAAGTTGTCAAAGCCAACCTATGAAAATGGTGTGATTGAAGTCATAAGAAAATACTTTCACCCTATCTAATTTTCTATTTGTTAAAATATATCGCGAGCACTTTTGTTTTTGCCATCATGTTACATTTGACCAAAATATTAATTAGTATGTTTAGGGCCTGATTTACACATTTCTACGCCCTAGAAAAAAGTCCATTATTATGCCCCCCCCCCCCATTTTAAAAAAAAGTTGCTTTATCATTTCTATTTTAAAATGTTTGACTTAGCACATTAGCACTTAATAAAATCTTATCATCTTTAAAACATATTATATTTTTAATTGAAATCTCGCCACTTATCAAATTGCATAATACATGTCCGTACGTCTTTCAGGCTTTCGGCCCAGCGTAGACAGTGTATAAAAGTAGTAATGAGATATTTCACGTAAGTAATAACAGTATATGTCAAGCATGTTTAATGTACTGCACTACTCATGACATCTCCCTTATTAAAATCAGAAACACTCTTAAAGATTTCTCATTGAAATGATAGAATCATGCTAAGTTGATGATCAATCATGCTATTTTGATTCATTTCTGATCTTATTTCACGCAATGATAGTCTACGGCACGTCTGGCATTAGTTCTATTGACTGTTTTCCCAAGTAACATTTTTTTCAAGAAGAAGTTATATAAAAACGTAAGTAACACGTTAAATTACATATAAAACACCATAATAATGTAATACAAGTTCGTAAAATGAAAACGAATATGGTTTTGTTCTATATCTCTACACCTCAGTGGACTTTCAGATCTGAGCCTACACCGACTGAGGCCTGGTAACAAGACAAGGGGACGAACATGGATGAGTCCGTCACAAGGAGGAGTCAGTCAGGAGTCACCTCAACGGGGAAACACGGGGATGCGTATTTCTGGCTGATGGTGAAATAAAATGGCGGAGACTGTCGGTAAGAGTGTTTGTGGTGCGGCGAGAAGCCCAACAATAAACGCGTGATTTGTCTCGATGGCCGCGCTGCTGGCACAAGTCGACGCAGACCGCCATAAATGTCGAGCACGGACCCAAACGAACTGCCGTGACACCACGAAGATGGGACCCCGGCCTGACATCTAGTACTACAGTTATCTTCTCACCCGATGGGTACAATTCACACTGGCTCGCCCGATATTATACTGATCACATTAGCTCACACGATGGTATTATGATCACCCGGTGCAGGGCCGGCCCGAACAATTGCGGGGCCCTATGCGTAACGGATTGCGCGGGGCCCAGAGTCTGGGTAGGGATAAGGATAATAAGTGAAAGTTAAGATTTTGTATTAGAAAAAAAGTTGCAGTGGCCTGAGGCCGGCCCTGACCCGGTGTATAGTATCATCGGATGGTACACTGATTCACATCTTCTCACCCAAGAACTGTGTTACAGAGCAGCCCAGCACAACATATGGCCCGCAAGTACCCACTTTGCGTCCCGCGAAGTAACGAAATATTCTATAGTATTATTTTTATTCTCTTAATAGCCCCCCCCCCCCTTTTTTTTTTTTCAACCAGCTTGTCCTATTTTCTTTCGGCACGCACAAGTTTCTCCTAAAGTATTACGGCCCGCACAAGTTTTTCCCTAAAGTATTACTGCCCGTCTTACATTTTGAGTTGTGCAAGCATGTTATAGAGCAACGACTTCTAACATTTTTTTCTTTCTCCCGTACCCATTGATTACAACTTTTTACCCCCTCCCTCAAATTGAAATAAAGCTTCTCGCTAATGGCAAGGGTGTCATTTTAAAATATTATCCCCCCCCCTTCCCCGTTTTACGTCACTATCAATATATTTTGAGTGGCCCCAGGGATGCACGTACCACAGGTTGGGGACCGCTGTTCTAGAACACGCTGCATTACTATTTGTGGCAGTGATAGAAACAATGCCTTGGGTTGACATACCAGATACACAGATACCACAATGATTATTCTCTAGTACAATTAATCAATTCATACAGTGCCAATTAGAAGAAATAGTCAATGTCAACCAACTGCAATTTAGCATACGTCAAACGTACACATTCATTTCTGTACTCCTAACAACACGAACTTATGAATGGGAGATCCAGGTTCCTGACTGTTGCAACACATCATTGGTGTTGAATTCAAACGGCGATTGTAATGGTAACACACACACACAATTTAGTCTAAAAGTACAAACAGGAAACGGAAACAGAAAGAAAAAAAAAAAAAAATTCGTTGTAACGAAACACGTTTTTCATTAATTCCCTTTGAATAATGGTTCAAAAACCAAGGCACCCCCCCCCCCCCCCCCCCTGACAAAAGCTATAAATATGTTCACTAACATTAGTCAAGACTCCTTACCTATGCTCACATACTATACCATATTGATTTCATGATAGATTTAGGTGCACCCCCAACACAAGGGTATAACAACATTTTTTGAACTAAAAGCCGCATGTCAATCAATTTCTTGGGCGGGCCGCATGAAAACGTACCCAGCCTAAAGGGTCTAATTTAATATACATCATTGGTGATGGGCTAGGAAACTTCATGAACAGTTCAGTTCGAAAATAAGCAATGGAATAGTGATTAAACTTGAAGTTTTTGTCATTACTATTATTCTATCTTGGCAATTTTACAATGTAATGGTTAGGTTCAAAGACATTCCGATTGTGTGCATCATTTACGAAGACATTAATCCAGTTCCCGGAAGGTCTGGAGGGCTGGATTAAACGTTACAGCGGACCGTTAGGTTGCCCACCCCTGCACGAACACCGTGTCATTGCATTTCGCCTGCGTCTACGCCGGGTACGGTGTCCTGAGCTCTGCGTGTACATTCCACTGTCCATGCTGGCAGTAGACTCCCACGCCGGCTGTTGGAAATCTAATCAAGGACTCCTCCGACATGCCCGTGTTATCTTTTAATCAGTGAGATCGGCTTGCTTTACCTCTTCAAACATGACCATTTGTTTATGTTCTTAACGTCTGAGCAATGACCCGACATAGACTTCTGTGGTAATCTCATCATGATTGACGCCATTTTGGTGGTCTTTTGGGTTCGCCGATTGTTATTTTAATTTTCTGATGGCGTAAACTTTCAGAACGCGGGACATGAATTAATCGTGTTAAAATTGAATAGTTCAGCTTGACTCTAAATGTTTAATTCATTTATCTGACCTGAACTGTCGTGCATGCCAGCAATGCGTCACAGTTACTCACTGATACAGACAAGGGAGACGCATTGCTCCTTTTAAGTATTCGACAGCGACCACGGTTGAAAATTAAGACATATTTTTTTATCTCACCGGTGTGTATAGACTTGATTCTAAAGGCGTTCCTAAAGGCAGAGATGTGACACAATGAATCGATGTGATGTACGCTGACAGTACACTCAGATAGTTAATGTCATTATTGTCTAGTTCCACAACAGCTGCAGAATGTACATAATAGGCAGAGACGCGCCTCTTTTGGGTACCACCAAGTGGATCAACGGCGAATTGAATTCATGGATTAAGCCATTTTCACAGACCATCCTATGGTTGCATCAAGTGGACGTAACCCAAGTAAGGTTGAACACTTGGAATAAATTTAAATACATTGGTGTGAAGTAAAATGAAATGTAACAGTAGTAAGATGGGAACTCACCACGATGCACTGGTAAACTCCGGAGAATACAGTGGGTGTGGGAACTGGCCGGGCGGTGCGGGGTAAGCTGCATACATGGGGGGCCGCGGTAAACCTGAGGAAACATGTTGGTTCATTACGATGACTTTTCTAACCAAAATGACATGACATGACAATCCTAATGACAGAGCGATGCCATGAGATGTTCGTGTGTTCACTGTATTAGCCTCATTCGACTAATACAAATGTCTAATCTGTAACTTTCGTGTAATATAATTTACGATTGTATTAACTCATCCTTGTGTGACATACTATTGGCGTTAACTCAAACAAGTATGATGTAATATAATTACTTCTAAATTTTTAAATTTTTAAAAAAATGTTTCAATAATTTCCTTGGACTGAAGAATTATACAAATAAAGAGAGCGTGTTTGTATTTCTGTATGATATACTATGGTTTGTTTGGTTTTTTTTTTTGGTTGTAGTAATCAAAGAAAATGAAACAAAAAATTTTGAGAATTGAAACAAACAACAAAACTGAAGGCAAAAATGTAAAAATGCATTCATATTAAAACTTTAAAAGTAATAGTCAAAATGGAAGCATTTCTTTGTGTTACCCAAAGTGAGTCCACCAGCAAGTAATGATTGGGCAAAATGGTACAACACAAATTGTATCATGTCCACATCTGAATTATGGGGAAATAATCAATAGCAATAGTACATATGGAGACATTGCCTTCAGGTAGTATATCATTTAAAAGACATTTCTGGTTGTAAGAATCATCCATTTATAGAGTTGAACTCCAAAACAACGTTTCACAATCAGAAAATAACTGTACATATTCAGATTTCTGGTTGTTAAAATCTTCGCTGAATAGACTCAATTTTTCAGTGAACAAACTAACTGATCAAATAAAATTAGCCTTAATGTATTTAAAATTCAATAATTAATTACATAAATGCACATATAATTCAAATAATGAACGATTAATTACATAGTTTAAGCAAGGATAAGCTAATGATTAAAAGACAATTTGTATTAAAAAGTTAATACACGTAATCAACATAAAAAATACACGCTTCAATAAACCAAATACTTTTTTAAAAGCTAGAATAAATTACGGGCTAATAATAACATCATGTCACTTCTCACGTGACTCGTCTATCCTTCGAGACGCTAACAATATCTGCTTCGATAGAGCTAAGGCTGGTCATAGACATTTAACAGATATTGGGATACTAGAAACAATTTAAACACTGAGCGTCACGATACTGCCGACAAGTCCAAGGTTGCCCTGTAAATCGAGATTTCAGTTCTGAGGTTCTCACCCGGTGACTAAGGTCAGCGACGATCTGTGAGATTTTAAGGAAAAGAAGGCGAGTCTGGAGACAGACAAGGGCGTCTTTTCTTTATCCAATTTTGTGTCTGCGATATGAAACATGCTTTTACAGCACTCCCATTAGCGCCACAACAATCTTCTAAGCCGGGGTAACTGCTCAATGACACAGTGCATACACACCGAATTATTCCCCTCTATTTCAGTTAGCAATGTCGCTTGAAACTTTTCAAAGAAATAGTCCCGCAGTCGGTATGTAAATTTGCATTAAAGAAAGTTTTCAGTTTTAACCCAATTTACTAAATGATTTTTTTTTAAAGTTAACGAACATGTAAACATTCCTGAATGTTCTTGAAAAATGAACCCTATAGCAAGCCTGGTGTTTGTAGTCACCTACGCTCCTAGTTTGAGAGCACCTTTATGGGGTGATCAACATTGGGGAATGGAGAGAGTAAATTATTAGTTTGAGCATGTAATAGCTATCGGGGGCGAGATAGTTGTTGTCGCCAGCTTTGCTACATTTATTGCCGCGTGCTTTCCACAAACTTTTCATCTTTGCGACAAAGTTCGTTGTCATTTATCATTTCGCTACACATTTGAAACCATTTTTACCAGTATTCCGGCCCGTTAAACTTAAGTGTAAGTTAAGCGCATCTCAAAAAGTCCACAATTAGTAAACTAGGATCACATTTTAGCTCACAATCAGCTGTTTTAGAATACTCTTCCAAATTTTCTTTATTTTTTTTCATTTTCCATTTCATAATCACTATTTAGTCTCCCAATCCAATTGCACAAATTTGATATTCCGCTGTCATTTACTCCTACTCCTTGCATGCGCTGTCATTTACTCTTACTCCTTGCATGCGCTGTCATTTACTCCTATTCCTTGCATACGCTGTCATTTAATCCTACTCCTTGCATGCGCTGTCATTCACTCCTATTCCTTGCATGCCACTGTCATTTAATCCTACTCCTTGCATGCCGCTGTCATTTACTCCTACTCCTTGCATGCCACTGTCATTTATTCCTATTCCTTGCATGCGCTGTCATTTACTCCTACTCCTTGCATGCGCTGTCATTTACTCCTATTCCTTGCTTGCCGCTGTGATTTACTCCTATTCCTTGCATGCAGTTGTCAGTTACTCAATATTCCTTGCATGCCGCTGTCATTTACTCTTATCCTGGCATGCAGCTATCATTTACTCCCATACATTGCATGCTTTTCTCATTCACTCCTTTTCCATGCATGCTGGGGTTTACTTTACTGTTAGGGGTCGCAAATTACGTCACGTTCGGGGGGCTATTCCGAGCGGGTGGGGGGTGTCCCGAGAAGTTGTCACACTTGTGAAAGGGGGTGTACAAAATCTGTGACGTCAAAAAGACAAACAAAAACAAAAAGGGGGTGGGGGTGGTGTCTAAATTTTTCTAATTTTGAAAATCTTTAGTCAATTAATTTAAAAAAACATTAATTTGATGTCGAAATTGCTTCTGGTGCTATAGGTACCGTGACACTCAGTCGCGCACATCTTCTGCGCATATCGAAAAATGACGCTAAAACAGTTGTGGCCCTTTTACATTCGGCTCGGGGAGGACTTCGTAGTTTTGCGTTTTACGTCACAAGCTTTCTAATAATACTACATCTTAATCCATTATGGGAAAATTTGATATTCTTTTTGTGTGACGTGACGCTTAGTGTGTGTGTGGAGGGGGGGGGGCGGTAACCGTTTTAACACCAGGTCATTTTTGCGTGATGTTATTTGCGAACGACCCCTCATTCGAATATTCAAATATGTCAGCAAGATCCAGTTATTACAATTTTGTGCACAAAAATTGTTTTGAATTGGATCACACAATTCATTTTGATTATTTTCCTTTAAAAAAAATGTCAACATCATTTACCTCAATTCTTATACACTACAAGCAACCGACCTCGTCAGAGCCACCAATATGTGTGTGTGGTACAGTGGACCTCGTCAGAGCCACCAATATGTATGTGTGGTACAGTAGACCTCGTCAGAGCCACCAATATGTGTGTGTGGTACAGTGGACCTCGTCAGAGCTACCTATATGTGTGTGTGGTACAGTGGACCTCGTCAGAGCCCACCAATATGTGTGTGTGGTACAGTGGACCTCAACAGGGCCTACCAATATCTGTGTGTGTGGTACAGTGGACCTCGTCAGAGCCCACCAATGTGTGTGTGGTACAGTGGACCTCGACAGGGCCTACCAATATCTGTGTGTGGTACAGTGGACCTCGTCAGAGCCCACCATATGTGTGTGTGGTACAGTGGACCGTCAGAGCCCACCAATGTGTGTGTAGTACAGTGGACCTCGTCAGAGCTCACCAATATCTGTGTGTGTGGTACAGTGGACCCTCAGAGCCCACCAATGTGTGTGTGGTACAGTGAACCTCGTCAGAGCCCACCAATATGTGTGTGGTACAGTGGACCTCGTAAGAGCCCACCAAGATGTTTGTGTGGTATAGTGGACCTCGTCAGAACCCACCAATATGTGTGTGTGGTACAGTGGACCGTCAGAGCCCACCAATGTGTGTGTGTGGTATAGTGGACCGTCAGAGCCCACCAATGTGTGTGTGGTACAGTGGACCGTCAGAGCCCACCAATGTGTGTGTGGTACAGTGGACCGTCAGAGCCCACCAATGTGTGTGTGGTACAGTGGACCGTCAGAGCCCAACAATGTGTGTGTGGTACAGTGGACCGTCAGAGCCCACCAATGTGTGTGTGGTCTCCAGTGGAACTTCGGATAACGAGCTTAATCCCGTTCCGTGACTTCCGTTCTTAACCGAAAAATGTTCCCACCGACCGAAATATTTATTTCCATTTAAATTAGAATCCCTGTAAATTGAATTAATTTGGTTCAGCCTTAAAAACAAAACATTTCTATATGTTTTTCTGTTTGGAAAAATATAGAATGGAATCAAAATAGCCTGAATTGTACAAAGAAAACACTGGAATAATTTTTTTTTAAAAACAACAACAAAAAACACCACCACTTCAGCGCTTTAGCTCGTTTGTTGATAGGTGTGACATTCATCGGTGGATGGCACAGTAGAACGCTATCGCTTTACAAAGGATCTCCGTTGATCATTATTATTTTATTTTTTTAAAGAGTAAATCTGATTTAGGGTGTTTTTCCCCCTCATCTGCAACATTCTATTTGGTCTAGTTTTGTTCTCACCAGAAAGCTCACCAAGGTCAATTTCTTTGCTACAGAAGTTTTTGGGAAGTGCGACATCGCATGGTCATTCAACAAAATGAGGACTTTATTTATTTTCAATTAACCCAATGTCTAATAATAACTCTTTCCTATTCACGAGCCATAACGAGGGGAGGGGGCGCTAGAATAAAACAAGTTGCTTTTTTTTTTTAACACAGCACTGAGACAAACAAGGTTTTTAGTACAAACGCGCCAAAGCACTTCTATGACTGCTGAGTTGGTGGGATTGCATGTATGGGCATGTATGCAGGGGCCGCCCCCTTAGTGGTGGAAGCCAAACTCCCCTCTCCCCGGGACCTCGGTCAATTTTGGATGGCATTTGAGTTTACTATTTGTATTACTAATATACAAATTTACAGTTAAAAATTGTTTAGAAAATTGTGTCCTCAATAATTCTGTACATTTTTTCAACAAATCAAATGATCAAATCCAGGATCGTTACAAAATAGAATAATTTGCCTATAATTTTATATTTTTTTATCTATAATTTTAAAACTTAAGAATCCTTTACGGTCTCGCGATGACCATGTGGTCACAACTGAGTCATTTTCATATTTTTTAAACCTTAGTTAATTTGCTACATAGAGAAATTCAATACGTGCCCCCCCCCCCCCCCCATCCCATGTAGACACCCCTGGGAGTATGCCTTTGCTCGTACCTCTAAGCATCATTTGTTAATTGGGGCAAAATATTACACCGCACTTTTCCTTAACAGATTTGATCATTAATTGCTGCGTTCGTTTCCAGTCGTGCCACTGTTTTAGCATTTTAAAAATTGTATCCATGACTGCCGTCCATGGTCTGCCTTGTAAAAGTTATGTGGTGGGGTTCTTTATTTCATAAATGTATTTTATTTTAATGTCATGATTATGTCTCTTTTGATACAATTTTTATGTACAGCGCGGTGAGCCCAGCCCTAGACTGGGGTACCGCGCTATATAAGACCCCTTATTATTTTTATCCCATATCCTTTGCAAGTAATCTTGATTGAAGATGTCTGCTATTCATAAGATTTACCGTTTGCGCCTCATTGTCCATACGTGCTCTCAATTCATTTCTACCGCGTTTTTATTAGTCTAAAACAGTCAATGAATATTGGTATGGCTCATTTTCGCCGCGGTACACTTACACCCTGCGGGCGATACACCGTTAACTGGATAAGTTAGAGCAGTAGTTCTCAACGTGAGCGCCCAGCGAGTCACGGTTTCTCCAAAGGGGAGCGGCAATAGAATTTTTCCCTCACAAAATTGTGTGCCCCTTTTCAATTCAAAGTGCTTGGGCGCGACATCTGGCGTACCTTGAGCGTAACATTGGCGCACTTAATTAGAACTGTTTGCAGAAGCTTCCATCTAAACATTCAATTTAAAATGAAAAATTCCCTATTTCGAAGTGTACTTCTTAGAATTGGGGATCTAGCGAAAACTTAAGATTAAGCAACGGCACCGTGAATCGAAAAATGTTGGGAGCCACAGGGCTAGTGTTTTATATTAACAACACTGCTATCGTTTAAGTCTTAGCCAATACCGGTAACAATAATCTCGTCTGACGCTGCCACTGCCACATTTCTCTGTACACTTGAATGGTGTGGAGAATATATTTTATTCCGATGATTTAATTAGTGTGGGCTACACAATGTCTCAAAATAGTTGCGTCGCTTAAGGAATGCTAGATTTTTTTTAAATATACAGTGGTACCCCGCTATATCGCGATGATCGGGGTCCATAAAATCGGATCGCGTTAAAAGCGGGGTTGCGTTAATGCACGGTTTTACAATATTTATATATTCATGCTCTACGATATTTGGAAAAGTTGTCATTTTTTTCGCTTTAAAAAATGGCTTTCCAAGCAATGGATAAAATTTTCAAAGAACTTAGGCGTGATGGAGTAAATGAATTTCAAATTTCGGGATCCATTTTATGACCGCGTTATATCCGAATTCGCGTTATAGCGGGGTTCAACTGTATATACCATAACTCTTTTAAAAACTATTATTTATATTTCCTCCAAAAAGGGGATTTTGGGCAGATGTTAAATCAAATTATTTGATCAACAATCGAAAACCAATTGACATAAGTGGACCGTTATACATTAGGATCACTGATAACCGAATGAATGGCTTCAGCGCCGAGACACAGCACCAATGGATGGTGTCAGAAGGAGCATTTTCTCGAGGTTATAGGATCAATATTTAGTGTCGAGCGACTGCTATAAAAATGTGATTCCTGACGACGGTAAGTATTGGTCTCGGGACAAGCCACAAGTTCTGCATTACATGCATTTAATGTCAGTTAATGCGTTTAATGCATTTAATCAGTTGGATGTTACTCGATTACTAAATGCTAGAGTCCATTGGATGTTACTCGATTACTAAATGCTAGAGTCCATTGGATGTTACTCGATTACTAAATGCTAGAGTCCATTGGATGTTACTCGATTACTAAATGCTAGAGTCCATTGGATGTTACTCGATTACTAAATGCTAGAGTCCGTTGGATGTTACTCGATTACTAAACGCTAGAGTCCGTTGGATGTTACTCGATTACTAAATGCTAGAGTCCGTTGGATGTTACGCGATTCATTTAATGTTAAAAATCGGCTGGTTGTTACACAATAATGTTTATGTTAGAATGAGTAGCTGAACAACATCGCTACACTCTAACTGGAAATAAAAACAGTTCACCAACTACATAAGATCAATTTAAATACAAAATCAAAGTATAAAACTCACCTGTTTTGGGGTCTGTGTACACGGGTGAGTAGCCCTTGTGTGCCGGAGGGGGTTGAGCAAAGTCATTATACATCACAAGTCCGGGGTACGGGGGCTGCACCATGCCAAACTTGCCAGCCTGCTGGGACAGAACAAGAGAGAAGGGGGACTGCTTAATGGGGATAGTTGACATATCCACTGTGTCGTGACAGACATGGCATGGGACACCCCAGAACTGAGTCAACGTGGGTTCTGGAGTTGGAGGCAATTACTCCATCAATAAGTATTCAACTATAACAATAATCAAATCTAATTCCAATTATTAAATTTTAAAATAAACTATTCATTTTAAAGCATGTAAGGCTTGAATGGTTAAAGGAAAGAATGGGCTGCTATTGTAGATGATTATTTACTAAATAAATGCACGGAAACATTTTCAATAATTGGTGAACTCAGAAAACTTATGGAAATAAATACAAGAAACCGCACCCTTACATTCATTATTTGCTTAGTTTAGACGACAACAATTTAAGGAACTTAAATTATAGTTATTTAAATAAATAGATGATTTTAACAAACAAAAGAAACTAAATTCCATTATAAATATATTATTATTGAGTATTTTTTTTATTCATAAATAATATAGTCACATTTTTTTTTAAAAATCAAACACCAAAAAGAGAGCTAAATTATCCAACGTAAAGAACAAACAAGAACATCCGAAAGCTAAATGCCATGACCAAAATGTACACGAAATCCAAAACTCTTAACTCTTTTAGTGAACGGTCTAAAATTCTGAAACAGCATCCATACTACGTTGAAATTCTATTTTTTATACAATATAAACAGTCACTTTGCACTTTTCTTCATAACGTCAATAGTCACAAATTTTCCTTAATGAAATATACAAATATCACCTCCGATATAACAAAATGTATCTCTTTGACGCACTTCTACA
Source organism: Lymnaea stagnalis (assembly GCA_964033795.1). NCBI lineage: Eukaryota > Metazoa > Mollusca > Gastropoda > Lymnaeidae > Lymnaea > Lymnaea stagnalis. Next base: position 1,485,793 of record CAXITT010000094.1, on the reverse strand, counting down.
TAGTGTGCAAGAGGTGTGTAAGATCTTCTTTCTTAGAGAACCTCGGGTGGAAAGGTAACTTGCAACAACTCCGTCTGGGTGTATAAAGGTAACTTCTCCGAGCGCCAAAATAATGGAGCACATTAAAGGGCTTGAAAGGAGAAAACACGGAGAGCAAAATGTAGAATACACAAGTTAAGTTTAGGGGGGGGGGGTGTTCTTCGCCTTTTGTAATTCTGGGGGGGGGGGGGGCCATTAAAGGGGGTCAAAGCGATATCAAAAAGTAGAACGGACAAAAACGGATAAAAATTTCAGATGTTTGGCGGTCAATTAAATAGACATAAAAGATGAGAGCCACGCCCACGAGATGATGGTTCACTTCTCCCCAAAATCTGACAAATATCCAGTTCTATGAGGCATTTCAGGTTTCTGTTCTATTCATCATGTCTACTGATGTCTACCCCGTCCAATCTAAATCAGTGTTTCTCAACGTCAGCAATTTAGAGCTGCCCGCCCCACCCCCCAGTATATTTCTTGGGGGGGGGGGGTTAAATTTTATTCATACAAGTTATTGTAAGTATTCATTTTTTTTAAATTTCATATCAGGAAACGCGCCACGATGTAAATTAAATGTTCAATGGAAAAACAGATTGAGAAACCCTGCCATAGATCGCGTGTCTACTGGTGTCAACCCCAATGTTATAAATTCTCATCTAGGTCCAGGTGAAGAAGACAATAATAAAAATCATCGTGAGATCGTTAGGTGCCAAGACTTTATGACGTAACCCCTTATTTCACCAGCATCACTGGACGTTTGGGTGGATGTCCATTGCTATCTCAATAAAACTCCATTGCTTGCTCCTAGCATCACCTTTGTCAAGACGTATCGCCTCGTTATTTGAAACATGCCCAAACATCCCTGCACCGTCTCTCAGTCGTACTATGATAATATGATGAGCACGGCGTCCGACAAATCCATCACATCAAACAGGATTGTCTGCCTTTCATCCCTTTCATGAACCTATCGGAGCAAACTAATGTTTCAATGGTGCCCCAAGTTTACAGTCGACCGGGTCTGCCCTGACACATGTGCATTTCATTTGGGCAGATTTCAGAAAACATCAGGACATGCAATACCCTTGATAGAGTCGGATAGAATGTTTGGAGAGGAAGACAAGGCGAAGATTCGGGAAAGAGGAAAGGGGAGGGGGGGGAGAGAGAGAGAGGAGATATTTTGGCAAGCTGGACTTGAGGAAAACAATGCGTCGGCGGCCGTGGATCAGCTATTTCCACGCAATGTGCCGCCCTTTTGCAAATCACTCTAAACTGCTGTGTCGCCAAATTTTGACACACGTAATCTATAGTGTACCAATTAATTGGTGTACAAATTAAATAAAATTTAATTAAGGTTATATTATATTTATATATATATATATATATACCGGTAGTTATTTTTAATGTGAACATGTAGCAGCTATGACATTATTTCTGATGGTTTGACTCATTTCAAATAGCATATTGATTTTTTGATGAAGATTAATTGAAATCGTAAGCAGTGTAGCAATGGCGTCATCATTGGGCTTGTCTAAAATGTTTAGTTGGTTGTGCGCTGTTTGTTACACATAGTATATGCACTGGGGATTTCATATAGTATAATATATGTGCATTGTTCACTTCATATAGTCTGTGCAATGTGCACTTCATTACTCTCTCCAGACTATGCGCACAGTGTACTTCATTTAGTCCGTGTACTTCAACAGCTCGGCGATTTGTAATTAAGAATTTTTAATTGAACAGTTCACTAAAATAAAAGCGGCACACATAAGGGAAATTTTATCGTTGCTTATTTGTAATTCCCAACAACCCAGGAAACACATGACAGCGTCACTACACAAATCAGGGTCTATAATAACCCGGCGCTAAACTAGAGTGCTGGCAATGATCTCATCGAGCACACAACAGACAACAGACAAGGCTCATAGGTGTGGAGCCTCATCATTTCACTATTTATTGAACAACTAACATGCCACAAGATGCTCTTATTTCATAGTGTCACTCATTAGCTTCTAGCTGGAAATTATTCCCCACATTAATGGGAGATGATTGCCATTTAAATTTTTAAAAATAATTTAGGACCGAAAAGTAAACACGTCAGTAGACATCTCTGATAAGTGAAACATGGGCACGTGAGATGGGAGTCAATAGTGAAACATGGGCACGTGAGATGGGAGTCAATAGTGAAACATGGGCACGTGAGATGGGAGTCAATCTTTTAATACCACAGAGTAATGTGTTCTCCTACTAAAACGGATCTCAAATGATTGCCTTATAATTATTAATAAGTTATGATAATGTTTTATAGGTGCTTAAATATCTAGTGAGTCGACGCGACGCTTATGCAAAAACAAAGTCAAAATACTTTTTTTTTTTTAAAATCGCCCCCCCCCCCACGACTCCAATTTCCCCCCCCCAGTTTCAATGGTTCTCAAACTTTTTAAAATTATTTTATCCGCCATATGTCTTTATCCTAGCATTAACACTGCGAAAAGGCTAATCTAGTAAATATTGACAGTGGTTTCTGCAATCAGTCATTACAAAAATGAGTTGGTTTGCACCAGATGTTTCGTTCCTATCATAATGAATTGAATATAAAATAAGAGAAAATAGCTTAATATTTGGCGGCGCCCCCATAAGGAAACTCTTTAGGAACCATTGCCACATTTGTTAAATAAGATGGGCATATGTGTCCACTATGTCTCATTCATAAGATACAGTACCATATGTTTACAATAGAATATATATTTCCACGCTGTTGTCATTATAAGTGAAATGGGTTAAATTTCCTGATGAAATTAAATAGTTTAATGTATCCGCATTAAGCGCTGCTGATCTAAGTCCAGGTTCTAGAAACTATGCAGCTTTTTATCACTCGAATTGGCCGGTAAATACAAGATACATGGTACATCAGATAAAACTCCAAGAACATCTCACAAAATAATTCAGACTTGAATTTGATCCAAATTCCCATGAGGACAAATTTATGCGTATATTAAATTCGAATTCCCATACGGACCAATCAATCGATTTCTTTGTCTCTTGCAAATCAACATTTTAGACATGCTGTTGAAGTTGAAGTGTTTAAATTACTAATATAAGTAATGAGTGCATTTGGTAGGCACATAATGAATAGACAGTGCAATAACAAACAAACAAAAACACTGGCTCTAATTTGTGAACGTGTAAGTTATCGACCTCTCGTAAGGAAAACAGCTTTATTGGGAGTGCCAATAAGAGACAGAGATCGTGCATTAGCTGAGTGTAGAAATGGGAGTCAAGTCATCCTGCTCCACTCGTCAGCAAAACACTGCATTATACCGCCCATCTACACGTTTTCACATCAATAGATGATTGATCGCAAAGGGCTAAAACTATCTATTGACCGCGCAGGTCAGAAACTTATCACTGGCAGACCAAACCATCATCGGCGGACCACAATCCAATGATGGCGGTCAGAGTACCATTGGACAGTGTCAGTATCAAGACTACCTTTGGTTGAAGCTGTTATGAAATGTAAAAATTCGCACCCCACTCCCTCTTCCAATGTTTGAAAAGTTTGTTTATACCTATATAAATTAGATATAAATCATAATCTAATCCATTATTTTTGTTAAATGTTAAAAGTGAAACAGCCTTCTGGTGGACCGCCATAGATTGGTAACCACAAATACATATATTTTTGTGTATCCTACATACAGATAACTATGCCGACATTAATGTATAGATGCCCCAATTCGTTGATTGCAATCATTTAAAGATAATATCTTGACATTTTGTGTCATTTG
>CAXITT010000094.1:1461972-1476972 GCA_964033795.1 Lymnaea stagnalis | reverse complement strand
TTATTGTTCAGATCCTTGAGTAATTGGTATCATGGCCCAATATTTAATAGCACTCGTGGGAATTTGGATATATTTTTTTTTTATTTTTTTGCTTTTGCATTTCGCCTTCAATCTGCAAAATAACTCCTAAACATGCGTTTGCAGCCTTCTTTGACCAGATATAAAGGTTGGGGGGTGGGGGGGGTTGATGGTGTCCCACGAAAACAAGATGTACCATCAATATCACTGCACCGTCCTGCCATTCCTACCGACTGAGGCAATGGGCCCAGCGAGGCATAAACGTGTCAAAAAATCATAAAGCATAAAGCTGGCTGCGGGATAAATTGCCAACCTGCCCCCCTCGCTCCTGGACATTTTAAACCATTCAATCTATCCTTTTCAAGAACGGGGTGTCGGCTTCCCGCCATTGAAACATCAACACCAACATCATATTAAAAATTTGTGGTGGCTACTTTCTCCACTTCGCCACTAACAAGAAGGTGTCCGGACTGCTTCCAAATTATACCCCATAGAAATGCTAATCCGCCGACTATTTTTGTTAGCCGAACTGACCTATTAAAAAAATAAAATAAATCCCAAGCAGATTTCTTGGTGTGTGTATTTATGCCAGATAGATATGGACATGGAATTAACGGACATACGTTGTGCAGTAGAGCTTAAGGTCCAATGGTCATGATGTCAGTCAAAGTGCGGTTGTGCTGAACAAAGAGCAGAAGTGCCTTTACAAAACATCCTCCATGCAGTGAATTAATCTAATACAACTCTTGAGTGTTCGGCTCCCAGTCATCCGATACGTGTCAACATTTTTTGTTGTTGTCTATCCAGTGGTCTTTGGTGCGCAGTCTACTTGCCTCAAGAGCAACTCTATATGATAGATAATCTATACCACAAGTAGCGTCGATAAATGAGGACGCTCTCAAGATGGGCATATTCGTATCTGGATAAATATTCATGGGCCAAGTTTGGCTCCGGTGACAGTAGATAACTGGGCAATGCTTAGTCTACATGTCATGATACAAAAAATGAATGTTAGCTAGCCACTTGTCATGACACAACCAAATGTTTGGCACATGCCATGATACAATCAAACGTGTGTCACGTGTCATGATAGAACTGACAATTAGATACAAAAGAATCAGTTGGGTTGAAAGGTAACACACTGTAGGTCAAATGTACGAGTGTTGCAAATAGTCATTTTACTCGGCCATGCTCACCTTGAAGTATTGTTTATGTTAAGTCCCTTTCAAATTACATGGTTGTCTTGTTAGTTCCCTTACATGGTTGTCTTGTTTAGTTCCCATACATGGTTGTCTTGTTAGTTTCTTTACATGGTTGTCTTGTTAGTTCCCTTACATGGTTGTCTTGTTAGTTCCCTTACATGGTTGTCTTGTTAGTTCCCTTACATGGTTGTCTTGTTAGTTCCCTTACATGGTTGTCTTGTTAGTTCCCTTACATCGTTGTCTTGTTAGTTCCCTTACATGGTTGTCTTGCTAGTTCCCTTACATGGTTGTCTTGTTAGTTCCCTTACATCGTTGTCTTGTTAGTTCCCTTACATGGTTGTCTTGTTAGTTCCCTTACATGGTTGTCTTGTTAGTTCCCTTACATGGTTGTCTTGTTAGTTCCCTTACATCGTTGTCTTGTTAGTTCCCTTACATCGTTGTCTTGTTAGTTCCCTTACATCGTTGTCTTGTTAGTTCCCTTACATCGTTGTCTTGTTAGTTCCCTTACATCGTTTTCATGCTGGCTCCAGTCCTAATTGTGTTAAAAACCACGAATTTTAGTTCTTTTTTGATAGATTAATAGCTTACACATTTGAAGCATGTATATGCGATTAAAACCAAAGTCCACATAAATTAATTTTGTTATAAATGTTAATATTCAAGGATGCAAAATTTGTTCGGGGCTTAACTTGTACATACTATATACCATATGACAGTGGAGTTCCAATCAACTTGACCAAAAATTTTCGATTGCTCTCCACGATGGAACGCTAGAGTCACTTAAGAGATAGTGCCAAACTCTGTCGTTCTTCCCCCCCCCCCTTCTCTCTCAAGTGGCCTTAGGAATTTCAGTCTTTCTTAAAAATGGTTCTAAACTTTTCTTTTCAGTAATCAACAAAATTAGTATTTGAATGTTCCTTTTATTGCATGGTCATAACGTTCCCGGCGGAACACCATAATCAAAGGCGTTGTCCAGCCCCGTATTCAAAGGCGTACTCAATAATACATATTTTAATTTTTTACAACTGGAGTGGACTTAAACCCGACTCCCTTGGAGTCTATTGTCACGACTCCGCTTACGGTCACCAGTGTCAAGACTCTAGAAACTCTTCAATGTTAATACTTATTTGAAGGTAAAGAAGTAACGGTGAGAAGGAGGGGGCGAGGGCGGGGTGCCTATAAGGGTTCATATCATTACACTAGGAGACTTGCCTTTGCGAAGTGAGTGGAACATTCCAGAGTACCTATATCTTGGGGGTACGACGAAACCCACCAGTTGATAACACAACGGCGACACTCGTAACTCAAAGCACTGGGGGGGGGGGGGGGGTGTTTGTTTCCTTCCCATCTTTTCTCTATAAATATTCCCTTTTTTCTCTGTAAGTATCCTATTATTACTCTATGTGTATCTTTCTTTTTAAAAGTATTCTATCGTTTCTCTATAAGTGTTCCGACGATAGCTTTAGATACTCCAGTTGTAAATACATCATTTACAAATGTCAATTTTTTTAATATATTTTTTAAATTTTTTTTTTTTTTAATTTAGGGTGAAAGTATGTAACAGATCCAACAAAGCATAAGAATTTAATCACTTTATATGACCAAGGTTGAGAGATGAATCATTCATTTCAACAATTTATTACTCTATGTGTATCTTTCTTTTTAAAAGTATTCTATCGTTTCTCTATAAGTGTTCCGACTATAGCTTTAGATACTCCAGTTGTAAATACATTATTTACAAATGTCAATTTTTTTAATATATTTTTTAAATTTTTTTTTTTTTTTAATTCAGGGTGAAAGTATGTAACAGATCCAACAAAGCATAAGAATTTAATCACTTTATATGACCAAGGTTGAGAGATGAATCATTCATTTCAACAATGTTAGGGTCTAAAAGGTTCCCAAGCGTTACTAATCTGCAACCCCATTGTACATAAGGAAAGTGTCCAGCGAGACCGATACATTTTTAAAAAAACGGATTAAATGGTAAAAGGTAATAATTAAAATAAAATAATAATAAAATATAATTTTTTTTTTTAAAGTCCTTTAAAAATCGTCATTTTTTATTTAAAGTGCTTTAGACGGCATCTCGCAGAGAAGCTTCCTCGATCCATTACTGAGGCACGAGCGATTTGAAGAGATGGGTAAGTCAAATAGTTCTAACAGCTAGAATCAGACGTGCTTTCAATCCAAACGAAACAATGCTTAGTTAGCTTACGCATTTAACTTTTACATCAATTTTACAGTTGTAATGAAATTTTACTTTTAATATTTAACACTATATATATATATATTGTGGTTTTTTGTTTGTTTTTTGAAACGATTTAAAACATGGCCAGCGCTAAAATCCATAAGTTAGTAGAATGATCCACGTGTGCAGCACGAAGTATTGCTTCCGATTTCAATCAACTGTCGCAAGCCACAAGTGACATCATGACCCATCGCAAAATGTTTAAAACTAGTTATATGTTATATTAGCCCATGAATTTGGTTCATGCCATGATACAAATACATTTCAAACGAGATAAAAAAAACAACAACTTTTTTTTTTGAATTCTTTGAAATACTTTTGATACGGCGGCCAAGACGGGGGAAATGCTAGCAGTAACTCGAATTTTTAACAAATGTAAAATAATTTAAAAGTGGTTGATAAAGATTGTTGTCTTCAAACTGTTGTGTCTTCACTGCTTTACAGTATGAATCCTAGTCCAACTTATTTCTATGGTTATGTCTTGACAGCTACCCATATAAGCATTGTAGCATATACGTTAAGAGATGGCGACGAGTTCTTCCAATGCGTCCATTTTATGGTTCATAATAAACTTGACGAACTTTGAAGACTTCCTAGAGCTAAATCCAAACGTAACTGACCGCCACTGACGTCAAGGAAATGTTGTATTGTCTCTTTTGGTTCGTCTGGGTTTGTTTTGACACCGGGGAGACCATCACATTAATTGACTCCGCCATTCGGTGTCAGGTTACCACAATTCTAACGGTAGCTGAGCACAAAGGTGAATGCTTCTATGATAGTAAGACAAATTAAAACTGATTAATTTTTGAATGAAAAACATGCCACTGTTTTCAAGAGAACATTTGAAATTGACATGCGCATTATTTTTACCCCTCACCCTGCGTGCCCGACTCCCCATTTTTCAACCGTTCTTTTCTGGCCGTTAGCACAACAACAGCAAAGGTTATCCCGTAGCCCCAAGTTCCTTATCCCAGATGGTAGCAGAGCCGTGCTGCTCTCAAGAGGGACTTTAATGGATAGCACGAGTTAATCGAGCTGCCGACGGTCCCCGAGCACCAATCGAGGACACGTGAGTGAGGTGCCCGCTGCATCCAACGTCATGAGGTGACAGATCGTGCTGGGACTTTCTAGAGCATAGTTTGCTCTTTCCATTTGCTGTAGCTTGAAAAGTTCAAGGACATCAGGTGAGAGACGTTTCGCTGGCACGCTGAAGAACCCTATGGTATCATAGTGCTATTTAAATATACTTGTTAATGCTGTTTACTACTTGTTGATGTTTGTTGGCGATGGCAATAATAGTTTAAGACTTAGTTTATTTTTTTTTAAATATGCACAAACAAAAATAGTAAAACGACAAGCCATAACGCATAACTTAATTACATACAAGAAAATAATGGTAGAAAGTAATATTAAAATAGAATATCATGAAGAACTTTTCCAAGAACTTTTTTTTAGTCCTTAATAGCCAATGGCGTAATTTTTTTAAACTGTATTAGAGGGGCACGAAATCGCAATGGCACTCCTAACTCACACTACACTTAGAGCCCTTAAGTTTAAAGACTCTTTAGGGCCCCAAAGTCAACCCAATCAAGGGCCCCAAAGTCATACCGCTTTAATCCCATGTGAGACAAATCGAATACGGGTTTATTAAAAATAATTAGTAAGATATATCAAACAGAAAAGATTATTTTTTTTTAATTTTCATAAGGCACTGCTGGATTACAACTGCTTACACGACCAGAAAAACAATCGATCCTGTGGATTGGCATCAAATCAACGTCAACAAAATGTAGTCTTGTCCCATACTGAGAGCAAGAAAGTCTCATGTCTTATAATTAAAGCAAGAAAGTCTCATGTCTTATAATTAAAGCAAGAAAGTCTCATGTCTTATAATTAAAGCAAGAAAGTCTCATGTCTTATAATTAAAGCAAGAAAGTCTCATGTCTTGTAGAACAACGTGTAAACCCAAGCATAGTGCTAAAACATTGTTACAGAGTTAGTTTTAGATACCTCCTTGTACTGTAGAACAACGTGTAAACCCAAGCTAGGTTCTAAAACATTGTTACAGAGTTAGTTTTAGATACCTCCTTGTACTGTAGAACAACGTGTAAACCCAAGCTAGGTTCTAAAACATTGTAGACAATTTTAGTCTATGGTTATGGCTGGAATACTTAACCTTATTAAGTAAGAACCCAACATGCCATTCTAAATGTAGTCAGTCACCAAATCTGACATTCTCTCTCTCTCTCTCTAAACGTCTAACAATGTGATATATATGATTTAAAAAAATAAAAACTATTCCTAATCATTTTAAAACTTGCTACCAAAAGACAACTTTTAACAGCACAAATAATCAGCAAGCTTATAGATAAGTGACGTGCGTGGCGGACGGGTCACAAACGCATGTAGCAATCAATGACCATTAAAATGCAGTTAGATCTTCGTGTTCGATGGACCACAATAGGTGAGTTCATTTTTTTAACTAGGGGTAAGTTGTTTTATAAATAATCATTGAATTCTTTGTTTCGCCTTTTACTATTAATGATATTAATGTTGGGGATGGGATAGAGTAGCGTTTTTCACAACATGGTGAAAGTTACTTAATTTGAGAGAGAAGGTAAAGAGAGAAAGAGAGAGACAGAGAGAGAGAGAGATGGGGGGAGGAGAGAGAGAGAGAGACTAGGCTAGCGATTGAGACAAGGGGGTTGATATGTGTACTCACTGGCAGAAGGTCCAGCACACATCCAATGGTGCATGGGTCAGGCAGCAGGCAAGGACATATAGGTAAAGCTGGGGCCATCTTGTCTAGCAGCAGAGTGCTGCAGGTTGAGCACATACTGCCCGGCAACACCATGTGACCGGCCGGACACTCACTGACCACAACACACTGACCAACGTACCGATGGTCGAGTGTATTGAAAGTTCGCCCACTGATCGTTGTGAACTTGGGACTCGAGTTGGATAACTGAAGAAATATATTCCTGTTTTGGGTGGTGTTGCAGGCTTGCAAAACTTCACTTGAGGTGCCCAGTGACAATGTCCCTAATATCTTTCACAAATTTTAATATCTAACCTAAATTTGCTTCTAACAAACACAAAACAGTTAAAAGAACTTCACAGGGAAATTTAATACTACACCAGCCTCCAGTCGGTTTTCTTTTTTAATGCTTCCGAAAAATGAACTACGGTTGTTGATATTTATATAGTGATATTACACAAAAAAATTAGGATTTCTAATCATAAATGTTTCTTCGAGTTCTTATACTTAAACGATATAAAATGCATGTAGTATAAGGCAACTTACATATGTAACAGTAACAAATTTATATTTTAACCAATGGATTATCAAGTGTGAAATTGAGATTTTGAAGGAGAAAAAATAGCTACTCCTTGCGTTGTCATATCATTCTCAAGTGACCATAATTTACTTGGAAAATATAATAGCGAAATATAGTGTGTGTATGTGTTTCTCTACACTAAAGGTATTTTAAAAACCGTATTAACTAAAATAATCAAGTATCCCATTTTCTATCCCGTTTTAGTAGTTGGCTATTGGTCGTAACTGTCCTCGATTAAGCACATAGATCGCCTGTAACTGCCTTGAAACTGGGGCTCGGGGAACCCCTAACAATTATCAGCAAACGTTCACTGCGTTCACTAGTTCATTTAACCTTTTCTTTCAGAACTGCTTTATTTGTCTTTCCGCTCGGAAACTGGTGTCGAATAACGTAATTACGGCGCAATCAAAATGATGGATCTTATTAAAACATTTGCATACAGCCCGTGTCAAATATGTTTGCATGCAGTGTATTTGGCATTAATTATAGACGAATGTGTGTGAACGGTTCTCTGGTTAACTCTAATCAAACATAATTTAAAACAAATTGCTATTTCCTCAACAAATCCTGCAACGACTCTTCAAATAACTCACAGGAAAACTGCTATTTACTTCCTACCTGATCGAGGTCGTAGCATTTTAGTTTCAAATTTTTAACGAATCTTTTCATATATTGGAATCGGCGTGGAATAAAAACTAAGTTCACATGCTAATTAAACACACCAGTAATGACATGAATCTCGTTTGTTTACGAATATTGGATCGTTCCCAGAGCTCCGCGGTCTGGCAGTGGTAACAGCCAAGTGGCCAGAAGCAATGAACACAACAGTCAACGTCGGGCCAATGATTCCCCCCTCACCGGCATGAATGGAGGCGCTGGTGACCTCGATGACCGACCAGTACAAGTACCAACACCGACTATGGCGTAAGCCTAGCAAACAGCGCGAGCCGTAATCCAATGAAGCGTCATAACATGTGAAATGGGATAACATCCACACCAAAAGCGACCTGTGGCCCCGTGTGATTGAAGTGAACTGACGGGCTTCATCGTACACCCTCCAGCGGCGGCACCACACATTAGGGCACCCACCAAGCCGATCACAACGGTGATCCCCGTCTGCGGCGCAGCCGAGTGGGGGTCTGTTTCGGTTATTGTTATGACTGCCAGCGCCAGGATGGGGGTGGGGGAGATATAATGTAATATTCCCATTGTGAAGTAAGGGGAGAGGACTGTCGGCAAGATGAGAAACTGGGGTGTTAGGGGGGTGGCGCAAGGTAGAACCTGATTCTTCGCTCACTGGGCCACAGGGTGAAGGAGAGGGTGTTTGTGTGGCAGATCCCCACATACAAGTTTTAACTACTTTTAGAAAATAGTTTATTTTATAGGCCGGAGGGGATAGAGAGGTGCTAGTATTTCCACAGCCAGAGATGCTTGTTTTACCCCCGCTAGAGGTGCTTGCCTCCCTTAAGAGGGGTGCTAGTTTACCCCGACTAGAGCTGCTAGTTTACCCCGACTAGAGTTGCTAGTTTCCCCAGGCTAAAGGTGCTACTTAACCCCGACTAGAGATGCTGGTTTACCCAAGCTAGGGCTGCTAGTTTTCCCCCGAGAGGTGTTAATATTACCCCTGAGAGCGGTGCTAGTTTAATATGAGAGAGGTGTTAGTATTTTCACTGAGAGAGGTGCCAGTATTTCCCTGTTTAGAGATGAGGGACACCCCTCTCACCCACGCACCTTCTTCCTCTTCCATTGTATATCAATAGCCATTGAACTGATTCCCTATACTTCCATATACACCTCTACGGAGACTACTGAGTACTGTTCTTGTGAACATAAGTAATTAGAAAGAAGAAGAGAAAAAAAAAACTATTACATCCAGCTGTTTTCTTAGGTATGTACAAGAGTGTGTATGTATATGTATGTATATATGCGTATATTTTATATATATATATATATATATATATATATATATATATATTATATATANTATATATATATATATAAATATATATATTATGTATACCTATTAGTTGCGTATAAATTTTAACAGTCAACTAATAAAACAGGGGGTCGCGACGAGGGGGCTGGAAGTGTGAACCCTTCTGGCCCCGATCTGACTTCAGGGGCAATCTATCATGTCAGTTGCTAAGCCTTGACACTTGACAGGCCGCCGGTCTGAGAGGGAAATCCCACACCGTGTATACACGAGGAGGTGAGGGGGTGCTGGGGTGGTATGTAAGGGGTGGAGCCACGTATACACAACTTATACAAAGTCATCACCGCGCAGACCACAAGAAAACATTTTTAAAAAAATACCATTCTGCTGTTACGGACGGGATGAGGGCTGTATGGTGTGGGTGGGTGGCTGGTCGTCAAAGCAGTAAGGCAGGAGTAACAGGGAGGGTACACACAAATGAAACAACAAGCTCGCGGTGGAAACGGAGGGTTGTCTTTCCTAACGAATGCGGGTTCGTGGGGTCAAGAAATTAGGCAATAGAATCTCCGGGCGAATCAGGTTGCCCCATTCACAGAGGGAAGTGCACTACCTGATTGCTTCGACAGGTATGAGGCGTCTCATAGGTAGACCAACAGATAGATCAAAGGTCATCCTTAATATTACTCATGCGCCGTATCGCTATACAATGATAATGAATGCATTTAAGAATCGGTTGCTTTGTTGTAGTTGAATCCACTAGACAATTGAGCACAATAATTAGCCATCAAATAATAGTTCACTTGGCTAATGTGTTTACGCACAGTTCAAACGCGGTTAATCTTCATGTCACGACTCATTCATTCCATAAGAATTAAGACGATTCTAGAAATGCCATCAAAAGGGTTTACAACACCGGGTCAAAGGTTAATGACCAACATAAATAAGGCCTGGCCACTGGGACGTTTTAGTTGGTTGGTTTGGGCATCGCAGAGCACACGTGTCGTCCCCACCCCGCTCCTGATTTCACCTCAAGTTTATTTAATTTAAAAATGGCTTTTGCCCTTTGTCATATTTCGCATTCGTGCAGCGCTATTTCCTGTGAGCTTGACAGTGCTATTTCCAGTGAACATTACAGTATTATTTCCAGTGAGCATGGCTTACTTCCCACTCCAATGCTTTAGTTAATGTTTCACATCGGATGAAGCAATATGATATGGGGGGGAGGGGGGGGAGGGGGGAGCGCGGGCTTTGATGAATTGAACGACCCCGTCCTTTAAATGCAATGTTGGTTATTGCAAAATGTTTAGGAGCCCCACCAGCCGCCACCCCCTCCTTCACATGGTCGTTTGACCTCATGTGCACATCCTGAGCCAACGCGTACGACGCCATTCAAAACTTGTCCAAACTGATTTTGTTTCCAGCTATTTGAGCTACTTGTGACAGCGATGGGTGTGCTGTTTTGATTCTCGTCAAGATTTTAATGGCTACAAAAGTTCAGTTATGCGTTAATTCAGTCAAGATTATTGTATAACATATTTGGATCGCTTAACTTTCATGTTTCCAAGACAATAAAAGCCGATAAATTAATAAACAATTTTTTTTCTCCTGTTTTTCTTTTTTTTTGGCTGCCGTTGAAACGGAAGAGAGAGAGAGAGAGAGGGGGGGGGTTTACACCGTACTAGAGGCGTCTGTTATTGGCGCTAATGGCTGTCAATTAAATGAAAGCATTACAAAAGGTTTAGACAATGCGACCAAAACATAGTGTCACCATGAGAGGACCGCATCAAGCCATGCCCCGTCCAAAACAATTGAGGTGTGATCCCGCATAATGGCAGCTAGGGAAAAAAAGATGGCGTGTGTGGTCAGGGTATTAAGTAGACATAACACGAGCTTAAAACAATGGATGCCATGTATATTAATACAGTGTCACAATTAGACGAGCCCTGCCGAGGTTGTGGCACTTCTTGGCGCGGATAATTACCTTAGTTCAAATAATAACCATGTGTAATCATACAAAAGATGGCGTCCGGAAACAATGATCATCCTATACCGTTTGACGCCCGCAAAAAAAATGTAGCTTAATCATATATAACATGACGTCCGGAAACAAAGTAATCATATACAATTTGAGGCCCCGAAACAATGTAGCTTAGTCTTTTAACATTAAGGACGTTTCTCCTTTGTTGAGTGAGGATGATGGTTAGACCAGAGAGAATGATTGGTGGACCAGTGAGGCTGATGGTTAGACCAGAGAGAATGGTTGTTGGACCAGTGAGGATGATGGTTAGACCAGAGAGAATGATTGGTGGACCAGTGAGGATGATGGTTAGACCAGAGAGAATGATTGTTGGACCAGTGAGGATGATGATTAGACCAGAGAGAATGATTGTTGGACCAGTGAGGATGATGGTTAGACCAGAGAGAATGATAGTTGGACCAGTGAGGATGATGGTTAGACCAGAGAGAATGATGGCTGGACCAGTGAGGATGATGGTTAGACCAGAGAGAATGATGGCTGGACCAGTGAGAATGATGGTTAGACCAGAGAGAATGATGGCTGGACCAGTGAGGATGATGGTTAGACCAGAGAGAATGATGGCTGGACCAGTGAGGATGATGGTTAGACCAGAGAGAATGATGGCTGGACCAGTGAGGATGATGGTTAGACCAGAGAGAATGATTGGCTGGACCAGTGAGGATGATGGTTAGACCAGAGAGAATGATGGCTGGACCAGTGAGGATGATGGTTAGACCAGAGAGAATGATGGCTGGACCAGTGAGGATGATGGTTAGACCAGAGAGAATGATTGTTGGACCAGTGAGAATGATGGTTAGACCAGAGAGAATAATGGCTGGACCAGTGAGGATGATGGTTAGACCAGAGAGAATGATGGCTGGACCACCAAGGACGATTGTTGCACGTGGTGATGATTGTCTGATAAAATCTATGCTCGCATGTAAAGTGTCACTAGATTGACCTATGGTTCCCCCCCCCCCACCCACACACACTTTTTGTTATTTTCCGTTGCTAAACCCGTAATAAATTATTCTATTCAAACATGAATAAAATATAACTACTTTAAACAACGATGTTCCATTAAATTAGTATGATATTTTCCTAACACGCCCTCCCGCCCGGAAACAAAAAAACATCAAGAAAGATAATTTAACACACATGAATATTCCTTAACAACAAGCTTAGCTACCTAATAAAAACACATTATATTTGAAGAAAAAATTGGTTGTACCGAATGTTTCTCTTAATGGTTGACTCAAATCAAACATGGCACATACACAGATAGGACGCCAACAGCTCATCATATTCAATAGATGCAATGGAGAAGACGAGTGCAAATGTTCATTTTTTTATAGCCCATCCCTACAATTATTGGAATGAAAAATCCCGCCTACCACACCCCAACGCGTGCATATCACAGGGCCCAAAAAGGCATAGAAATAAAAACACTGTAATTGAATGAAATCAAATCGTCAAGACACCTTATTAGAAAAAAAAAAGTTATAGCGCGCCCTCTGAGAGATTCATCTCATGAGATTAACCCCGTGGAAAAAACCGTCCCCCATGTCACATGTCATCTCAGTGTTCCTAGCCCGGAGCATTTTCATTTCTCTGACTTGTCACCACGGCGATGACATAACACTGGAATTCCAGAGCGGAAATCTGAACACAGAAACAACCGACACAAAGGGGCGTGGACGTTAAACATGGGGCACGGGGGGCTTGGTTCAGACAGGGATACAGGGGCTTGGTTCAGACAGGGGTACAGTGTATTGGTTCAGACAGGGATACAGGGGCTTGGTTCAGACAGGGGTACAGTGTATTGGTTCCGACAGAGGTACAGGGTCTTTGTTCAGACAAGGGTACAGTGGATTGGTTCAGACAGGGATACAGGGGCTTGGTTCAGACAGGGGTACAGTGTATTGGTTCCGACAGAGGTACATGGTCTTTGTTCAGACAAGGGTACAGTGGATTGGTTCAGACAGGGGTACAGGGGCTTTGTTCAGACAGGGGTAAAGTGGATTGCTTCAGACAGGGGTACGGGGTCTTTGTTCAGACAGGGGTACAGTGGATTGGTTGAGACAGGGGTACAGTGGATTGGTTCAGACAGAGGTACAGTGGATTGGTTCAGACAGGGGTACTGTGGCTTGATTCAGACAGGGATACAGTGGATTTGTTCAGACAGGGATACAGTGGATTTGTTCAGACAGGTGTACAGTGCATTGGTTCAGACAGGGGTACAGTGGATTGGTTCAGACAGGGGTACAGGGTCTTTGTTTAGACAGGGGTACAGTGGATTGGTTCAGACAGGGGTACAGGGTCTTTATTCGGACCGAGATACAGTGGATTGGTTCAGACAAGGGTTCATGGGTTGGGTTCAGACAGGGATAAAAGGGCTTTGTTCCGTCAGTGATAGAGGGACTTGGTTTAAGGCCAGGAACACAAGCGCTTGGTTCACCGCCAGGGATACGGGGGCTAGGTTCAGATGGGGGATACACGTCTCTAGATCGGGGTACTGCGGCTAAGATTTCATCATTGTTGGTAATATGAACATAAATTTATTTTAAGCTGATTTATTTGTCTTGTGTCTTGTTTTTTGCTCTAAAAATACCCATATGAGACGGACAGTTGACTACTGCGGTAATGGTTCGGTTAATAGTGAACTAGGATGAGAAATTACTTTGTGGAAAAATGAAGTCCCTCGCGTGTGGGACCAATGACTGGCCAAGTTGGTTTTTGAGACGACACCAAAAAGAAGGACTTCTGGACCAACCACGTTGATTGCTGTGATGATGACTAAAATCCTTGACTAACAGGTAGGACGAAAGACTGGCAATGTGGATGGTTGAGATAGTAAGTGAGAAAGAGAGAGAGAGAGAGAGAGATCAACTGAAAAGGATGCTCCAACTACTATTTTTTTTCTGTATTTTCTGTACAAAAAAACTTAAGTCATAACGAGGAGAAAAACGTAGTCAAATGTCTGACACTGTTGATGGCTTAACCTATTGCATGTAGGCACATGGGTGGGCACGACGAAAACAGACATTGGGCCACTTACAACAACAACTAAGTACATGAAGTGGGGTCTAATTGGAGACAAACATTCGGGGTCACAAGTTCTCGTTTTTCGTCACCTCATTCATTAACAGTAGCATTGCCCAAGGATTGATGGGGTAGACTTTGTTGTTGTTTTTAAAGCTGGAAAAAGGGGGGGGGGGTGCGCCGAAGTCAGCTGTTTTAAGGACAACCATGCAAATGACAAGTGATGCGTTTTTTTTTTTTGGTTCTTTTTTTACACGTAGAGACCGCATAGTGGTGGAATACCAGGTGAGCTGGTGGCCCTATTTCCACGCTCCACGCCACGTCATCCTTCCAGATTTGCAAACCTTTTAGTTTAGCATGTTGTTGCGCCGTCCAGCGAGAAACGCGGTTAACATACACAAAACGAAAACAACATTTACAACATTTTAGCTCAGGAAGGTGAAAATAACACATGCAGATTTCCACACACAAGGCTACAAAAACAATAGTTGTATCATATGTACACTCCGCTAACAGTCTGTTCTGGGCTAATGGACTCCATAGAAGACGGCACTTATCCGTTGTACCAAGAAATAAAGCCTTACAATAAACATGGGCATGTACTTATCTATGTGGTAGATCAGTTCCCTTGATCTCTCTGCAAGGACGTGCCTAATGTCACCTCTGTGTGCTTTGGTCAGCAAGTGGTCTTAGAAATACTTCGCTGGAACATAATTAGCACATAGCAAACTTTCCAAACGGGATAAGTGTGAAATAAAATGATGTCCTTCATCACGCACTGTGTCGTACAGTTATTGATGGTGCTGGCAACAATGGTTTAATTACAGGTCGGTCTATTGCTCGTCATTGCAAACCTTACCCTGGGGGGAGTACTTGCGGGGTGGGGGGGGGGTCGTCGCGATGCCTATATGTAGGGAGCGCCCATTTCTATATTATAGTATTTACTGGGGGCGTGGTATTTCGTTAGCACTATTTCTGATAGGTGGTGACCATGGCTAAATTTCTAGAAGGGATGGCTATAGACAATTTCTGCGAGAGGGGTCAATATCTATCACTCCAGGACCTATTGTAGTTTTATTTCTGGGAAGGGAAGCAATGGCTACTTTCCAGGAGAGAGGTCAACGTAGAGGGGTTCCATTAACGTGTTTGTGGTGACATGGCTCAATTTGGAAAGGGTGGGGGGGGGGGGGGGGGCCCCC
>CAXITT010000094.1:1377860-1461118 GCA_964033795.1 Lymnaea stagnalis | reverse complement strand
ACAAACTAAGCGATCTTTAAGAACAAACTAACCGATCCTTGACTACAAACTTAGCGATCTTTAACAACAAACTAAACGATCTTTAACAATAAACTAAACGATCTTTAACAACAAACTAAACGATCTTTAACAACACACTAAACGATCTTTACAACAACAAACTAAACGATCTTTACAAAAACAAACTAAACGATCTTTAACAACAAACTAAACGATCTTTAACAACAAACTAAACGATCTTTACAAAAACAAACTAAGCGATCTTTAAGAACAAATGAAACGATCATTAACAAAACTGGACATCTTTAAGAACAAACTAAGCGATCTTTAACAACAAACCAGGCGATCTTTATGAACAAACTAATCAATCTTTAACAACAAACCAGGCGATCTTTATGAACAAACTAAACGATCTTTAACAACAAATAAAACGATCATTAACAAAAACTGGAGAATCTTTAAGAACAAACTAAGCGATCTTTAAGAACAAGCTAACCGATCTTTGACAACAAATTAAGCGATCTTTAACAACAAACTAAACGATCTTTAACAATAAACTAAATGATCTTTAACAACAAACTAAGCGATCTTTAACAACAAACTAAACGATCTTTAACAACAAACTAAACGATCTTTAACAACAAACTAAACGATCTTTAACAATAAACTAAATGATCTTTAACAATAAACTAAACGATCTTTAACAACAAACTAAACGATCTTTAACAACAAACTAAACGATCTTTAACAACAAACTAAACGATCTTTAACAACAAACTAAATGATCTTTAACAATAAACTAAACGATCTTTAACAACAAACTAAACGATCTTTAACAACAAACTAAACAATCTTTAAAAACAAACTAAGTGATCTTTATAAACAAACTCACCGATCTTTAACAACAAACTAAACGATCAATAACAACCAACTAAACGATCTTTAAAAACAAATTAAGCGATCTTTTAGAACCACATTTTTTTAGAGACCCTGTTTAAAAAAATAATATTTTGCATTAATTCCCCCCCCCCCCCCAAGTTTTGCTTAATTTTCTTCTACCGTACTAATTTTTTTTTTTAAAATGTAAAGCAATTTAAATTACTTTTATAATAAAATGGTAAAATCCAAAGTATTCATTAGACCAAGGATCTCAATTTCAAATCGTCGGAAAGGGGGGGGGGGGGGAGGTAGTGTCTGAATGAGAGTGGGCCGCATCAAGTTATCCACAAAAAAGCGATTACAACTGTTACAATCTGCTCAACCTTTATAAATAACAATAAAATCATTAAGGGTTCTCAAGAACTACTCACTGTTGCCAGAGACCTGGCATACAAAAATATGTAGAAATATTTTTTTTTTAAAAGTCAGAATTAGACTAGTCGGTGATATTCGACTGAAACCGTCGCGGAGAGTCACGTTATAGATATGAGAATGGGGGAAACGGGCCGGCGCATTTACACTAAACTTTTCTGCGGGCCGCAAAATATAGTCTTGCGGGTCACATATGGCTCGCGGGCCGCGAGTTTGAGACCCCTATATTAGATGTTTATTTATTAATATTTACGATTATCTAATTTTTGTTATAAAAGAATGTAAATATTTATACTTTCCCACATCATTTTCGATGTATGCAGAATGTATGCGGGAACGAATTTCAAAATATCTTAATATTTCATTTTCGGTTTCGGCTTCGGTTTCGGCCGAAATTCATTTTTAATCTTCGGCCTTTTTTCGGTTTCGGCCGAAAGTCATTTTTAAAATTTCGGCCTTTTTTCGGTTTCGGCCGTAAGTCATTTTAAACTTTCGGCCTATTTTCGGCTTCGGCCGAAATCAGAAAATCACTTTCGGTCGGTCTCTAGTCTGAAGAGGTCCTTTCTCGTCGAACTAAACATTTGGAAGGAAAAAAACAACTTTTTTTTAGAAAACAGCCCTACTTAATTCTTTTGTAACATTTTCCATTCAAACAATTTTTTTTAAAAATATTCATTATTATTGATACTAATAAACATGATTAAAACCAAATAAAAGAGAAGCCAATCACAGAACTGCACGTAACGTTGAACTGAGTTGGGTTGTATACAAACTGTGTACATTTCCTAACCTAACGCGCATAGCTCTCGCAAAGAGAGAAAACTGGAAATGGAAGTGAACAAATGACAAAGCCAATTTTATCATTTTAATATTTTTTAACACTCACCAAACAAAGGTGCACCATGGGATTACTAGCCACTAAACAAGAGTACATCGATGGATAACTAGCCAATAAACAAGGGTGTATCAATGGATAACTAGTCACTAAACAAGGGTGCATTATGAGATAACTAGCCACTAAACAAGAGTGCATCATGAGATAACTAGCCACTTAACAAAAGTGCATCATGGGATAACTAGCCACTAAACAAGAGTACATCGATGGATAACTAGCCAATAAACAAGGGTGCATTATGAGATAACTAGCCACTAAACAAGAGTGCATCATGAGATAACTAGCCACTAAACAAGAGTACATCGATGGATAACTAGCCAATAAACAAGGGTGTATCAATGGATAACTAGTCACTAAACAAGGGTGCATTATGAGATAACTAGCCACTAAACAAGAGTGCATCATGAGATAACTAGCCACTTAACAAAAGTGCATCATGGGATAACTAGCCACTAAATAGAGTACATCGATGGATAACTAGCCAATAAACAAGGGTGTATCAATGGATAACTAGTCACTAAACAAGGGTGCATTATGAGATAACTAGCCACTAAACAAGAGTGCATCATGAGATAACTAGCTACTTAACAAAAGTGCATCATGGGATAACTAGCCACTAAACAAGAGTACATCGATGGATAACTAGCCACTAAACAAGGGTGTATCAATGGATAACTAGTCACTAAACAAGGGTGCATTATGAGATAACTAGCCACTAAACAAGAGTGCATCATGAGATAACTAGCCACTTAACAAAAGTGCATCATGGGATAACTATGTGTATCAATGGATAACTAGTCACTAAACAAGGGTGCATTATGAGATAACTAGCCACTAAACAAGAGTGCATCATGAGATAACTAGCCACTTAACAAAAGTGCATCATGGGATAACTAGCCACTAAACAAGAGTACATCGATGGATAACTAGCCAATAAACAAGGGTGCATTATGAGATAACTAGCCACTAAACAAGAGTACATCGATGGATAACTAGTCACTAAACAAGGGTGCATTATGAGATAACTAGCCACTAAACAAGAGTGCATCATGAGATAACTAGCTACTTAACAAAAGTGCATCATGGGATAACTAGCCACTAAACAAGAGTGCATCAATGGATAACTAGTCACTAAACAAGAGTACATCGATGGATAACTAGCCACTAAACAAGAGTGTATCAATGGATAACTAGTCACTAAACAAGGGTGCATTATGAGATAACTAGCCACTAAACAAGAGTGCATCATGAGATAACTAGCTACTTAACAAAAGTGCATCATGGGATAACTAGCCACTAAACAAGAGTGCATCAATGGATAACTAGCCACTAAAGAAGGATGCATCAATGGATAACTAGCCACTAAACAAGGGTGCATCAATGGATAACTAGTCACTAAACAAGGGTGCATCATAAGATAACTAGCCATTTAAACAAGAATGCACCATGAGATAACTGCCACTAAACAAAAGTGTAACATGCGGTTAGTTAGCCAATAAATATTAGTGAATCATGAGATAACTAGCCAGCTAACAAAAGTGCATCATGAGATAACTAGCCACTAAACAAAGGTGGAACATGGGATATTGCCACTAAACAACTAAAGTGTAACATGCGGATAAGTAGCCAATAAATATTAGTGGATCATGGGATAACTATCCAGCTAACATACGTGCATCATGCGGATAACTATTCACTAAATACCGACCCGCTGGGATAACGAGACAGCAATTATACAACAGTAATTAGCTGCGCAGCATTGCTGCTCTGCAGCCTGACACAGATGTTGGTGACAGGCCCACAACAAAACGGCACCCTCGGTGACAAGTCGGCACATCAGCACAGGATCACAAAGTAAGCTCTTTCTTAGGTCGGGATTACTGATGTTATTGTCGGTGCACACAAATTGCAATTTCATTTAATGAGATGATGTTAATCAGCCGTCAAGGCTAAGCCGCTGGAGTGACTTCTGGCCGGCCACGATCACTTCTATTTATTTAACCTCTTCAATGCATGACCAAACGGAAGCCTCGGAACAACTCGCAGTCTTTAAATGGTGTGCCTCGGTCTTTGCTTATATTTTAAATAAACAACTTACAGTTTGTATAAACACACCAGCCTTCAGGTCAATATTTTATGTAGCTTAAGCTTTAGATGGAATGTCACTGTTTAGGAAGAGAAATACTTGTTGAAATAAAAATAAATCAACGAAATATACCTGGCTTGAAATGAAATGTGTGTAATATGAAACATGTGTCTGCATTTAAATACTGGATTTGTAAGAAAGCATTCTTAAATAATGATGCCATAATTACCCTTCTATTTCTTGCCATTTAGTTTATTATCCATTACTACACCGTGTGGCGATACAGCAGTGGAATTATTAGTGTTATGATCTTCCTAACCTTAAGTTCCTTAATTCAACCCCCCCCCCCCCACACACACCCACACACAATACACCACAGAGTTCATCTTAAATGCTATTTAATGATAGATTAGACGTGTCTCGCTAGCCTCCCAACACCAGTTCAAAGCCATGCCCGTGCATTCGAAGGTGCTACACCAACCAGTTCTGTAATGTTGTGTACATGCGCCACTAAGTAGAACAAAGAGACGCGCTGGTCTAACGGCACGGATCTAGCGATAACCGTTAACGACCATGAGGCCATTCATACATCGGTATGACATACAATGTCCCCGCTCCGCACCAACCCCCCCCCCCTTTATTTTCACGACTTCAACAAGTTAAATTCACTTCCATTTTATTGCAATTATGACCAAATTTGATGATCCCACCAAAGCTATCTCCCGCAGAGAGTAACATATGGAGTGCCTATATACTCATCATCATTATTCTTTATTTTCAGTTTGTATTTTGTATGAGGGTGGCGGGCGCATGCGCTTAAATTGAACACTTAGCCATAATTAAAGGAGCTTTGTAAATGATGGCTAAAGACAGAAAAAGTCGATATTTTTAGGCTTAGAAGTTATGCTGTGGTTGTGTTGATTGGAAATTTAAACGTTCGAACTATTTTTTTAATCCATGGGAACGAGCGCTTTCTTTCTCCCTTTTTTCATTTTTTTTTTAAACACCTTTTACAACAAAAGTGATCTATACAATGATAGTTTAAAGGCCAGCCTAACTCCAAAACAAAAGTGATCTATACAATGATAGTTTAAAGGCCAGCCTAACTCCAAAACAAAAGTGATCTATACAATGATAGTTTAAAGGCCAGCCTAACTCCAAAACAAAAGTGATCTATACAATGATAGTTTAAAGGCCAGCCTAACTCCAAAACAAAAGTGATCTATACAATGATAGTTTAAAGGCCAGCCTAACTCCAAAACAAAAGTGATCTATACAATGATAGTTTAAAGGCCAGCCTAACTCCAAAACAAAAGTGATCTATACAATGATAGTTTAAAGGCCAGCCTAACTCCAAAACAAAAGTGATCTATACAATGATAGTTTAAAGGCCAGCCTAACTCCAAAACAAAAGTGATCTATACAATGATAGTTTAAAGGCCAGCCTAACTCCAAAACAAAAGTGATCTATACAATGATAGTTTAAAGGCCAGCCTAACTCCAAAACAAAAGTGATCTATACAATGATAGTTTAAAGGCCAGCCTAACTCCAAAACAAAAGTGATCTATACAATGATAGTTTAAAGGCCAGCCTAACTCCAAAACAAAAGTGATCCATGCAATGATAGTTTAAAGCCCAGCCTAACTCCAAAACAAAAGTGATCCATGCAATGATAGTTTAAAGGCCAGCCTAACTCCAAAACAAAAGTGATCCATGCAATGATAGTTTAAAGGCCAGCCTAACTCCAAAACAAAAGTGATCTATACAATGATAGTTTAAAGGCCAGCCTAACTCCAAAACAAAAGTGATCTATACAATGATAGTTTAAAGGCGAGCCTAACTCCAAAACAAAAGTGATCTATGCAGTGATAGTTTAAAGGCCAGCCTAACTCCAAAACAAAAGTGATCTATACAATGATAGTTTAAAGGCCAGCCTAACTCCAAAACAAAAGTGATCTATACAATGATAGTTTAAAGGCCAGCCTAACTCCAAAACAAAAGTGATCCATGCAATGATAGTTTAAAGGCCAGCCTAACTCCAAAACAAAAGTGATCCATGCAATGATAGTTTAAAGGCCAGCCTAACTCCAAAACAAAAGTGATCCATGCAATGATAGTTTAAAGGCCAGCCTAACTCCAAAACAAAAGTGATCCATGCAATGATAGTTTAAAGGCCAGCCTAACTCCAAAACAAAAGTGATCCATGCAATGATAGTTTAAAGGCCAGCCTAACTCCAAAACAAAAGTGATCCATGCAATGATAGTTTAAAGGCCAGCCTAACTCCAAAACAAAAGTGATCCATGCAATGATAGTTTAAAGGCCAGCCTAACTCCAAAACAAAAGTGATCCATGCAATGATAGTTTAAAGGCCAGCCTAACTCCAAAACAAAAGTGATCCATGCAATGATAGTTTAAAGGCCAGCCTAACTCCAAAACAAAAGTGATCCATGCAATGATAGTTTAAAGGCCAGCCTAACTCCAAAACAAAAGTGATCCATGCAATGATAGTTTAAAGGCCAGCCTAACTCCAAAACAAAAGTGATCCATGCAATGATAGTTTAAAGGCCAGCCTAACTCCAAAACAAAAGTGATCCATGCAATGATAGTTTAAAGGCCAGCCTAACTCCAAAACAAAAGTGATCCATGCAATGATAGTTTAAAGGCCAGCCTAACTCCAAAACAAAAGTGATCCATGCAATGATAGTTTAAAGGCCAGCCTAACTCCAAAACAAAAGTGATCCATGCAATGATAGTTTAAAGGCCAGCCTAACTCCAAAACAAAAGTGATCCATGCAATGATAGTTTAAAGGCCAGCCTAACTCCAAAACAAAAGTGATCCATGCAATGATAGTTTAAAGGCCAGCCTAACTCCAAAACAAAAGTGATCCATGCAATGATAGTTTAAAGGCCAGCCTAACTCCAAAACAAAAGTGATCCATGCAATGATAGTTTAAAGGCCAGCCTAACTCCAAAACAAAAGTGATCCATGCAATGATAGTTTAAAGGCCAGCCTAACTCCAAAACAAAAGTGATCCATACAATGATAGTTTAAAGGCCAGCCTAACTCCAAAACAAAAGTGATCTATACAATGATAGTTTAAAGGCCAGCCGCCAGCCTAACTCCAGGCATAACGTAGAAAATTAAGAGCAAGGATATGTGAAAGCTTGAACTCAAGAACACAACAATAAAATGGATGCTTCTTCCCCCCCCCCCCTCTTTTTTTTCCCCCAAGCCAACTTGTAAAAAATATTATTGCCAATTGAAGTTTCGGCTAAAAGACTTCTTCGTTGAATCGAACAAGACAAAAAGAAAGCGAAAAAGAAGAGAAGGTGTATAGGACAATCGCCATCATATCTGACCACGACCAGCTACAACAGGATCTCAATCGGTTAGCTGAATGGGAGATGAGCTGGGACATGGAATTTCACCCTGCCAAGTGCCAGACACTGTCAGTCTCTAGAAGTGGTATTCCTCTACACTACCAATACGAACTGCACGGCCATATACTTGAGCCCGTTTCCTACGTACGGACCTGGGTGTTACCATTCAAAGAGAGGTCCGCTGGGACTTGCATATTAACAATAAGTGTAGCCAGGCAAACAAGTACCTGGGGTTCTTAATGCGTAATCTAAAGATTGGCAACTCCTGTGTGAAAGAAAGAGCCTACAAAGCCTATGTCCGTCCGGTTTTAGATTATGCATCTTCAGTCTGGGACCCATTTACCCAGAAGAGCATTGACAGGTTGGAGGCGGTCCAGCGACGGGCAGCACGCTTTGTCCTGAACCGCTTTAGGAACACCTCTAGAGTTGGCAGCATGCTGGAAACACTAAGCTGGTCACCATTGGAGGAACGACGACAACAATCCAGGCTCTCCATAATGTACAAGATAAATAATGGGCTGGTTCACTGTTCAGTATTAAACAGAAACTCGTCCCTCTCCCCCATAGACAGCGACGAGGCCATGACAGGCTATTCCGGCTCATACCAGCAAGAAGCCAGTATAGGAACTGCTCATTCCTGCCCAAGACAATCAGGGACTGGAACAAGCTTTCAAAAGGAACAGTTGAGGCGACAACATAGACACAATTGCGTCTATTGCCCCAAGCCTTCCAATCCCCAGTGCATGACTCCCTCACACAAAGTAAAATATCCTCAACACCAGGCACAGAAAAATTGCAAATCCCCTCTACATGCATAGTAGCCAAAATGCTCAATAAATTGATTGTGGGCCCTTAATATATAGAAGAAGAAGCTTAAAATGAACTTGGCCTGTAATACAAGTAGGTTCAATTTAATACCATCCCGTTGTTGACCTCAATAAATAACTTCTATCGGTGTAATGTAAAGCAAACGCCTCGGTGACCGAAAGCAACGCCCCCTGTCATCATGACTTCTTTTAAAAACAAACGCTTTCTTTGCTAGTCAGTGTCAAGTGACGTCATAGTAACTGACAAATGCGATCAGTGTTTTCCCACGTATCAAAGCACACAGCGTTCGATTGTCTGAAATCTCTCCCTAAGCACGTCACGTAGGTTTACGACAAGAGCAGAAAGTCATACGCTGATGTGCATGTATTTAATCCATTCAACACCACGGTTTATTCTTTCACTAAGATCTGCACATAAAAAAAAAAAACTGCCGTTGTTTGTGTCATTTTAATTTGTAAAAAGACAGGCGATCACGGGGTCATCATGTTTACAAATGAGAACCAATTTAAACCAGGGTGTGGGCAAAAAGATGGATCTGCGTTCTTTGAAAATCTTCAATTATTTTTCTGCTTACAGTAGCAGAAGGCGCCTAAACTGTCAGATGAATTAGTTCTGGCAGGTGGTTGTCTGCATGAAACGACCATGCTAAACTCTCGCTTTAGAAGTTGGCTCCGTTGAATTTTAGTGGTGAAATAGTTTGGACATTGCCCTAGATAGATGTGCTTACGCGATCCGCTGCATAGATCATGTGAATAAACAGCACGCGACATCGTAACGTGGACTTTCAGTCAATGACTAGCTTTAACGCCCACGGCTCATTTCAACACGAGATAGTCTAGGAAACTGTTGTTGTTGCTTTTATTATGACTATTACTATTATTGATGTATTAACAAGTAGCTTCGGAGTTAGCCGAATTCAACGCCAGGCTAATGAATAACATAGAAATAAAAAATACCGAAATGACAGTATAAAATCGTGGTGTGCCAGAGACAAGGAAATCAATGAAAACTATCTGTCATGTAATATTTCATAACGGGCGAATTGAAAGGCATGGGGTAAAAATACAAAAGAAAAGCCGAATTCGAAATAATGATGAAATAAAAAAATTTTAACTACCGGTACAATAAAATGTTTAAGAAGTTATTATTATTATTATTATTAGTGGTCTTATATAGTGCGGTACCCCAGCCTAGGGCTGGACTCACCGCGCTGTACATAAAAATAGCAAACATAATCATGACATTAGAAAACAACCGACATTTATTGAATTAAAAAACAGCTATATAACAACAACACAAAAACAAAGGTATATTCAGAGCACCCACCCCAGAACTTTTACATGTCAAGCCATGGACAGCAACCAGCAGCATAGACTAGAGAATAAGAGAAGTCTTTAAAAAATTGTACTCACCCCATTAGGGTATGCTGATGCGTAGGGAGGGATAAAAAAACCAAGGGATCCAGGGGGCCCATGTCCTGGAGCTGCAGGCCCTGCTGCTGTTTTATCTGAAAAAAAAAATGCAAAGATAAAATAAATTTACCTATGTTGTTCACAAAGTAGTGTTTTAACGCAATTTAAATCTTAAAATTGCTTTTTAAACCCCCCCCCCCCCACCCTTTTTTTTTTTTTTTTAACCCCTTTGTGTTAACTGTCTAACAATAGTTTAAACTTCAAAAGCAGCTTTGAGACAAATATTAATCTGGGCCGCCTAAGCTGTGTACAACCATATCCAGTTAAAATTATTCAAATAATTAGTGTTCATGCTAATTTGCCACCTTGCATTTTGACATAGTAAAAAGACAAAGAGAGAAGATGATGTGAAGGGAAAAAAGGGGGAGGCGAGCGATCGCATGCAGCAGTTCCCTTAACTCTGGAAATTCTTTAAGACAGTACGAGTTATGTCCCATTGCTTTAGAGAAAAATGCCTTCATGTTATCGGCCATGATAGATATTTTGTTTCCCAGTTAAAAATCAATGGGTCGTCTCACTCACTCACTCTCACTCTCTCTCTTCTCTCCCCCCCCCCCCGCGCCCCGTAATCTAAACACAGAAATTTAACTTCAAAATTGCAAATTTTTTAGAGAAAAATGCCTTCATTTTATCGGCCATTATAGATATTTTTTTTCCCAGTTAAAAATCCATGGGTCGTCTCACTCACTCACTCTCACTCTCTCTCTTCTCCCCCCCCCCCCCCCGCGCCCCGTAATCTAAACACAGAAATTTAACTTCAAAATTGCAAATTTACATTGTTTTTTAAATTAATGTAGGAAAGATCTGTCTTAGCCACATGAACCATCTTCGTTTGATTTGATTTTTTTTTTCCATCTGTTGCTGTCTCGTGTCTCTACTTACTTGTTAGAGTTATAACTTATACTTAATTTTCTCATAAAAATAAAGTATATGAAACATGGAGGGGAAAAAATCAACAGACAAACAAATCATAAACCAGAACAAAGATACCCACCCCAGGCTTGGTAAACACAGTTATCTCCCTTTTATTCCATCTCATTCTTTGAACTCGCAGCCCCCCCAGAGGTAGAGGGGGGAGGGAGTGGGGGGGAGAGAGAGAGAGAGAGAGAGAGAGAGAGAGAGAGAGAGAGAGAGAGAGAGAGAGAGTGAGAGAGACAGAATCCAAGACGATATTTCTATCTTTCGCTTCAAATGTTTGAACTTCTTTTGATCTTTCCGGGGCCAAGCGCAGGTTTAATTGCACCTGATGAAGCAATTAAGAAAGCAACTGGCAAATAAAAACAATGTAAGTAGACGCACCTGTCGGTGGGGCTTTGATCCACCAGGGGGACTGGCTGGTAACCTACCGCTTGCACTGCATGTCTACTTACACCTTTTGCGGGTTAGACCTCACATCCCACAGGGCCTCCAGTCCCTACACCAACAAGTTTTGAGCCAAATAGTCACAAATCGTACAGAGAACCATCGGATATAGAAGTCCAAATAGTATTACAATGACAAGCGTGTCCACAAACAAAACAAAAAAATGGTCCAAAATAATTGGAGAGTCAGATATCCCCGATGACCCAACAATGAGGTCGGTTGGTGCCGAACATTAGATGTCTTGTGAGTGTGTGTGTGTGTGGGGGGGGGGGGGGGGGTGGGGGGGGGCACATTTTGGAGCTTCAACTACTACCACCACTACGGTCAGCAACATGTACAAGGAGGGCTNCGATGACCCAACAATGAGGTCGGTTGGTGCCGAACATTAGATGTCTTGTGAGTGTGTGTGTGGGGGGGGGGGGGGGGGTGTGGGGGGGCACATTTTAGAGCTTCAACTACTACCACCACTACGGTCAGCAACATGTCAAAGGAGGGCTCCACCACGACGGTCACCAACATGTCAAAGGAGGGCTCCATCATTCTAGTGATGTTAGGAAATCCATTAAAGGAATGACAGCAACATTTATTGAGGGGGGGGGGGGCATTTGTTGATAACTTAACAACAGATGGGTGTCCCAACATGACATTTGTACAGTTCGTTCTCACATATATCTATTATACCAGCGGTTCTCAACCTGGGGGTCGCACGACCATTTCCCAGGGGTCGCCTAAGATCATCTGAAAACACATGCTCTACAGTTATGAAGTAGCAAAGAAAATAAGTTTGTGGCTGGGGGTCGCCACAACATGAGGAAATGTATTAAAGGGTCGCGGCATTAGGAAGGTTGAGAACCACTGTATTATTCGATGGCCAGCGAATCTGTGTTTCTGGGGGTAAACTTGGTTTAAAACACCAAATATTTCACCAAATATTTGCCAAATGAGATTATTTAATAGGAAATAATATCAATATAAGTGTTTTAATATTTAGATATGGTGGTGAATTTGACTTGACATTGGCAAAAACTGTGGCCATTTTGACAAATGTACAACGATACTCTTCACAACGTCCAGACGTCAAAGTAAATGAACACCCAAGCCAATGTTCTCACGGAACAAGCAAAGCTATCACCTTACGCACCGCTCACAGGAGAAACGTTCATTGGTGTGCACCAATACAAACTGACATTCAACGTTGATGGCGGACCTAGCCGCGGCGCAAATATATATATATATATATATT
Organism: Lymnaea stagnalis; assembly: GCA_964033795.1. NCBI lineage: Eukaryota > Metazoa > Mollusca > Gastropoda > Lymnaeidae > Lymnaea > Lymnaea stagnalis. Next base: position 1,448,538 of record CAXITT010000094.1, on the reverse strand, counting down.
TATTTTTTATTTTTTTTTAAATGTGTGTAACTTCTACAGGAGAAACACGAACGTGGATCTCCGGATCCAGGCATTTCCTATGGGCCGAAATGCGTTTCTTCCACCCTTCACAAACTCAAGAACATATCTATCAAAAAAGCATTACACAAATCCTTCATAATGACCGATATCTCCCACACTACATCCAATTACTACAATAGCTGGTTTGTTGGTTTTGTAAAAATCAAAAGGCTATATTGTCAATTCATCTTACAAGTCAACAGTCGCTATGTTCGTTGATGGGGGAGCGTTGTGGGTACTCATAACTTTCTGAGCAATATTTCCAAGCATGTGGACGCACACTTTGGGAATAGTAGGTTTGAAACATAGCGTTGTAGCCAACCACATATACCGCTCATTTAAACAAAACAAAAAAAACATTTTTACCCACTCATTGACCTCACGTTGACAGCTACAAGACAGACACGAAATGACGGCAGGTTCAACGACGGTAAGTTATATCATCATGCATTCACTCCAAAAAAAACCCAAAAAAAAAACTTTCATTGGACCTTAAGCAGTGACCTCTTCAACCCTCGACCACCGCCAACAACTTCTTTCATTGGACGTCACAGTGACCTCGTCTAAGGTCAAACCCCGACCACCACCGCGCACCCGGACTGCTGTTATTGTTTTTATACAGGCAGAAACTCCACGTCATTATCGGTCGCGTGCCTGAATGCTCTATCGCATGTCAGAGCTGATTTTATCATTACCGTTATTATGTACAGAACATTTCCATTTCTTCCAACACTCTTTAGGTCAATTTTCATTCGTCAATTCAAGTTGAGGCGTCAGTTGCTTGGCGTCCGTGCATTTTGTTATGGAGCTTGGACGACAGTTGTGTACTGGTGGGTTTACAGTGTGATGAGATGCCCGGGAGGCAGTTGACAATTTTAACATTGGAGTCGTGTCAAATACAATCTTTAGAACATTATTAAATGACCAACCATCTTTTTAAACTATCCTGACCACGCCAAACTATAGTGTGGAGTTTATTTTATCGGTAATATCCCCCCCCCCTTTTTTTTTACCCCCCCCCCCCCCCACTCATCCGAGTTTCATCAAATGCCTGGTGTTTACAAAATAAATCCGTCTGGTTTTCATTGTTCTCAGGTTACTCCATGAAACCAGCAACATACTTGTGTAACCATTACACTTGTTATAAACGTACACTTGTTACTCTAGATCTTAAATGGTAGTTCTGTCACACAGTTGGCCAATCCCGATGCACTTTCCACTTACTAATCAATAAGTTAAGAAGAAACTGTGAGACGTTAGCATTACAATAATAGACCTAAAAAACATGGCAACATGTATAGAATAATTTTGCAACAAATAATATCTTATTTTTTAGGATGTTTAGCGGATGTTTCGGTTAAGCTTTTCCTTTGATGCTAGCTGTAGTTTTACAGACTACACAGACTACAGACAACCCCCCCCCCCCTAAACCACCACACATTTCTCCCAGCTCTTTTCCAACATGCACGCAGGGGGACCATGAAACACACTGCATGACTATAGCACACTTTACGTATAAAACACCTTACTACTTGACTAGAAGACACTTTACTAGATTATAAGAAACCTTACTAGACTATAATAAATCTGCCTAGACTATAAGACACTCTACTACTTGACGATAAGATGATTACCGGAATTTAGTTCGAAATAAATGTGTTATTGTTCGAACCGAAATTTGTTTGACACGAAGCATGTGTGGAAGGGGGGGGGGTGTTTATATACCTATAAAAATAGGTTAGTAAAAAGTTTTACCAATGTCTCACTCGCAGCTTCCATTAATAGAAAAAATAATAATTTTAAAAATAATTAAAAAATAACTAAATCCATTAAATCTCCGTTGAACAAATTTAATAATTTCTTTACGAAAAACGTCTGTTCCAGAAATGTCCATCCAACAACTTACTTTCCTAACAAACTTCTGGCTACGCTTTAAGATAACACCTAACCGATAAGAATTTCACATTTTGAAAAACAAAAACTTTTCAATTCTGAGACAAATTACAATAATAATTGTCAGCTGTCAGCTCTTCCCACTATGTATTATATTTCTTGACACCACCCCACCCCCAACTCTGATTTTATTATCCGATAACGTGACCTACGCCGATGGAAAGCTCGAGAGTTTACCCGGTGCAGTCATTGACGTGCACGCCCCTGGACTCTAAGGCTGCTGTATCGAGTGTGTTACGTGGAAGAGAAGCTCTGACGAGCTTCGTGCCGCATGAGATTAAGCAGCCTACCAATCACAGACAATGTACGCATGGCAAGATCCAACATTAGCATTGGGTAACGAGGAGACTGACAGCACTACCGTAAACATCACAATGATTTTAAACATTACCGTAAATATCTAGATAATTTCATATTTTTATCGTAAATCACAAGTACATTTTTTTAAAAATACCGTAAATACCATGAATATAACTATGATTCAACTATTACATTTACTGTGAACACCGTGGATTCAAACATTACCATTAATATAATAATAACTTCACACATTGCGGTAAATGTAACAATTAGTTTCAACACTACCGTAAAATAAAAGTTAACAATGATTTACCGTAATTTCAAAAATGATATCCAAAACTTAAATAAGCGGTACGGCAAACATATTGATTTCAAATATTACCGGAAAAAAATTAAGGCGAAAGTAGAAAAAAAGTTATAAACTAACGTTGAATTTTATTTATTTATATAAATGTAGTGTAAAAATATAATGTAAAAATACACATTTTTTAGTATCTGTTCGTTTTATCGTGTATTAATTTATTTGTAAGATCCGCGCTTTGTTAATTTATTTTTAATAATTTTACATCATGGCAGTTTGTAAGTATTTATTTACTATACTCTACCAGCTAAGCAATTACTATGACTGTATGGAGATGATCGGTGAGAAGGGAGGAGAAGACAGCAATTTCAATCATCTTTTGATCAAACTACTCACTATAGACTGCACCCTTGAAAATCAGCCATGTGTGACAACAAAGAAAGCACCATGAAGGGGATGAGCCAAAAAAAAAATAATAATAATAATTGGGAGAAATTTCAGCGCACTTTAAGTATGCCTTATATGATCGACTTATTCAATGACACGTGTGCCCTCAGACAAAGGAGGAGGAGGAGGATGATGATGGTGATGATGAGCACAACAACCGACAACTACAATCAATGCCATGGAGCGGCAATTCTCAAACTGAAGTCACGCTCCTTGGTACTTGTAAGCTTTCAACATACTAATAGTCTGCTTTCTAGTTGCCGTGGGGACTGGTGCCATGAACCGTGGAGCATAACCACCCACTCACCCACCCCCGGATCCCGGCAATCCATTGTTCCCGGGCTGTGCTACCGAACTGTACAATACAAAGGGAAGCATCCCATACATTATCATGAATAAGCAATGAGCATGAGATGGTAACTACCCATTTAATAACATATTTCTTCATAAAATTATCATTGGCTAAAATGTTCTTCACGTGCTTGTTAAGTAAAAGACATTAAAGAGATTCAAAGTTTCGATTATAAGATAAGACGGTAAAAAAGATAACGCAAGATGATATGAAAAGATAACGTCAAATAATAAGAAAAGATAAGATTCTTTTTTGAACCAAATAAATGGATTTTTGAAAATTACATTGTACATATCAATTTTCAGCACATACATATTTTAACCAAGACAACATTTTACAATTACAACAATTTCAACACAAGACATCTAAAACATTTCTCTAGCGTAAGAATCGGACATTAATGAACACCTTTAGTGACAGAGACTTAATTACGGGCGTCTTTAAGTTTAAGAATCGTGTTATAATAACTTACGGTACGTTACAATGTGCCCGCCCACACGAGCTATTTAGTTTCAGCATCCATCAAATTTAAAAAAAAAAAAAACAGATATAAAAAAAAAAACTTACAAAAACAACAATCTAATTCAGTGGTTCTCAACCTTTCTAATGCCACGACCCTTTAATACAGTTCCTCGTGTTGTGGCGACCCCCAAACACACAATTTTTTTTCAGTTGATACTTTATAACTGTAGATTAATTATGTTTTCAGATGGTTGTAGGCGACCCCTGGGAAAGGTTTTAGATGTCTTGTGTTGTGATTGTAAAATGTTGTCTTGGTTAAAATATGTATGTGCTGACCCCCAAAGGGATCGCGACGCACAGGTTGAGAACCGCTGATCTAATTGAATCCCAAAGAAAGGGGGTGGGGTGGGGAGAGAAAGGAAGCAATCGTGTGTCGTTACACCACTTCGCCCTAAAGCGCCTATAGTGACTTAACATTTTTGCATTGACTTTATTGCGGGTTGGATCTTCTAATCGACAGTATATTGTGAGGAACATATTGGATCAAACTATTGTATACTTCAGGGTTGGGCAAACCTTTTGTGCCGAGGGACACATTGACAAATGTAAAGCTATTGGGTGACCGAATATATATCATGTCCAAATGTTTACATGACGATAAACATTGCTGTATATTAAAATCGGTAAATTCGCATTTTAGCATTACATGCCAAAAGTCAAGGACTGTTTTTATCAAATAGAAAGAAAGAAATGTGATCATGATCAAAATGGGAAAACAATCATAACGGTACATGAAATTCTGTACAAATTCAACAAAATAACTTGAAAACAAAGAATTTTTTTACTATTATTTCTGAATGCCTTCGAGGGGGAGGGGGGGGGAGTATAATATCAGTTACCGGGTCGCAGTTTGCCCACCTCTGGTAGACTTGATTCGTTGAAACTTAAACTATGGAGAGACACAAACATGTCAAAAGTGAAAGCCGTCAAATAGCGCGAAATCCTCAGTGCAGTGATACTTGGATCAGTCAACGGCTTACATGACTCATTTCAGGAAGACATCCTCCTTCTTATGTGTACACCGGAACTCAACCAAGTCTACAAAACAATCCCTAAGCGCCGCCCAACTCATCATATCCCATATTGAACAAATCATCTCGCTGCTGACAGCTGGACAAATCATCCCAACAGCTCAACTAATCTTAATGTATATAGCATTGGTTGGCCAGTGAGTTTACTATTAGAAACCTTTGATATGCACTGACAATACAGGAGAAGCAATGGGTTACGTACGGACACAAGTTTAAGCACCTCTGTCCCAAATGAAAAGGTTCCGTCTGGATGGAGTAAATCGAAGTGTTTGTTATGACGATGACGACAGCCCACTAGGTCTGAATCTGTGCCAAGCGTCCATTTCAACAATTTGCTCATGTGAGCTGCTATACTATCCATCAGCAGAAACTTAGACACCTTTTTTACGTTTCCACCACACCGGTCTCCACAACCCACACCGGTCTCCACAACCCACACCGGTCTCCACAACCCACACCGGTCTCCACCACAACCCACACCGGTCTCCACAACAAAGCACCGGTTGGGTGTCAATACAGCTAGCTAACCATGGACAGCCAACTAAATCGAGTAGAATAATTATCTTTTGAAGTGAACTAATCATAAGTAGATGCTTGATGACGAGATCTCAGACGATAAGTTAATTGACCGGCGCATTTATTTCATTAGTCTAACAATCCAACCAGTGGCTTCATTAACGTACAAAGGTTCTCATTCTATATTATGTGACTGCAATTTCCTATTATTAAAACACGTGCCATTTTAATGTACTTGTCACAAATAAAAAAATGCTTACTTCTTCATATCATCTACCCCGGCCCAATGAAATGCTCAAATTATACATGGCAAGTGCTATAATTAAGTTGTGTTCAAACATGTGTGATGCGCGACACACAGGATACACGAATGTGTCGGAAAATGTTCACATGTCTGTCGCAAAAGTGTTTTATTTTTGCTGTTTTTTGTTTGGGAAAAGGGGGGGGGGGGTATTTTAACTCCTTTTATAAGGCCAATCGAAGTACGGTAACATACTGCGTGTGATATTTCCAATATCGTCTTGGGCGGCGCACAGGGGATCCCCCAATGGCCTAAAAATGAACATATACACGAATGTGTGGGAAAATGTTCACATGTCTGTCGCAAAAGTGTTTTATTTTTGCTGTTTTTTGTTTGGGAAAGGGGGGGGGGGTATTTTAACTCCTATTATAAGGCCAATCGAAGTACGGTAACATACTGCGTGTGATATTTCCAATATCGTCTTGGGCCGCGCACAGGGGATCCCCTAATGGCCTAAAAATGAACACTTTAAAGATAACGACGTCTAAATAATTAATGTATGTTAATTTTTCAGTTCATGATGATGTTTGTTAAATTGTGTATACAGCGTGGTTGAGGCCAGCCCTAGGCCGAGGTACCGCGCTCAATAAAACCACCACTAATAATAATAAATCTACCTAAATGAAATGATGTTAAAAGCGCGTTCCTTTTGACGAATGGATGTTGTCTGGCAACACAGCATCTGGCCAGTGTCGTGAAGAAACACACGCAACATAACCAGTTGTAACTAGTGACTCTGCAGCTGGCATAAACGCGTGTCTGGTCTATCTGTAAATCTATCTATTCGGCCTAGATGCATCTTGTTTTTATTTTAGGCTCAAAGACAACAAAATTTACTGCCTTTTGCAACAAAAAATCTTTTCCCCTCCAATAAACATTTAAAAAAAGCAGAGAAATCAGTTATTCAAATCCTCTAACAGCTTCTAATGTTTTTAAGGAATTCCCAAAGGCTTTAAATAGTGGATTATTTTTCTTTTTTAGATCAAGCGGGTAATGTCAGTATATTTGTAAATGCTGGTAACGTCGGCAGATATAAATATATTTTAAGTTACTCGGTAATAGCTTTAAAAAAAATTACCCTACCACTGGGCTTCATCATATTGATATCATCTAATAATACAAATTAGATGGACAGCCACCTTTCTACAACCCTTCCCTCTAATAGTCCCCCACCTTTCTACCACCCCACCCCCCTATCACATTCACACTCTTCTACCCTCTCCCTATCACAGACACCTTCCTGTCACCTCTCCACATCACAGTCCTACCTTTCGACCACCCCTCCCTCACCGTCCCACCTTTCTAACAACCGACCCTCCAACAGCCCTACCCTTTTCTCCCTCTCACGGCCCCACCCTGAGTGGCACTTGACTCGCCGTCTGGCAACCCTACACCTCGTTAGTCCGCCATAATAACACACCCGACACCACTGTCCCCCCCCCCATCGCCATTGCCTTCGCTTGTAGTGCGGGGTAATCAGCGATACATCCATTAGGCCCGCCATTCTGTTCCCGGGAACATAACCAAGAGGTATCTCCTTAATACTAATTAAGCNCCTCCCCGTCCCACCTTTCTAACACCCGACCCTCCGACAGCCCTACCCTTTTCTCCCTCTCACGGCCCCACCCTGAGTGGCCCTTGACTCGCCGTCTGGCAACCCTACACCTCGTTAGTCCGCCATAATAACACACCCGACACCACTGTCCCCCCCCCCCATCGCCATTGCCTTCGCGTGTAGTGCGGGGTAATCAGCGATACATCCATTAGGCCCGCCATTCTGTTCCCGGGAACATAACCAAGAGGTATCTCCTTAATACTAATTAAGCTTCTGGTCGATGTGAGCTAGTTGTCTTCCCCTGCTCCAGAAAAAGATCGTGATATCAAATATGATGACAGGTTTCAAACATTTGACCCAGTCTTAATTACACGAGGGTTCTCATTTTGACCAGGCCTGCACCACTAATGCTAATGCGCTGCATTGCAGTTGCAGGCGACCTAATAATTACTATACAATAAGTGCACACGGATCTCCTGTGCCCTCACACAACTTGGAAAGAAATGTCTTCAGTACGTAGCATTGATGAATCGCATTCTGAATAGTGCTTCAACGATGTTAGATCTCAACTATTAACCGTGCGATCACATTTTTGTAGGTTTTCACATCAGTCATTTTAAAATGACATCATTTATTTAAAATGTTATCCTGTACAGCTGGAGCTTTTCTTCCTAAATGATGGTACCGGGGCAAGGCCAACGTGGACGATAAAGGAGTAGATTGGGCAGACGTTATAACCTATATTTTTTTATGATTGGCTAAGTAATTCAAGAGTGCACTTGTCACACTAAGGTGTATTTAACACAATAATGAGACTAGTGCAATTTACATTCCTTTGAATAATGAATGTCATTGTCAGTGATTTAGACGGGGGGGGGTGAGAAAGAGAGAGAAATTACTCAGATTGTAGACACTGTCTATTTCAATAATAATGATTTTTTTTTTTTAAACATTAAAATTAAAGGATGGGGTAGTCAATTAATGTGTTCAATTTATGAAATTAATAGCTGTTTTAATTGTTGATATAGTCGAAGCTATTCGGTGCTTTTCAGATAAATCAACAGAGTTGTTAATTGAATGAGTTTGATGAACAGTCAGAGTCAGAGACAAGTCAACTACCACTACGAACAGAGATTTACATTCAAGTTTAATTAAAACATTAAGTACCCTAAATAATGATATGTCATTCTTGTAAGTGGCTCAAATATCAATAGTACATACCATATGTGGCAACTTTGTTGTAGAGTTGAGATCGCCCCAAACAGGGGTGCCTCTTTCACGCAAGTGGTCCACTTTATGCTAGTGACGTCGAGTTGCCTACTCAACATAACAAACCCAAAGTTTTTTTTTTGTTTTTTCCCGCTTCATGTTGCCCAGAACTTCAAAGGCGGGAGATCAAACCCAAAAAAAGATTTAAACGGGTGAGACGAATGGCTTCAAACTGGCGGAAGACGGGAAATCCTCTTAACTCATCTCCTCTTTCGCACCCCCACCCCAGCATACCATTTCCTTGGGGTGTTAAGTTCGTTTCACGCGATCCACGTGGAGCGAAAAATAACAGCTGAACCGGCGGGTAGCAAAATTATGCTCTTTAATTTTTTTTTGCATAGCACGACTTGAGATTTGAACGGGAGCCGTGTTTGATAGATGAGCAATGCACACGCCCACTATGAGATAGCCAGTCGACTAAAACTTCATCAAAGTTGATTTCAAATGGACAGTGATATCCGATTTATGGCCCATGCCAGGAACGTCTTCCCCCCCCCCCAAATCAGTTCAATTTTTTTAGAGTGTTAAATCTTTTTAAAATACACAACTTGTCGACTAAAACTTCATCAAAGTTGATTTCAAATGGACAGTGATATCCGATTTATGGCCCATGCCAGGAACGTCTTCCCCCCCCCCCAAATCAGTTCAATTTTTTTAAAGTGTTAAATCTTTTTAACATACACAACTGCTACCGAGTCGATAGATTGATTCGTTCAGTTTTTATCAATCTAGATCCCTAAGACCCAAGGGATAATTCTCCCAGGTTAAGCAGAGATCCGATCTAACGAAATTGATTCATAGGAGTAGGAGTCGTAACACCTTTTCTCAGAAGCCGTGGCACCGGTGCGAACACGGCTGTCATCTACAGAGCTGAATGCAGTCTTTTTCCAGATCCGGCAAACTCCGTTGGTTGAAACGTAATGGTGTATGAGGTGAGTGCACCCCCAATCATCTGTATGTGTTACCCAAGGACACACCAGCCGACACAATCACAACCTAGCTTCGTGCCCAACTATTTGGTTCAAAACAACCAGTCGCAGCTGCTACAATCACCAACCACAGCAGTCGTAAGTCATGTGTTGTTGTGTCGACCAGGGGACGGGATGAGACGTGGGAGATAATTAATAGACAAGAGTCCAGGGGCATTTCTAGCGTTTCTAGGTGGAGGTATTTTTCTTAAGTCCATTTTGTTTTTCATTAAATATAAATACTTATATTTGAATTCATAACATCTACCTTATCAATCCCACGATTTCTCAGTTTTAGCCCCAATTTCAGCAATTGGTGAGGCTACAAGAGCTAGAGATTAATATGCTCATTTTAATGACCCTTTTCCTATACAAATAGTTGCCCTGAGGATGATACTATAATAGTAACAAATAGTAGGGTAAAACAATAAACCAAGTACTTCATAGGACTACAGTGTTAGGTTGTACACGCAAAAATTTGTGTGGAAAAAAAAGAAAAAAAAGCTTTAAAAAATGGTTTGTATTAGTTAAGTCAGTGACAAAATATACGTATCACATTCAGTGACAAAATATACACATCACATTAATTTGTTCCGTTCAAACTCGGTGAGATATTTGGCACAGAACTAAATTTCAATATCTTAAGTATAATGTTGACATCCGACAAGTCTACCTTGAAACACAAGTTAACCGTTATTCACGGGTTCAATACAATATTGACTAGGAACCGGTCTACCCTTAATATAAAACCGACTAATCTACATTAAATGTAAGACACGGAGAACATAAACATTGGGTCACATGAGACAACAGTGCATCCCCCACACGGGACAACTGTTGTAAATGAGACTGAGACTAATGAAATTTAAGATGGTGTATTCTGTTTTCTTCCGAAAATGATTGTCCTGTCTCTTTGTTTCAATTTTGGGGCTTGCTGCCGGTGAGTGGCGCGAATAAGCAATCAACCGGCTTACAACAAAACATGACATGCGCCCTACCAGGTAGTTAACCAAGATTAAGTGCTGGGAGGGAGGGTGTGTGTGTGTGTGTGTGTCCCGTGGAGGCAGCTGGCATACGACAAAGACTGTGCTACATGGTGTCATTATTATGGCTTGCCTTTTGCTGGTGGCTGCCGACTATGTGGAGAAGGGGGGGGGGGGGGGGGGGGGGGGGAGACACACGAATGGAGGGGAGCGGGTTGTTTTCATCATTTTAGTTGCTGTTTTGACTGTTCAACCTCCACCTGTCTATTACGGAACATTCTCTGATGTTGACTGCCTAGTGTTAAATAGGAAACAATAGATTCACAAAATGATGCATTTATTTATTCTAAAATTTAAATGGAGGATTGAAAAGTGTTTTGTTTATTAGGTTTATTTAAATTAATATACTTCCATTAAGTAAGCATTTGTAATGTTAGATTTTCATATTTCAAGCTGGTGAATATTTCATAACCAGTACTTACTTAAAATTAAACAAAAATGATTGAATACTACTACTACTACAGATTAATTAAACTCAGTTCAAAACTTTTATACATACGAAAAGTTAATAATATTACGGTACAGAATGATTGCTGTTGAAGTAGGTAAATCATTATAGTACCGGTACTTAATAGTTGCCATGATAGAAGAGTAGGGGGACCAAATCGTCAACTGGAAAAAGCGGGACACACCCAAGGAGGGTTGTGGGGGGAGGGGGAGATACCCTCCAGCTAAAGAAGGGTCGGGGGGGGGGGGCCTCGGCCGGAAACTGTTTATTGAAATACACTCATTTTAACTATTTTGAGATATAGAAATATTTTAAAATTTACCTTCACTTTTGTAATTTAATTTAAACTCTGAGGGACATCAAAAACGAAAAGAATAATCTTGTGGTTGTGGGGGGAGGGGGAGATACCCTCCAGCTAAAGAAGGGTCGGGGGGGGGGGCCTCGGCCGGAAACTGTTTATTGAAATACACTCATTTTAACTATTTTGAGATATAGAAATATTTTAAAATTTACCTTCACTTTTGTAATTTCATTTAAACTCTGAGGCACATCAAAAACGAAAAGAATAATCTTGCAGTGAATACTTATTTTACAACATAATTCAACACATTAAATTTCTCTAGCCCAGGATTTAAATTGATGATATTTGGCTGTAGTTCCAACCATTGTTAAAACCTCCTTCTCATCTAGTATGTGAAAATGCTGTCTGGTTTTATAAACGGGACATTTAGGCGTCCCGAGAGACTTTTTCGGGACACCGGGTACGATCGTGGGAAAAAAAAAACGGGTTTTACGGGACGTTTGGTCACCCTAACTCAGAACCGTTGCGGGACTTTCAAGGTCCCCTGCAACTTTTCGGTTGTGTGCCCCCCTGCATCAAAAGTTGATACCGGGCAGTTAAAAATAATGAGTCAATAGCACAATTGTGGGTCTCTTGCATTTCCGAGGACCCAGGCAGAGTTTGCAGGCCGACGGATCTGATAGTACTTTGGTTTGTACAGTATCCAACCATACGAAGTCCTAACTGCAAAATACCAATCAGGATCAAATACACGTCCAATATACGGGAAACAAATGATTCACAGGGAAACAAGACTTTTCAGGCATAACAGCAATGGGAAATGTGTTGTTTTGAGGTATCATTTACATTTCCGGTTGACTACGGGTGCCGGTGACTACGGGTGCCAGTCTTATCAGATCACAACGAAAACTTCCAAGACCTAATAACCGGTGACACCTGGTTACCTCGTCCAGCTCTCTACATCGGCTTGAGACAACCGGAATCAGTGAGTTTAATTATATGTTGCCACTAAGGCAAGTCGTCCCACCCCCAGGGCTAACTAAGAGTACAGAAGTGGCTAGAATGTAAACAGCGCCAGGTTTATTGACTGTGCCTATAGACGTGTACTCCGGGTTAGAAAGTCTGACCTCAGCCCGATTACTAGTTAAGTTTGACAATAATTTTGTAGCTCGGATAACACATTATTGGTCTACAGTCTACAGACACGATTGATTTTTTAAAGTAAAAGAGTTAACCTAAAAGACATTAGTATTTTAAAAAAACTAACATATTCATGATTAAATAACAACGGGACTTGGTTTCTGCGAAAAATCTAATAAACAGTAATGAAAAAGATTATAGCTAAGAAAAACTGGTATTTATGAAATTGGTTGGTAAGGGCGTATCTGAAGATCGATTCGCCAAAAGCCGAAGTTTCCTTACACGGTCTACACCTCCGTTACCGTATATAAGGCTTATGCTTGAAGCATCTCTTCTCCCTGGCCCCTATCAGACATCCTGTACTTAATGAAAGAACCTCCCACAAAAATGGGGAGCGGCCTGTGGCTTGGTTATTTGCAAAATCCAAACATCAAAGACGGAACATACGACATCAAAGAGATTTCTTTCCCCCCCTCCCCCACCACTTTTTCCCCCTTCCGTAAAACCAGTATTCCATTTATTTAACGGCGGTCTCGGTATGGGCAGGAAAAAACAATTGGGGAGGTGGGGTGTTACATTGCAGGTTAAAAAATATGGTGTTTTTATTTGAGAACCACAAAAAGGCAACCATCTTAATATATAATGTGCTGTTGTCCAACGTGTGGCAATGTCGGGTCATTGGGAGATCCCAGGTCGTTAAGAAACGGCCGGTTGGTGGTTGGGGGGGGGGGTGGAGAATATCCTGGAAGCACCGGATGTCTCAAGGCAATCAATGACAAGAGAAAATATGACACCAATCATCTTTTGCCAACTTTTCTCAATTGTGGAGAATTTAACTTGAAATAAAGGTAAAATCAAAAAAATAATCTTAGCTAGAACTTTCATAGTTTTTTTGTTTGTTTTTTTTATTTTAATAGTAATTTAGATTAGGCCCTAAAAACATTGTAGCAACGGCATTTAAGAAATTAATTCAAAAAGGTCGCAATAATCAATATAAACGTCATTTGTTCATTTGTCCGAACATTGGAAGAAATGGGGGAGTGGGGGGATGACAGGGTTTTTGTTCACTTAAAAATAAATGAACAGCTCAAACTGCAAGATCTATTGTCGACAATTATGTCGATATATCAAAGGATCTAGGAGTTTCTGTTCTCAAAACAAATGGCCGAACAAGCCATAATTTGTCTCCAACACAGGGCCTACCAAATCATATCTTAGCTCGAACACAGTCACAGGGCCCACACAGCCAACTACCTAGCAATATCGTGTCTCCAACATAAGGCCCACCAGGTCGGATCTTGAAACGAACAACCTTACAATAACTGCAGAGTTATATATATATTTCTGATATCCATAAAACTATGTAGGCCCCATCTCACCCGGTTCGTGAGTATCACAGTTTGGACAAACTTTATTTAGATTACAAACTTTCAAACGATTTAAACCATCATTCAACTGTCAATCTGTTATACAGTAAACAGAGATGTGAGGAATTGTTCACGTGTTTTCATTTATTTACAGAGTAAAACTTAAAATTAATTATTGAATGTAACCCTGACATTTTAAGTGTTCAATTGCTTTTCGTTGGTTGGTGGACTCATGTCCTACCCAAAGACGTTACAAAAATGTACAAATGTGTCTAGGTGAAAACCTCACGTCCGATTTCTCTAAGCTTCTAAAAGTTGTGCTTCATTCTTTCTTCAAGGAGCCCTGTACCGACCTCTCTGACGCCTTTGATATGTTGCTTTGAAGTTTTCCCCTTTTGCTTATATTAAGGCTCGGGGGGGGTAGAAGAAGAAGAACAAGAAGAAGGAATTGACTTGAGATGGAGAGAAAAGGGGGGGGGGTGGCGAGGGAGGCGGAGGCTCCGTGACGTTTTCTTTCAATGACGAAACTACGGAAATGCAAATAATAAAAATGGGCCAATAGCAGGCGCCGTGCTGTAAGTAGATTCTGCGCAATGAAACAAGTCGAAATACAACAGGAACCTTTGATCTAGTAGCCTGAACATGGAATAGATGGATGCGCCACCTCTGCTCCAAGATCCGCCTGCTAGGAGTCAAAGTGGCGTGCTGCTTGTGGTGTGGACCAAAATTAGCGTTTATCATTTGAGGGATATTGGTGTGTTGACTACAAGTGTCAACAAAGATAGGTGGAGAGTAGATCAAAGATACGAACTAGATGTGTATAGAAAAGATATGTGTCGACTAGTTCAAAGATACACACAAGAAATGTGTAGAAAAGATATGTGGAGATCAAATCAAAGATACACGGATTGGAAACGTATCCATTACATCTGGTCCCTTGTTAAGGGGACATCATTAAATAGATGCAACATTTGACAGAATCGGAATGAATTTCCAATGTTTAACCGGGTGGGATACGTAATAACTGTTAATGCTATCACAATCAGTACCATACCGGTACGGTACTTTAATAATAATTATTTCTTAATTAACATAATATGACTGTAATTTAATCTTCTACAATCACCATGAATGCTTTGAGTTTGTAACTTTCAAAACGTGTCTATTTTGATGGAACATATCTCTTCACCGCCGTGAGTTCTAGCAAGAGATCGGCAACCACGAGGTACAGGAAATAAATATTTAGAGCTTAAGATTTGGGGATGGGGGGCAATAATTGGAAGAAGAGGGGTTGTCCTCTGGCTGAAATAGAGGGGATCCACCAGGAGGGTGGGGGTCACCGACATGCAGACGGCGAACACAAAGAAACATAGCAGCATGCGGTGAGTTAGTTGAAAGAGACGGACGGCGCGTACCACTCACAACAAACTTGTGTTTTCTCTCGCTCTGCCCTATCAAAGAAGACACTGGCGCAATCATTTGTTACAGTTGTAGAGATCAAAGCAGCCCTCGCCCCGCCATTGTTTGTTGCACGATGAAAAGGCATCCAATTCGCATGGTCTCTTTGTAAAGCTAAACCTATACTAAGGGCGAACAGAACTACGCACTGGGCATACTCGGCGCTTCGAGACGACACAATGCGACATAAGTATGCATCCTTAAGTCACAGTATAATATTGTAACCAGTTAATCTATATTTTAAGCAATTTAAGTTATTTTATTTTTTTAGCGCTCCAAACACTGAGTATCAATAAGATATTGTTTTCTGCTTTTATTACAAATTATCCCATCTAAATTTATGAACAGCATTAGATGCATTTAAAAAATAATTGAAATAGGGTCTTCATCTCCAACTACATCTGGAATTCTTACTAAGTGTAAGACGCACACCCACAGAAACTTCAAACAGCGGACAAAAACCACTGCTCTCCTTGATTTAAAAACAGACGCATAGCTCCCTCCCCGCTCAAGATTACATACTTGCATGCTTTCAACAATTTGATTAGTTCGTTTTATTGGCTACGGTGCATTAAGGCTTACAGCAAGCACTTTCTACTACTCGCTGGGGAAGATTGAGACCTATGCTACGGCTAGCGATAACGCAGATTATTTGTGTAAAGTCATAGGATTCACATTTGCAGCTCTTAATATTCATACATGTGACCCATGAAATAACTCGCACGCATGGCGATTCGCACTGACACATGAAAGACAAAAAAAAAAAAAAAAAAAAAAAAAAAAAAAAAAAAAAAAAAAAAAAAAATTTAAAAAAAAAAACAAGAAAAAAAAAAAAACAACAAGAAAAAAAAAAGCGACATTTTTGTAACGCTCTTGAAATATATATTTTTGAAATAGTCAATCAGTCCTTTTTTTTATTTTTTAAGAAGAATCTTTGAATAGTTATTAAAGTTTATTACATCATTGTGTTTGGAGATTATTGTTTCTTCTCAACACTGAAGGCCTACACAAGTATTTTATTCAGGTCCGTGAAGTACAAAGAAAATTCTTTTTTTCTCATAACTGTAAAACATATCTATAACTGTAAAAAGTGCATATGCCATGTTTAAATGTATGTACCATTAACGGAGGTTGATCCCCACTTAAAATTCAACCAGCCTCTGCCTTCAACCAGTCTCTGCCTTCAACCAGTCTCTGCCTTCAACCAGCCTCTGCTTTCAACCAGTCTCTGCCTTCAACCAGCCTCTGCCTTCAACCAGCCTCTGCCTCAACCAGCCTCTGCCTTCAACCAGCCTCTGCCTTGCTTCTGAAAATCGATATAAATTTAATTCTTATACTTAAAGACTCATATCTTAACCAATNGCCTTACCGAAGTACGTAATCCTCTCACTAACTATCCGACATTCAATTTTTCCCCCCCCCCCCCCCCCGTCTCCGCCCCCCCCCCCGTCTCACCACCCTACCCACGCTAAACGCACTCACTCACACGGCCAACACACACACAGTCACTCGCACGCCCAGTCATATTGCCAGATGCACCCATGCCCAGGGAGAATGACAAGACACTGGTCGCCGTGAAACATAAGAGGAAGTCAGGAACGTGGCTTTTGTGAAGTGGGGGATTAGTAGGGAGACGCGGAGAAAAGGGCATTAAAAATTCGTTAAATAATTGAAATTTCTTTTAGGAGAAGACAACCAGTTTGTTAGTGGAGAGATTACATGTGCGCAACCACATGTACGCAACCATTACACGGCGGAAACGGCTACAGCTCACTAATCTGTACCGGTACTGTCTTAATCTAACCAGTTTGACCGGGGTACGGGTACTTCTTTGTTTTCATCTTAAAAAATATTGAGATCCATACCTATCACTGCACAACCACTTTGTGGTATGTGTGACAAGCGATTTAACATTTTAATTGTGAGCTTTAATTTTCCAGTTCCCGTTTAAAAATTTGGAAATAAGCATATCAATAAATGTATTGTTTGAGGTCATTCCTCGTGCAACAACAACTAATAGTTATGTGGGTCATTTCGGTAGAACTGAAGTTGGCGCCTTACCGCCGCCATAGTTTGGCGGGCTACATTTCTAGTTAGTACACTGTAATTTTCTGATTTCTTCCTTTGTACACTAATGCACATTAATTTCTGCTGACGCGGTAGTGGAATTAGTAAACATTTGTAGTTTAAATAAGTTGCAGGACGCCTAAATACTGAAGTGTCTAAAGCTTACTTTTGTTCAAAAAATGTCTTCTTTTGAACGATGAGGAGTTGCTGCTGTTGTTTTTGTTTCTTTCAATAATGTTTTTCTTTGCAAAAGAAAGAATTAGCATCCTACAGAGCCGCAAGGTGGACAACTATCACTTCAGCAAATTTATACGCTTGATTTGTATAGCCACCCCCCACCCCAAAGAAAAACAAAAGGAACGGGCCGCGTCCTGTTTTACTAGAGATCCTGAGGATCCTTTGACTTTGATGACTCGAGTAGGTGAGATAGGAGAGCGTTGACTTAACAGGGTCACTCAGTGCTTTGAAATCAAGAAGATGGGGTGGTTGCAGTTGTTGTTTTTTTTTAAAATCAGTCGGTAATTTGTATAAGGGTATGAGTTTCAGTCAGTAATGTGTACACGATTATGTGTTTCATTCAGTAATGTGTACACGGGTATGTGTTTCAGTCAATAATGTGTACAAATGTATGTGTTTCAGTCAATAATGTGTACAAATGTATGTGTTTCAGTCAACAATGTGTACAAAGGTATGTGTTTCAGTCAATAATGTGTACAAAGGTATGTGTTTCAGTGATAGTTCAATTTTAATTTACTGCAAAAATTATTATTATTCAAACTTCCAATAAAACAAATGTTCTTTTGAATAAAAAGAATTCAACGTTTAATTCAATGCAAAAAATATTGCACATTCTAAATTATTTCCCATTTCCATTAAAACACTTCACACTTCCAATAAAAACTTCCTTTTGCTTTCAAACATATTTACTTCCTTTTAAAGTCATCCGGTGCCGTGGTGGCCAAATTTTGAACAATATCGTCTAGAATGGCGTTGAGGACATTCAAACCATTTGCTTTAACACGTCGACATCACATGAACTGACACCTATAAGAATCGAGCATAAGTCTGTGTGTGTGCCATTGTTTCTCTCTTTTGCCAATTTCCACGTATGTTCGATGCGTTGAGTATTGGCATTCCGTTTACTTCGTGGTTTTTAGCACATCGTCTGACAGCATGTAATGTATAATACCGTGTTGTTATAGAAACAAGATACAACTGACTTCATTGTGAACTAATGCAGAAATTGTCAAAGAATTCATTGTGTCTACAGAAGCAGTTGTATTTATTCAAACGGATATAACTGCATAGACATAGAATAGCAGTCATGATAATTTTTGCGGTGAATTAAAATTGAAGTACCGTTTCAGTCAGTAATGTGTACAAAGGTATGTGTTTCAGTCAATAATGTGTACAAAGGTATGTGTTTCAGTCAGTAATGTGTACAAAGGTACGTGTTTCATTCAGTTAATGTGTACAAAGGTATGTGTTTCAGTCAATAATGTGTACAGAGGTATGTGTTTCATTCAGTTAATGTGTACAAAGGTATGTGTTTTAGTCAATAATGTGTACAAAGGTATGTGTTTCAGTCAATAATGTGTACAAAGGCATGTGTTTCAGTCAGGAATCTGTACACGGGTATGTGTTTCAGTAATTTCTACACGGCCATGTTTTATAGTAGGTCAGTACTGTGTAAACGGTCATGTGTTACAGTCAGTAATTTGTACACGGCCGAGTGTTACAGTCGGTAATTTGTACACGGCCGAGTGTTACAGTCGGTCAGTATTGTGTACACGGGCACGTGTTTTAGCTCCTAAATAAAGTATGTACTGACAGATACAATCTCTTTTTCTGAACTAACTCTACCGTATTAACAAAAGCATCATTTAACAACTCATATTCGTTTACGCACTTAATCAAGATTTCCGGTCTTCATTTTTTCTTTTTTTTTTTTGGGAAATGAACTTGTTTCATCATAAATACATCCAGTCCAAATCAATGACAACTGTTGCATTTCAGCAAACATACTAACACATGACTGAAAAATTAAATGGCAGCGTAGGGTTAGCGCTTCTTGACCTCTTCAAGAAGACGGGCGCAATCTCATGTAAAGCGAGAGGGGGTGGTTTGTTTGGGTGGGGCGGGCAATGTCCACCAAGAGAAATGAAACATCAATAACTGAACAGAAATCAATTACCGTTACCAGTAGCGTAAACATTTTAGTTTCACAATTTATAATAATTTTTTTCTTCTTTAAATCACAAGTGGGAATATCGTGACGAATAAATAAGC
The DNA here is from genome assembly GCA_964033795.1 of Lymnaea stagnalis. Lineage (NCBI taxonomy): Eukaryota > Metazoa > Mollusca > Gastropoda > Lymnaeidae > Lymnaea > Lymnaea stagnalis. The sequence continues at coordinate 1,428,850 of CAXITT010000094.1, read as the reverse complement.
ATGGTAACATCTACTTATGAGAATGACTTAGTGACTCACAAACATGTCGGAAGTAGTGAATGAGAAATTCTATCGTGAGGGTATGTTCGACATATCAGTGCTCAATAAAGTTCTATAACCGTGTCCATCAAACTACTGTTGGAGATTAAACTATGTAGACGCAGTGAACATCCCCCAATAGGGTCAACGTAAAAGGCAAAAATGATGGGAAATATTAAGTAAAAGAATGACATTATGTGATCCAGACACATGTCGTCAAGGGTTCTTCAAATACGGATCTGTTGTTGTTTTTAACAGGGGTGTGGCAGCTACTTGGGGCTACCGTTACTCTCGAGGATATTCAATAGGAAGTATTAATCCTACATTAATTGTTGGGCTGTTCTGAACTTTGCCATCAACTATTCATTGTCCTGGAGCAGCCATCAATGCTTAGTATTTAGGAATAGTTAAATGAATTTGGCATAAATGTATAATTTTGGCATTAATGTATAATTAAATGACTCTGGGGTTAATATATACCAGTATTTAAATGACTCAGGTAAAGCTTATAATTAAATTACTCTGGAATGGAAGTGAAAAATAACTCTGGAATGAGTTCATAGTTAAATGACTCTGGAATGCCTGGATAGTTAAATGAATCTGGAATGAATATATTGTTTATGACTGGAATGAATGAATGAATGGTGATAACAGTGTCAAGATGAGCCAGTCTTATTTATTTACTCTTTTTTTTTTAACTAACTCATATCAAACGACAGATAATTAAATGTATGGATTAATTCTGTTCTTACTTTTGATACTTTTATGTTGACCGACAGGCCGTGATGGCAGGTAGGATAAACCCCACAGCCAATCAGATTAACAGCGAAAATTTGCTGAACGCACGTGCTCGCCCGGCGGCGACGCTACGATTCAGGTCAAGCCTGACTTGGACCATCTTCTGCCTGACGTGTCATATGCAGACAGGTCACGTCAGCTGCTGATCAACTCACGGGTCAGGCGCCAAAACTTAAGTACGAGCTGCCCGTATTAACTTCCTTTCAATGGAAAAGTTGCCCATATTTTCAGATGGATGATTAAGACCGTGGGGGGGGGGAGGTGTGGTTAAATCATAGGCTATGAGATACAACAGGCGGAATCGAACTTGAGTCAAGTCCCCAGATAACATTTCAAATGTAAATTATGCACACACAAAATTCAGTGGATGTTTAATAACATTATTTTTATTTTTGTTACTTCGAACTTAATCGCGTTTCAATCTAATATTACAATGAATCTATTGCAATTGTTTCTTTAATTTTATTTGAGTTAGATCAATCACCATTTCTGTTGACAGAGTAATGGTAATCACCAAACCCGTTGCTCTTGTTGTGAGTGATTGGAACCCATCAGCGTTTAGCTTCAAATTAGGTGAATGGTGTGGAACCAACAAACTGCTATTAGAACATGTGTCATCAAAAAGCTTAAGTTAGACAAATCGTTGTGTTGGTTGTTTTTAAAAAAAAAATTTAAAAATCGACCAATTAATTGTGTGGCACGAAAACTGCTTCCTATGTTTAATAATGAACCAATGGCTGGCTCACCTACTGCTTTTCTTAAAGCGCGAAAAATGGTACAATAACGTCACTACAGCGTACAATATATACTAAGTGTTATAGGAAACGTCTTCAGTTATTTTCAAACAGTTATTTATTTATTTATTTATTTAGGCATTTTTATATAGCGCTTACCTTAAAGCTCTAAGCGCTTTACAATTATTAAAAACATGTAAACTAACTAAAATAAAAATGAGACATTAGGATAGTAACTACTATACTATAGAAACAATTAAAATGGCTATAAAACAAGGACACTTTGGCACGTTTTGGCCTATATTACAGGATTAACCCGAGACGGACCTAAACAGATGGGTTTTAAGGGACTTTTTAAAAGTGGACGAGGTTTCACAATGACGGATATGGAAGGGGAGCTGGTTCCAGAACGTGGGCCCATGGAAGTAGAAGGAGCGTTCACCGATGGTCTTAGTTTTGGTTTTCACTGAGGCTGATGCCGGCTCTTCGTTGCTCAGGTCCACGTAAGCTGTGTGGCAATGAAGAGAATCGTTCGGCACCCTAAATAATGAAAATAATGTCTATCTACGCAAAAATAACCTACACTCACGATTTAGGACAGGTGGCTCTAGATTGTTACTTATAAGAATACGAAATGTTAGATCGGAATGGAAGCTCTACTGTCATTTGTTTATTCTTTTTAAGCATTACTGTCACAAATGGCTGCTTACTTACTTATTTACTTTATCGATGACCGAATAGCACTCGAATTGGTAACTTAAACCGACAATTTCACTGGTAGGCTAATGCCGTTTTACGCTACCACTACCACTACGTACTAACTACCATGTGTTTATTACCATTTTACATAGGATTTGGCGGGGTCTAGGCTGACACCCTTGGCAGCAAATTATCAGAAACCAGAATTAAAATTTTAAATTAAAAGTTAATTCCAAATTTCGAAATGAAAAGGGTTCTTAAACTGTAGTCTATTTCCTGGTTCTGGTAATGTTTCGTTGCTGCATCCAATTACTTGCATCTTTGCAACGGTTGGGGATATGATGTTGCTAAATGATTCATTTTTTAAAAATTAAAACCTGTCAATAGTTCTTACCACCCATGAAATTCTAAACCTTTGGGTCCCTTAACATGGACACGTGGAAAACTTAGTTTAACTAACAGCAGAAAACCCATGGCTTTTCTTTTTCTTTGCTAATATGTGTTGATCTAAGCGCTTGGGTCGGGGAGGTGCATTTGGCGATCTGCTGTACATTTGGCGATCTGCTGTACATTTGGCGATCTGCTGTACATTTGGCGATCTGCTGTACATTTGGCGATATGCTGTACATTTGGCGATATGCTGTACATTTGGCGATATGCTGTACATTTGACGATATGCTGTACATTTGGCGATATGCTGTACATTTGGCGATATGCTGTACATTTGGCGACATGCTGTACATTTGGCGATATGCTGTACATTTGGCGATATGCCGTACATTTGGCGATATGCTGTACATTTGGCGAAATGCTGTACATTTGGCGATATGCCGTACATTTGGCGATATGCTGTACATTTGGCGATATGCTGTACATTTGGCGATTGAGCGAGACTCCTTAAATTAACTACTTCATAATATTGCCAGATGTTGTCTCCGCGGCCATGTCCACCAGTCCCTCATGCGTCGTAGATGGTCAACAAAAAAGCTACCATAATTTAATATAGTATTATGAATGACAGAAAATGGAGGTATTCACTGATAGATATGTTACTTATTGCCATGATGATTCCTTGTTTCCCCCACCGAATGGTGAAGTCTTACAATTGATCGAGCAACCAAACAGATCTATCAACCTAAACTCGATATGAGATTTCTACTGTAAGACTAACCCAAACACACACATCATTATGCCCTTTATCGGGAGGCCGTGTTTGTATTGTCCTCCGCCATTATAAATCTATAAAAACAATCAAAGCACACTAATTAAAGAAAATTGATAAACATCGGCCGTGTGAATGCCCAAGCCGAAATGCGCGAGAAAGGCCCGGGGCAGTGCATGGCACGAAATGGCCAGCTCTTCCAATCGAGTGAGGGCTCACCTCGGTTCGAGGGCGTCTACACCATTCACGCTGCTCCTCGAGCAGAAAAAAAGAGCAACGAAAGCGATGAATGCAGGGCCTGTGTGTGTGCAACTAGCAGAGCGCTCAGAACATGGGACCACTTAAAATAAACGGTGTATCATGATTTCAACAACCTCAAACAATAACATTAGCCTCAACCGAAAGGTTGTGGAGCTATTTTCTGATCCGGGAGTATCGGGCGGCTATTGTCAGCTACTTGACTAAGCTGACACACGATCATTGCTGTCTCCCGTCACCGCGCAACTAACAACCATTGGAACGTGATTAAAATAATCTTATTTCAGGCATATACCTATTATATGTCTTCACTGTAAAATTGTTTCGTCATTTGTTTCTCTATCATTCCATGGAAATCTTTCCAACAAATATCTTTATTTTTCTTTTTTCTTTTGATCCCAGGCACTGAACTTACCATTTTAAAAAATAGATAGGTATTTATGGATATCCTTCACCTGGGCTCGGTTTCTCAGCTTATTTACCCAGTTCAAAAGCAGTCGGGCTACCTCATTATTGATAGATTGATGTGCACCACACGGACAATCGAATAGGCCTAATCCCTCCTAGATTTTCACCAAACAATTACGGGGGGACCAATCAATACTACTGCGTGCGTGGGCCGATTGTGTCCGCTTGCTGCCATTTGGTCGGCGCAGTGTGTCAACTGGGCTGCAGGCCATTCCGCTACAAGTGTCACAACGCCGCTCCACTCCCCAAACTCAAGATGGACCCTTTCATGGGGAGCATAATCCCGCGCAGGGAATGCCTGACTGAACGCTTTTAGTTTTATATTATCTAACGACTTGTCTTGCCCTCGGGCTCTGGCAACACCGGATCGGTCGGACGAGTTAGAAATGACTTAAGTCTTCAACATGTGGAGAACATGGTTCTTAAGATTAAAGGTGGGGGGAACAAAGATGTTGAAACTGCATAGTTTACTAAGAAAGTGGGTCTCATGGCATACTTCCACCTTGAGTCTCGTGTAAGTACGCGAGTCTCGTCGCGTACTTAGAGCGTGGAGCTCGTCGTGTACTAAGAACATTTTCTTAGAACGTGTCTCGTTGTGTAGGCCTATGTACAACGTGAGTCGTGTCGCGAACTTAGAACGTGGGCTCGTCCTGTACTTAGAACGTGAGTCTCGTTGTGTACTTAGAACGTGAGTCTCGTTGTGTACTTAGAACGTGAGTCTCGTTGTGTACTTAGAACGTGAGTCTCGTTGTGTACATAGAACGTGAGTCTCGTTGTGTACTTAGAACGTGAGTCTCGTTGTGTACTTAGAACGTGAGCTTTTATCGTGAGAATCGTCGCGTCTTTAAAACGTGAGTCTCGTCGTGTACTAAGAACATGAACTTAGAACGTGTGTCTCGTCATGTAGGCCTACTTAAAACGTGAGTCTCGTCGTGTACTTACAACGTGAGTTTTCATCGTGAGTCTCGTCGCGTGCTTAGGCCGTGAGTCGTTACAACATTACGTGTCTGCTCAAGACTTGACATCCCACTCAACTCAACGAAGATGGTTTTAAAATGTCATCAACTTCTAAAAATCATGGTAAGGGTCCTTCCTTTAAAACGTCTGTGCACCTCGAAAATCGTGTATTCCACTTGCAAAGTTACGAAGATTTGTTAAATATTTTTTTTTTTTACTACAGAAAAAAAATATATTTAAAAATGATCTCTCAATATCTCTGAAATGTCGCAATCAATAATAAAAGCGTGTCTTTAGGCTAGGTGTAATGACAACAGCGGCACATATTTGAGGACGCTGCAACTATCCCCCTCAAGCGTGACGACAGCCCCCGCCCACATGTCATGACAACACACTCAAGCGCCCCCACCCCGAGCTGAACATTTAATGACACAGACCAATGACTAAATTGAAACGATAAGCATTTCTGCCTTGTTTGTTTCGTAATACAAAACACATATTCAGTACCAGCCCACGATCAGGTTTTCCTAACTACTTCTATTCCCAGCATCCTTATTTCCCCCATCTCAACAAGATCGCAAATGAGATTTCCCACATTCTTTTCTTGTTGAAAAACTAGTTCTCTTTTTATTTTTAATGGGGTGCACATGCATTGGGAAATGAGTGCGCCGAGGAATGGTTGCCGGGGGACTATTGATGATTTATTGCAACGATGCAATCACAGTAGTTTTATCAACGCTTTATCATTGCCTCCCATTTTTCCCCGAGCCCAGACTACATGAAATCCGAGCTTCGTTGCCAATAATTTGAGACGTTAAAACCATAGTTTTCGATGAATACAACAGATAGGGCTCAATCACCCCGGGACAATCACCCTCGTAAGGAGCATGCTAACGATGCATAGAGATCTTGCACCGAGCGTTGTAGCGAGGAAATCAAATTAGTTTATTTCAGCCTAACTAGCACCGCTGTCTTTAGCCACATAAAATGAAAAATACGTATCTTAAAAACTGAAATCAGGACAAATTCGCTTTTGAAAGCTGGAAAAAAAAAAAAAAAAAAAAAAATAAATAAAAAAATAAAAAAAGAAAAAATACCCTTTTAAAAGGAGAAAAAAAAAAAAAAAAAAAAAAAAAATTCATTCGACTCCTAACGTTACATATGTAACCAATTAAAAATTTTAATGAGTGTAGATCTTCCAACAGCCATTCACACTAACCTCTTTTCACACGTTTGATCTTATTATTATTATTATTAATTACTATTATTAAAACAATAAGAGCTTTCCATTCTCAGGCAAATGGGCCAAATTTCAAAGCAATCAATGAAATTAAGTACCGTACTATTTTAGTGTTCGCATTAACAATGTGATTTGAAAAGCCCGCACCAGCAAATATATGTTTCTTCATTTTACTGAGAAATAACAATCAGAAGCAACTTAAGTTCATAGTGCAGTCACCACCTTGTGTGTGTGCATGTACAACACGCATATGTTGGTCCGTTAGTGCCCATAAGGTGAAAAGAAAAGTTAACTCTGCATAACCAACGTCTTATCTATCTTAAGTTATCACTGGGCAGTCCTGGTCCGTTCAATCCATTCCCTCACAATCTCTCATTCTATTTCTTATTTCCTATCGAACTCCAAAATTGGAATGTTAGAATTTCCATTGATCTATGAAATAGATTATGATTTCCAATCAAGTCGTTATTGTGAAACGGATGCCTTTGGGAAAATGTATTCAATGGTTGCTGATGGACATCAATACCATCTTGTCAACGTTCCCCAACATCAGGACGTTTGAGTGGAGCTTAGAGTCAGAACTCTCCCATCTTACCCACCCTGGAACAGTCCTAAAGTCTGGATGTTTGAGTGGAGCTTAGAGTCAGAACTCTCCCATCTTTCCCACCCTGGAACAGTCCCAAAATCTGGATGTTTGAGTGGAGCTTAGAGTCAGAACTCTCCCATCTTTCCCACCCTGGAACAGTCCCAAAATCTGGATGTTTGAGTGGAGCTTAGAGTCAGAACTCTCCCATCTTTCCCACCCTGGAACAGTCCCAAAATCTGGATGTTTGAGTGGAGCTTAGAGTCAGAACTCTCCCATCTTTCCCACCCTGGAACATAAAAAAACCCCCCCCCCCCCCGAGAGAGGGGGGGGGGTGAATCCAATACGAATGCAGCATCTTTAACACTATCATCATGTCATACGGGGAGCTCGCGTTGCACCACTGACATGCTCACATAATCAATGGGTCTAAACATAGGGAGGACAGCAACGGTTTATGGAAATCGATCTTCCGTGGAGTGGATGCTGATTACTGATAACAGTGGTCAAACATTTCTTGTTCGGAGATAAAATAAATAAATAAATGTTGAATGAAACCTTACACACTGCGAAACGAAAAATTTCCGTATTTGCCCAAATGGAACGGGCTGAGTGCACCCAATGGGCGTGTTTTTTTTTATTATTTTTATTTGGAAATCGACAAGGGATTGGATGGGAAATGAGGAGTGAGGTGGTCCCTTGTTTTATGGCATTTACTTGTTACTATAGACCTCATATTTATACACTTTCCTGGGGGGGGGGGGGGGGGGACACAAGAAAAATTGAGCTGTACTGCAGTGAGATTACTATAGACAGCCTACTATAGATTGAAGGCGGGGCTTAGATTTAACTGACATGGACCAAATGTTGCCAGTATTAATCACCGATACAAAATAGACCTCAGAACGTATTGCTGCAGTCTTTTCGTTTCATCAAAAAATATTCTTAAAAGCTTACACTTGTATATGATGGTGTGAGCCAGAAATTCACGACAAGACTCATACATATTTATTATTTTAATCCCATTCGAGTTTTTTTTAAAAAAAGAACCCCATATTTAAAGAACATCTTTACCAGAGATGCTTTTTTCCAAAAAGGATTAAACTATTCACGTCCGGAAAACAAGTCACCGGTCTACATAGATCAACTAACTTTACCGATGGTTGAAATAACAATGTAACAAGTCACCGGTCTACATAGATCAACTAACTTTACCGATGGTTGAAATAACAATGAAACAAGTCACCTGTCTACATAGATCAACTAACTTTACCGATGGTTGAAATAACAATGAAACAAGTCACCTGTCTACATAGATCAACTAACTTTACCGATGGTTGAAATAACAATGTCAATTGTATCAGTATTTTTAGACTTGGCAATCAATGTTTTACAACGGTCTCTACCAAGGCCATCAATTGCCAGCAAACTACTCAGAATGGCACAGGAACTGGAGACAATTATTGGAATACAGCAAGGCTGGGGTGGGACGAGGTAGAAGGCATCGGTTCATCCAACACTTGCACCTAATGCAAATGTATAGAAGAGGGAAAAAAAGGGAAAAAGAAAGGCAGACTAGAAAGTTCAATTGTCCATGATGTATGTTTGTTGAGCGCCAGTAATGGGTTTGAAGATAAGCAACTCAATCTTCACTGACAATAACAACATCGATATAAATTACTCATCTGTGTCTACAGGCCGCGTATCGCGCTGTACTCGTGCCGTTATTACATTGTGTGCCTTTGTCATTTCTTTGCCCTCGATTCCCCCTCGAGACAAGGCGGCAACTGTGAGTTTTCCGCTACATGCAGTCATTAAGTAATTGAGGTGAATCATAAAACGGTAACGTTGTCTCTCGGCTAGAGCCCTCGGTCCCACTCGTTTTTTTTTCTTCTTCCATTCACGAGTTGAGTTAACGCCGCAAACACGACACCCCCACAATACACTGGGATACATGAACAAACCAACTCATATTTTCCATTACCAAATTATATGTATTATTTATATTTATTATAATTTATGTTTTACTTAAGTCCTTCCTCGGAATGTATCATGAACACCCCCTTAGAATACAAGGTATACGCAAGACTGCCACCATGATGTGAGAACCCTTGAATTTGCAAACATCATGATGAAACTCCTCGCCAAAATCATATTCTTTTCTGTTTTTCTTTCTCCCCGCACATGGAGTCCTATTGTTTCTTCTCCCCACGGTGGCACATTGTAAATCAGTTGTTATCATTTCTTTCCAGTTTTATGATCCGCTGTATGACTGCAACAAGGGCTGACATAGGCCTGGCAGCCGGACGTTCAATAGCACCACTTGTTTGCGAGGCCAACGGGAGACCCAAAGGGGAAAAAAATATGACACCTTTACACAGCCCATAAAAACACACTCTAATTGGTGGGGAATAGTCTTTATTAAGGGACCGCACACAAACTGTTTGGTGTGGAAATACAGCATCATGGAAATGTGGGCGAAAAGTCACAATTTTGAGCTAACATTAACTGGTAACATAGGAAGAAAGAATTGTACAAACTGCGGACGCGCGCCAAGGGGCTAGGGGAATTATGGCGCCAAAGTTGCTAACCGTCCGTCAATTTACGGACAGTCTGTTAGAAATAAAAACAACTTAATAAGACGGTATATAAAACTACATGCACCATGATATCGGACTAGTCACGAAAATTTCAACAGGAATAATGAATTAGATACCGTAAATACGAGTGGCAAGACTGGCATTAAAATGCCACATTCGTGGAATTCAAAATAAATTACTGACAATCGATACGAAAGCGGGTACTCATATAGCACCAAATATTTACTACTTACTCGAGTGCCGCATTTGATGACTGTTCCACACAATTCATACAACAATATTACGTCTCTCATTGATCATCTTCTCTCCATCTACAACCATGACAACGCAAAAATACCTCTCAAATATTTAACAGTCATATGATCATTTAAACACACATTTAACGGGAAATATACCACTCCTACGGACAACGAATTTAAATTCCGGTTCGTCTAATCAGTAAATTGACCAATTGCTCGTGGTGTCCACTGGCCGAGTGCTTAAGTGCACTCTATAGCCAAGTCTTGATTACCCTTAAAAAACGTGCCATTCAAGTCGATATTTTTCAAGCCGTGATCGTGAAGATCTTTGTCGCTTCTGACTTTGATAAACATCTAGTTCCCAATCCAACCGGTGCAGACCCGGTTAACGTGTGAGCATGTATTACTGCGGACCTCGTTAACTCCACACCTCAATGTGAAGTTTCAAATGCATGAAATATCTTGACCTTTAATATATACGTTGTTATATGGTTAATTTAGTTGTTCGATAATGAGCTTTTTATGTTAGGAAAGCACAACAATGGAGCCACGGGAGTGGGTGACATTTGCTTCCACGCAGCATATCAAGCCTGTTAAAGTCTCTCTGGCTCGAAATATCTTGGTGATCTTTCGCTGACGACGCCGAATATGCCTGTCGTTATGACTCATTGACAACATTGACTGGGTCGAGTTATCAAACACTGACTGGAGCAAGCTATCAATAATTGACTGGGTTGACTTTTCAAACATTGACTGGTTCGAGTTTTTAAATCTTGACTGGGTCGAATAATTAAAAGTTGACTGGGTCGAGTTATCAAAAAACATTGACTGGAGCGAGCTATCAATATTTGACTGGAGCGAGTTATCAAAAATTGAATGGAACAAGCTATCGAATTTTGATTGGATCGATTGATCAAATACTGACTGGGTCAAATTATGAAACATTGGAGTAAGATATCAAACATCGACTGGATCAAGTTATCAAACACTGCGTCAAATCATCAACCATACAGCAATTATTCAAACTGACTGGGGTGAGTTTTGAAACACTGGCTCAAGTTATTCTAACACTGACAGGTTTGAGTTCAACATCCATAAAGAACGTAACCACACACACACAAAAAAAAAAAGGGGGGGGGGGGGTTTGTTTTTTTTTTTAATTTTTNCTACAAAAACCAACGTGTACTGCAAACATAGTTTCCAATCTCATATTTGTCCGTGTGGCCTGCTCACTGTGTTGACAAACCTGATAAATTGTCAATATTTTCCTTTTTAAAGCCTATAGCAAAAAAAAAAAAAAATAACTAAAAAAAATTATTATTTTAACAAATTCTTCACACACCTCCCTCGGGATAAGCTACCGTTGCAGATTTCCACCCCCCCCCCTTTCTGCTCTTGCAGGATTTCCTCACAGGCCGGGTGCTGGTACTCACAACTGAAATCTATTGATGGAAAGAGATTTATCCTTGCCACATTATAAACCAGATCCTCAACTCACAATGTCATCTCGGGGTAAAACAATGACCGTTACATCACCCTCATCCAGCGCTACACATCTTTTGTTGGGCAAAATGATGGATTATTCCCGGTAAACTGCCTGTTTTCCTTTCACATCTTTTTGCTCTGAGCTTATGTGAAAAAGATCGATAAGGAGTAAAAGTGTGAGCAGAGGATGAAAGACAACTGCACAATGGAAATGCCCACACTATACCGGCACAGAAGCTGGGGATAGCTCCAATAAGTTCGATGAAGTTAAAGGCTCACCCATACACGATTGATAAGCGGAAGTCTTGTTTCAGTAATAATGTTTCTGTAATTTAATCAAAGATTGGGAAAACGTCGACTCCCCTATATTGAACCGGTAAAAAGAGGGACTAATCATGAGTTTATATGGGTAAAATGACATGCAAGTTAAAATGTTTTCAAATTTACAAGAAGATTAAGAACGCTCGACATACATATATTGAAATTCATTTTTATACAAATGCATCAAGGAGAAAAAACAGGTACATACACTCATCAAGAGATAAAAACAGGTACATACACTCATCAAGAGATAAAAACAGGTACATACACTCATCAAGAGATAAAAACAGGTACATACACTCATCAAGAGATAAAAACAGGTACATACACTCATCAAGAGATAAAAACAGGTACATACACTCATCAAGACATAAAAAAACTTGATTTGACACACGCGAATCCAGATATAAAATTATTTAAAAAAAACTAAGAAATCTAGACGTTAAATTTTAACTTGCTAGCATCCTAAATATACAACAAATTGATTAGGAAGGGATGCTTCCACGAAGATCACGCTTGTGGTAACTCCGCTTACAACAAAATAGAGAATCTCCCGAATTTGGTCACTCGTAATGTACACATAACACCATCAGAAGGCAAGTCCTTGAAAACAGGGGATACATTCTTAAAACAGAGAGGAAAAAAAAAGAAAGAAAAAAAAAAAAAAAAAAAAAAAAAAAAGGGGGGGGGGTGTCAGTCCTTACAAATAAAAGATAGCTCCTGGAAATACAGAGGACTTTCAAAAATACAGACGGCGTGTCATTAAAATACACAAGATGTCAAAATATAAAAGGTTGGGTCTTAAAGCTACAAAGAATAAGTACTTATGCAAGCTATGGGTTGAAAATATTTGATGTTTTGTTTTAATCTTCAAAGCTAAACATATGCTGTTCAAACTACGAGTTTGCTTTACGTGGCTTGAACGCAACCCTCATACATTATTTTCAAGGCTATGTCCTTATGCAAACTAGAGGATAGGTCCTTACGCCAATAAGAGGATAGGGTTTTATGCAAGCTAGAGGATAGGTCCTTAAGCAAGCTATGGGATAGGTCCTTGTGCAACCCAGCCTTGTTTCCCTATCGATGCCAAGAAGGAGACTGGGTCGTGACTATGGTTAATATGACGACAGGCTATTACCAAGCATTAGGCCTGTCATTCTTAGCGCTTCAATTGAAAGGGCAAATAAGATTATACGCGATGCTTTCTATGACAGCGTATCGTGTATGGGATGCGCCGCTGTCTCACTGTATGGTGCCGATGGCTGCTTCCGACAGCTTATAACTCCGACAGAGTGGGGGCTGGACTCTTGTCAACTGTCGCTCACTGTTCAACCACTCAATTACGACAGCATCAACATGCGTGAAGCACCAAATGACCGGATGTATAATTGTCCTCAGTTCATCATCAGATACGCTTAATGACAAACTGCGGTCGTTTGTAGCATGCACCATCTTCCTCATCGGACCACAGATGGAAGGATAATGAAATACTAGGTGTATCAACATAGGTAAGAAATACACGTTTATCAAAAAAGAATGTATCAAAAGAGGTAAAAGAATGTATCAAAAGAGGTAAAAGAATGTATCAAAAGAGGTAAAAGAATGTATCAAAAGAGGTAAAAGAATGTATCAAAAGAGGTAAAAGAATGTATCAAAAGAGGTAAAAGAAAAAATTGTTTCAAATCGCCATGTTAAAAAGAAACGTGTGTACCTTTATCAAAAAGAGACAGAAACATTTAGGCAGTACAGAAATTGGGAGCAGGGCCTGGAACGACTGGCTGAAAGAAATTCAAGCTGATTTTTTTTTTTTTAATGACAATTGTGCATAACGTCAACGCCAGACAAAACTGTTTAATAGAAAGACCAGCATCAAATGAAATGTCAGTTACGACAGAATCAAATATTTATCAGCTTTTCAGCAAATGGCTATCTAAAGATTGCCCTAAACGCCACGATGAGCACGGAAAGATGGCGGACCTGGTCGGCAGATCGTGGGGGATTGGGGTGGGGGCTGTCAAGTACCTCCAGGTAATTAAGGATTCCAGTACTGTACACAGGCTGTGTTGTGATGCCGGACCTGAGTGATAAAACGCCAGTGTGACTGGGCGCGACCCCCAGGCCAAGTAAAACTCCTTGACAGTTAGCATAGGTGTCAAATGGCCAACAGCTGTGACACATGACAGCTTAACAGCTGACAAGACACTTGGACTACGTGATCATGGGATTTTTAACAAGCTATAATATTTATGATAAATGTTTTATTAGTTTGCAGCATAGTAAGCCAGGGCCGTCATGATGGCAGGTCACGGACATTCATCCCTGATGGACGGACATTCGTGAGTGTTGGACGGACATTCATGAGTGTTGGACGGACATTCATGTGTGTTGGACGGAAATTCATGTGTGTTGGACGGACATTCGTGTGTGTTGGACGGACATTCGTGTGTGTTGGACGGACATTAATGTGTGTTGGACGGACATTCATCCCTGATGGACGGACATTCATGAGTGTTGGACGGACATTCATGTGTGTTGGACGGACATTCATCCCTGTTGGACGGACATTAATGAATGTTGGATGGATATTCATAAGTGTGTGATAGAAAATCATCAGAGTTGAACGGACATTCATTTCTGACGGACGTAACTCACTGGTTTAGCAGTGTAAAACATATATCAGGGACGGTTTAATTTCGATAAAAAATAATAGATATTTTGAAGCTTGGCCTAAAAAAGTACGATTTTGATGATGTTGAAGAGCGTTATTCGTCATAAGAAGTTGTAATCGCAAGCCGTGGGACAAACGACCGGGGTCAGGCTTGTGAAGGTAGATATCATGTAGCTCCATTTCACTTGGTTATTTACGCTCAGTGGTTACGGCCACATTCCTGGTCGTATCAAAGTACTGTGATGAACAGACGCTGTCAGGAGAAATGTAAAACCAACATTTCAAGGGAAACAGCACGGATTAATACGTGTCATAAACTGACGATGATTAAATAAACTGTGGGGAAAGGGCCTGGGCGGCGACACAGACCCATCAGCCTTAGCTTCCAAATAGTGCAAATAGTCTTTACCTTTGATGAGATACGGCCTCACATCTTCACTTGTTTGTCTGTTGGTTGCTCTTACATTAATTTATTCTATTTATTTTACAATTATTTATTTAAGTATTATTGTATGTATTACTTTATTTATTATTTTATTTATTTATTTCCGGGAGGGTGTTGAAAGAGACATATCTGTACAAAGTGAGTTAAGTTCCTGAGAAAGATATCACGTGATTTAATAATAAACAAGCCATTCCGTATTTTAAAATTTAATATGAGTAGAAAATTGCATAGCCCACAAGCATGGTGTCCTTAATCACATATGGCATATAGCCACAAGCTTCACAATGTTAAAACAATGAACACGCCGTTTGATTGGATCCACATAAAACCCATGTTTAAAGGCAGACCACTGAGGCTTTCCTCAAGCATTTCACACTACGTGGTTAGCTAAGTACTGGGCATTTGTAGTTAGGACAACACAAATATTGGTTAGTAAACAAAGCCACGCTTGCAGCACGAGTGCACACAATTAGGCCACGCTTTCATTTATTTATTTTTTTCATTTTTTTTACATGATTCAATGTGTTTAAAGCAGGTAACGCATAATAGTCATGCCTGTGTTGAATGCCGTTCACAGTGGCTATATTTGTGCAACAAGTCATTGGGACCGAAATATTTGAACTTGTATTTAAGAGGTGCAATAAGAAGGCGGAATTTTAGGGTACATGGATACATTCGACGACGAAATACGGACATCTTGAACGGGTTACTTATGTGTTGTCTTTCTATAAACGCTTGCCAGTGACGGTGGTGAAAGCTTTTGGTAAGACTGACATTGGACAACGAATGTGGCGCCATTTAGACATCTGTCGTGATGAAATGTAGCGAGATCTACGACTATCAAAACTAAAACAGCAACATCTCAACGTCTTACCTACACTCCCTGTGTGTGTCTGTGTGCGTGTGTCTGTGTCTATGTCTGTGTGTGTGTGTGCGTAAACACGTATGAAAAAAACACACATAAAAACCTTCACACCAACTAGATGTCATTTTCAAGGTATCAGGTTTATTAGACATCCAGAATGAGATCATGTCACCGAGACCTCGCGGTTGGAGGCAGACGACACCCTAGTCAGTGCTAAAAGACGTTTAGATAGAGCGCACACTGGTTTTAAGCCATCAGTGTTCCGTGAGTTGGTCAGAATCAATGTATCAATTAGGAAGAAATGTGTCATATATATCGCTCCAGAAAACGACCAAATAATAATAAATTGCCAAACCGTATAGCAAGCGATACTTGCAAATATTTTATTAACTTGTAATGGATAATGTTTATAGCGATGATGATGATGTACTTGACTGAATGGACCGAATCAATTAAACATAATTGTTGAGGAGCAATCGAAACAGAATATTTATTAATAAGCATTAAGAATAATTGGTTTCAATGAGGAAATGGGTTAAATTTACATGGAAAAAAAGGTTAAATTGAAAAAAAATGTTTAAAACAGGATATACGGAAGAGAAATCACATTTCTGATAATATTCATAATGTTGTCTAGAAGGTATGCCGAAAATAAAACAGGCTAAAGGGCAACACCACGAAAACTAATACAATATCTAAATCTAAGACAAACGGAGAGAGCAGACAACGAGAATGTGCTACTATATTAGAAACAATAGACACACGGTACATGAGCAGCGACTACTTCTATTCTCACAAATACAACAACTTAACACAGGGGAAAAGAATAAACATTTCTTTGTAATCTGGCAAAGACGGAAGAGATGTGTATCGCTTTAAACAGGAAAAGCGAGCTGCACCAAATTTCCCTTTGTACTTTCTCTCTAGACTTGCGTTGGCGTAGCCATACCGACTTGACCCCGTTGGGTCGGGGACCGTCAAATGCATGCTACAAGTAAAATAGGCTTGTGAAAGAGACAAGCTTTGTGGTCTATAGAACTGTTACAGTGGGGAAAGGCACATCGTGTATTATTGTGAACATTTTTGTTTGTTAAAGAAATCACAAGGCCTGCCATATTTATTTAGTCCACCATTTCTTTCCCTCTCAATAGCCCAGGCGCATTCGGTCATTTAATCTCAATATTCCCAACAGTTTGGAAAGAGCGGATTCAACATAAACTAGTTCAATTTCATAAGTTATAAATTATTGACTTGATTTAAAAGTTTCAAATAAAACTTCTACTAAATAGAATCGTTTATTGTATTTTCATTAACATGATACCGGGTGCATAGTATATATATATATATATATATATATAAATATTGGAAGTGACGTTTTAAAATTCTTTGTCTAATTTTTCAGTCCGCCCCCCCCCTGTCCAGTAGCCTCTCCATCAAATGAAGTATTTTTATTTTGGCATATGGGTATTTCAACGCATTTCATTTCAGGGGGTGGGGTGGGGGTATAATAATTTAAATTTGATGTATTAAAATCGAAACATTTATTCAAGTACCGGGTAGTGCCATTCCAGATTTTCAGGGATGCAAAGCAGCTATTGGGCATTAATTTCGTGCACCTAGTGTATACAAANAATGATTTGCATCCCGTTTATTCATTCAATGATTTGCATCCCGTTTATTCATTCAATGATTTGCATCCCGTTTATTCATTCAATGATTTGCATCCCGTTTATTCATTCAATGATTTGCATCCCGTTTATTCATTCAATGATTTGCATCCCGTTTATTCATTCAATGATTTGCATCCCGTTTATTTATTCAATGATTTGCATCCCGTTTATTCATTCAATGATTTGCATCCCGTTTATTCATTCAATGATTTGCATCCCGTTTATTCATTCAATTATTTGGATCCCATTTATTCATTCAATGATTTGCATCCCATTTATCATTCATCTGCCACTTGGACAACAGGAGCAACTGATTTTTAAGGGAAGCGGGGCTGAAAATTGCATAGAATGTTTTGTCATCGGCAACGAGTCAATGTACCAAGTTTCAGTTAGACACGATGACGGGAAGTGGGTCAATTGGCCTCCCAACGATTTTGCCACAAAGAAACACACGAAAAAGATCGAATACATATATAAAGGATTAAAAATCCTTGGGTGACTCTTGTCGTACGGAAGCAAACGGTTGTCCACAGGGTGTTTTCGCAAATTCAGGAAAATCAAGTGTGAATGATTGTTGTTGTTTTTTTTTTTTTCGTTTTTAAGGATCTAAAGTAATTAATTTTGTTTCATTAAAAAAAAATCCCAAAGACCTTATACCCGCGTTGATGCACCGAATAAAAGCTTCAAATGCCCGCAGCTTTGAGTCACAAATTGTGTCACTCATAGAAGTCACGCATTTCAACAAAATAAACAACAAAAAAACAGCAACTTTTCTATGGAACCCCTTTTTCCAAAGTTAATAAATTTGCAAAGATAAACACGACCTTTTGGGGGTTGAGTGAAGCCCCGTCAGAGGCGTAGCGTGGTGGGGGCAGGGGGGGACAGATGTCCCCGAGCGCCAGCTAGTTAGGGACGCCAAACTGTGCTTTGATATTATTTTATTGATGAAAATAATGGGTTTGAGAGTTGAAAAAAAAGAAAAAAGGGCGCTAAAAATGGATCTTGTCCCCGAGCGGGAATCTTGTCCCCGGGCGCCAAACACCCTCGCTACGCCACTGAGCCCCATTGACCCCCACCTGTTTGAGACCCTCTAAGTTGGTAACATAATATAGCGCGCTTAGTAGCTTTCCCCACAGTGGGTGTGTTAAAAAAAAACAACAATAAAATTTAAAACGTTCATCTCTTTTCAAAATTAGCATTGCGTTCTTGATGCATGCAGGGTCGTGTGTGTGTAGGCCTTCTGACTAACATACTAATGCATGCTCCGTTACGATACGATCATTCTTCCATGTATCTCCAGCTTCGAGTTTCAAAGAGGGCTGGAAGCCAAAGACAGACGCTGAGCCGGAAAACAGTGTTGCGATTATCATAGCAGCAGTCGTCTGTGGATTTGTGATATTCATCCTTGCTTTTGCCTGTTACATGTTCTCGTAAGTTTGTGTGTAAAATTTAAACCATAAGGCAAAGGGGTGTGTTTCTTGAAATAAATGAAGCCTTACTTTGATGGGCGTTTCCCTTTGCATTAGAGGGGGGGGGGGGGGGTCGAACGATCCTTACACAGGGGTCGCCAAAGACCATTGGAAAACAAATATGCATGAAGTAGCAACGAAAATAATTTTATGGTTGGAGTCACCACAACAGGAGGAGTTGTATTAAAGAGTCGCGGCATTATGAAGGTTGAGAGCCACTACGTTAGATAAAAGCTGTTGTTTGATCATAGACGTTATTCAATGAATAGCTGAAGGAGAGGACAGCGTGAGAGAATCATATCAGTTAATTTGTTCCCCCTCTAACAATGCATGTTTCAATTTTGTTGTCATTTATTTTTCGCAGACTTTAAAGTTTGTTTTAATTTACTGCCATAGTTTCTTTCTTTTTTTTTTTAACAGAGTCAAGAGAACAAAAGAAGAATTTAACGAGACGGATACAAACTTTAATGTAAGTGTAAGCTCTAAATATACGATAATAATAATACATGGTGTGAAATGTAACGTTTATTTTAATGGTAATAGTGAATATATAGGCTACATAAACTGATCGCCACCCCCCCCCCACCCCCCAAACCTCCAATATATTTTTGTTTCCAGTTTGATTTAAAAGAAACAATAATTTACGAAAATATACAAATGAACACTGGATGTTGTATGAACACTGGATGTTGTATGAACACTGGATGTTGTATGAACACTGGATGTTGTATGAACACTGGATGTTGTATGAACACTGGATGTTGTATGAACACTGGATGTTGTATGAACACTGGATGTTGTATGAACACTGGATGTTGTATGAACACTGGATGTTGTATGAGCACTGGATGTTGTATGAACACTGGATGTTGTATGAACACTGGATGTTGTATGAACACTGGATGTTGTATGAACACTGGATGTTGTATGAATTAACTTTATAACTTTTTAGGCCAGTTTTTTTTTATGTTATAGAAGCAGGTATTTACATGTTGTGAAATGATCACTATAAAAAAGATTTCAGACTTGTTTTGACCAATTTTTACACTGCAGTTGTTATTTTAAAATGCAAACATCGTCAGGTCAGTCAATAACACAATGAGAGCTAAGTTATCAGCAAACATGCCTTCTGCAGTCAAGTCTCTTTCAATTATACATGTATTGATTCGTGCTACAATCAAACCAACACGTAGTCTACACCTAAGCAACACTTCACACCCCATGTTTCCTTGAGGTAACGAGATGTTTGATCTTGTTATGTTACAGAGAAGAGCATCTAGGAAAAGGAAAAGGAACAGAAGAAAACTAGATGGCAGCAGTTCTGAAGAAAGTCTGGCGTAGGCGTGGTTTGAAAACATAACTGTTTGAGTGTGAGACGATGATGATGATGATGGTGGACAATCAGTTTGAAAATTCGACTGTTGATTTAGCGATATTTTTTTCGCGTCAGTTTTGTATAGCAGTCTCTGAGTCACAGGAGAGAATCGGATTTGACACATATTAAATTAACCAGTTATATATACATATATTAGTTGTATGATTTGTCTACATATTTATAAATATGTTTTAACTAAAGCTAAGTCATAAAAGGGGTGGGTGTGGGAGAGGGGGATCACTGGGGGTGGGGTCCATTGTTCCGGATGTGCCAATGGCATCAACATTTTAAAAAAGTATTTTTTTTAAAAAATGTAGACACTAATCATTTCCACAATTTTACGCCCATAATATTAAACACATGATGAAGATTAAAAATGAAAAGTCGAAATCTTTAATTATATGCTTTTTTTTTTTTCATGAAGTAGCACTGTAAAAAGGGATTCATTATAATTTAATTTTGAAAAATTAAATAAAATAACTTTTTGATGTATACAAAATTGAGTTTTGTCCTCCTGTCAGTCACATTGTGATGAATTTTTGATGCATGTAGGCCTACTTAGAACTGGGCACTTAGATTTTAACACTTACCTTTCTCCTTACACGTCTCTCTATACTATATGTATCAACTAGCTAATACGAACGTGATTCAACGATTGGGGGGGGGGGGGGGTTTGCAGTAAGTGAGAAAGGCATTTATAAAAATATTATTTACCTACTCTAAAACAGGGGTCCTCTAGCTACAGCCCACGGGGCCAGATCCGACCCATCAGGGAACGAGTATTGGCCATCTATTTTAGAAAAAAAAAAGCAGGCCCATACTTCCCATTGAAATAATAATAGATGTATTTTGTTTTAATTGTTCTTCATTTTAAATATTATATTTTTCTTCCCGTTTTTTTTCCACCACATAATAAATATGTGCAGCATATGTAGAACTTTGTGCATATTATTTTCAAAATAACGTCCAGTGCCAGACAGTTAGTTACCCGGCTCCAAAGTGTCTAAGGGACAGCGAAGCACCCCCCCCCCCTACCCCATATTAAAAAGTTTGAGGACACCTACTATAAACCATCTCTCGATTATATATATAAATATTGGAAGTGACGTTTTAAAATTCTTTGTCTAATTTTTCAGTCCGCCCCCCCCCCCTGTCCAGTAGCCTCTCCATCAAATGAAGTATTTTTATTTTGGCATATGGGTATTTCAACGCATTTCATTTCAGGGGGTGGGGTGGGGGTATAATAATTTAAATTTGATGTATTAAAATCGAAACATTTATTCAAGTACCGGGTAGTGCCATTCCAGATTTTCAGGGATGCAAAGCAGCTATTGGGCATTAATTTCGTGCACCTAGTGTATACAAATTTACTCAATGAAATTGCACAGCTGCACACACATTTGAGTTTTACATATATAGATTACATACGCTAAGCCATCATTATTCTAGATTTTTCTTTAAAAATGTTAAAACAAAATCCAAGAATTTTTTTTCATAAAATAAATCAGATGAAATAAATTTTTAAAAAGGGATTTTGAGAACACATTTAATTTATATAACTACTTTGTGTTATAAATTTAAGGCTAATTTAACGGAATTCAGAGGATTAAATAAATAAAAGTTTATTCTTGCTTTTTAAATCTGAAATTTACAATTTGATTTTTATAATTAATCTTTTTCTTTAAATAAATTCTCCTTAAATACTTGAGATCATAAAAATGCCATCTGAATTAGTGACGAATATTTAATTTGCTTTTTTTAAAGGCTTTATTTCTACTCGCATTTTTATCTTGTAAATCATAATTTTTTTTTGACACTGGTGACTCTATCGTCACCTGTCTTGTGCAGTTCTCACCTGGTGAATTGTGGGAGAAGGCCAGGCAGGAGCGCCAGATAAGAGCGCTAGGATTTTGGGGAGGATTTGTTTGGAAGTGGTTTCGGGCAGGGCATATGGTACTTAGACTCGGACTGCTGTGTGTTTTGTCGTGGGTAGGATGGTGAGTGATGGGGAAATGACACTCGACCCTCTCACTCTTACCTGAGTGGTTAATACAGAGTGTGTGCGTGTTGGAACGTTGATAATATAAAGATTAACATTTTAATTCTAAAAAATAGCTAATAAAACTTTTAAAAAGGACTTTCTATGAAAGATGATTTTTTAAGCACAAATAATTAGAAAATAATTTAAAATTTCATAACATGTATTACCGGTACGCAAAGAAAGGCTGTTCAGAAAACATTTTTAAAAGTTAATAAAATAAAACATTAAAGTTTTGTCTACATTCAAGTTGAATTCTTTGGCTACGTTAAGAGCGCTAATCTACACTTCTTCAGTCGATCTTTGCATAAATGCATTTTTTAAAAAAGATTAATTATTTTTAGCAGGCACCATGGTATAAAATGTGATATAAAATCTTGGATCTGGAATTGACACATTTTTTGAGGCCTTACATGATTTAAATTGGCCTTTTTAAATTTCAATAGAAAATAATAAAAAGAATTTTAAAAAAAAACATAAAAACAATTACTTAAAATAGTGTATATTTTATTTTTGTTATGGCAAAGCATGTAAGAATAGAATACCGATTTTCTTTAAAAACGGACAAGAACATGTACACACAAAAAAAGGGTTTGGTAAAGGTCTTAAAACAATAAAAGAAAAATACAATATTTAACTATACTATCTACTTTAACAATAACATGTATGTACGCTCCATCACATCATTGCTGGTACACATTTACCAAAGCTACTTATGGACGACACCTTAATCTGTATTCTATATCTTGAAGATGAAAAATTTAATAAGCCTATAGTTAACTAACTATATGAGATATATAAGACATGATTATAAAAATATATAAGGAGCACCGAATTTACAAAAAGAGAAAACTTTATAGTTGAGAGAGGAATCCTGACATCATAGTTGGTCATACACTCAGCAGAGGTAGAGGAGAAATGTAGAGATCACATAGCAAAATATTAGTTATACAGTACGAATATGATTTTTGATAACTGGAAAACGCCAAACTAACTGCATGCCTTTTTGATTAGTTCAGTTGTACATAGCCAGTCAAAAAGAAAACATAATTATGGGAAATATATAATCACAAGGTAAGATAGGACACAGAGTTCTGATTCACTCAAATACAGCAACATACAGCTATGCCTATCCACCTTATCAGAATTTAGATAAGACAAATCAGCTGACAAGGATGCCATCACTATAACCTATAGCTAAACTAGTCAAGCAATACTTCAGGAATTCATACAAATATTTATAAGATATTTTAACATCAACATATAAATAAAATGTGAATCTCATATAAATGGATGTCAATGTGGAAAGTTTTAAAATATAATAATTTTTTTTTTTACACACACACACCAAGAGTCAAGCAGGCCTATTTAAAACAATTTCAAATAAAAAATATAAATATATTCAGCATATATATTAAAAATGCTGAATTAAATTTAAATTTGTCCATTTTATGTAATTTCTCTTTAAGATTCCAGATTATAAACAACAAGCAAATAGAGTTTAACTAAATCGTTATTCCAAATCTTTTAATTTCAAAACAGGAGAAAAACAAATATATATATGACTTCTATTTCTAAATCAAATTTTGTCCCATTTAGCATTGTTGCTTCCCATTCCACTGTAAGGGCACTTTAGTGGGATAATATCAAGATATCTAACATTTAAAAGCTGTATTTAAACTTTAAAAAACTGAGGCAATTATGGTCAGGCTGTGCCCTAAGATCATGACCAGCCACGACAGGAATTGCAACACGGGATAGAGAATGTTCTGATGCCACACAGCCTTGCCTTGACTATTCCACGACATCTGATTGGTGACAGGGTATCTTTACAATTGTTCTCTGGGGCTGTGGAGAGACATTCAAGGAGGAACAATAGTTGAATGACTACATCCATGAAGTTTTTAAGACATAATTTTTTTCCTCCATTAAATAAGTCTCAAAGTCTTCCTTTACTAAAATAGACTTCAAAATATTTCTTACATTATACATAGTATTAAAGGAGTCCCGTACTTTGGCTACCCTTGAAAACACTCATTAAAACAAACTATAATGGCATCTAAATTTTCAAAAATAAAATAAAATATAAATTAATGGTTTCACTGAATGGACTTTGCTTTTATTATTATAAACACCACCATGTTATTGCTGCATCTTAAATTTTAAGAAAAATAATATATATATACATTTTTAAGAGAGAGAGTTAATATTTCAAAGTCCATTAAAAAATATAGATTTAACACATTAGGGTAAGGAATATATCATGGGGGTCTATTTTTATAATTCCTAAAATATCCTAAGACTAAAAACTTACCTTGCAAATGAATTTGTATTGTTGTAATGTCTTCTGCCTGACTTTTGTTATTTCTTGCAATACATTTATACATTCCAGAGTTTTCAATAGTGGCTGATAAAATGCTAAGGTCACCTCCTTGAACTTTGACACTGTCATCTGACTGAATAACTTTTCCATCTCTCAACCATTCAAGTGTGGGGGTAGGATAACCTGTTCCTTTACAAGAAAGCTGGATCTTCTCCCCTTCTAAGAAAATTCCCTTGTGGCTTGCAATATCCACTTCAACTGTTTCTAAAATATATAGAAAAAAAAAGATAACTAATTTCAACAAAGCTGTAAAAATATGTTCAGAAATTTTTAAAATTTTGTATTTAATCAATATTTTGGCTTTTTTTATTTTTGCATTTTAACTTGAAGTTTAAACTTGATGAATGTTTAATTAAATATGTTATAAGTAGAATGATTTACCAAAATAAAAACTAAGAATAAGGATATGCATGGGAAAATAAAGTGACTCAGTTAAGAATCAAACTAGCTCTGAAACTTCAGGAAAGTGAGATTGTACCAATGAAGTGATGTATATATAAACTACATTATTGCAATGCGTCATGCAAAGGGAATCCCAGCTGCAATGTTCCCTCTAAGGTTTGTTGGTTCGTGTGCAAATCATACAGTTGTGTGCAAAGTTTTACAGCATCTATTTTTTTGTGTGCAAAATTTTACAACCCACAAACACACACTTACATTGAAATTTTCTGCGTGGATACTCAAAACTGCTGCGGGGCATCTGTAGCAGCGCAGCTTAAAGGGAACGTTGCCCAGCACTAAATTAAGAATTAACCCCCCCCCCCTTTTTTTTTTGGTAGTTCCCATCAGGCATATAAAACACACCTCTTTTTCAACCAGGTAACTTAGCAAAGCCAATTTGATGTTTAAATATATCATTAATAAAATAGATGACACTTTATACTTCCAAGCTCTCCCGTTAATCAGCTTCTACAAATAAATTATGTTAAAAATCTAACAGTCATTCCAAAAAGTATCCTTAATCCAATACTTTTCAACAGGTGATCAATCCATCAACTACCCACCTTTGATGTTCAGCATTACTTTTTTCTTTTGTGTGGGAGAAACTCCATTTTCGGCAGTGCACTGGTACTCTCCAGCGTCCTGAAGCTTGACATTGTTGATAATCAAAGTCCCATTACCAAAGATGGTATGCTGGTTGTTGTTTGTCAAGACATTTCCAATCCTTGCCCACGACAGCCTGGGTTGTGGGTTGCCAATGGCCTGGCAGTGTAAGAATGCTCTGCTTCCGGGCTTGAAGCTCATGAGGGCTGGTCCAGGGAGGATGGTCAATGGAGCTAAAGACACATATTTGGAACATGCTTCATTCAATGTTTTCTAAAAATGTAAGTGTAAGAAGCTTTTTTTTTAAGACAAATTTTTTATTTGATTAAAATTATTATTTTTTTTATATAACTAAGAACTTTTGGTAAGGCAATGACATGGATCAAGAGCACATCCATTGCTTTCATTCTGACTAAAATTTAAAGAAATATTACTAGAGATATCTATCAAAAATTTTTACTTAGGCCTATATTGATGTTATTTAATCCTTCATAAGCCTAACCAGAATGCTCTAGCACAAGGTTCAATAGCCTAGGCACAAGATTCAATAGCCTAGGCATGAGGTTCAATTGCCTAGGCACATAACCTGCTATGCCTATTTTATAAAGCAGCCCTGATCAGCCAGGAACTTACCACTTATCTCCACTTTATACCTCTCCAGTTGAGGTAGGTTGTTTTCATAAACTCTGCAGGCGTACATCCCAGCCATGTCCTCTGTGACTCCCTTGAGGAGTAGAGTTCCATTAGGGAATATTTTAAATCTTTGGCTGGGCGACAGTAGGAATCTGTTGGAGGTATAAAGCATTGTAAAATTTTGTTAACAGTATTTGACATGCTATGATGCAATGTTTACAATTCAGCTCAACAGAATCTAGCGATAGCTGTGATTTACCCACACACTGTATTGACTTTTGGTAATGTCACATTTCTGCAGCATAAAATACTTTCTGTACAATTGATATTAGTTGGCTGTTATTGTTTATTTCTCATGGGGAGTTTGGCTGTGAATGTGACAACCTGGCAACACTATCTGTGAAAAGTTTTAGCCTGTTTAATAAAAGTCTAGATAATCAATGAAATATATGTAGTCAAGTAAGTTTTAAAATAAATAATGGCTATATTTATGTCTTCAAGCTTTGATCCTACGAGCCTACATTATATTGGTTTACTAAAAAGGTTCATCTGACTAAAACTATTGTCATGACGTTTCCTTGCCTTTCAGATTTACATTATACAAAGATGGGTCACAATAAAACATGTCAGGAGAGCCAAACATGTCAGGAGAGCCAAACATGTCAGGAGAGCCAAATGTCCGAGTAGGTAGCCCATTTTCAGATGCTTGAACTTCTACTGTATAAGTAGTTGGATTAAATGTTTCCAAAGGTTTCCAAGATGTTCATCATGTCTTACCTATCTCTGTACCACAGTATTTCCGATCCACGGAGAAGACATCTAATGGAAGTGTCTGCTCCTGACTGAGCATAGACCAGAGTGTGGTCTCCAGCTGTGCCAGGCTGAATTACGTTGGATTCTGAAATTGCCAGAATATTGTTGGAACTGATTCTGAGATTGGTAAAACATTGGTTCCAAAACTGGTGATACATTGGTAGTGCAACAGAACAACATGGCAATGCTTATTTGCTAATGACAAATGTATTAAAAGGGTATTTAAATTTCATTTAGATCTGGGGCATAGATATGTAATAGACTGAAAAAGGGTCCTCATAATCTTGGGTCAAGTATTACATTACATGAGGTCAAAAAATTATTATGTATGAAAAATAATTCTACCTAAAAGAGATTTAGTTTACGCAACAAAAAAAGAATGGAAGTGTATTAGAGACACAAAGATTGAAGCCATTTTTAGATTTTCATGTTATAAAAATTAAACTCTCATAATCAAATCCAACACTGCTGCCCAGTCAGTCGGTACCATAACAGTTGGACTTCTGACGATCCACAGCTCTTGTGAGTCCATCCTGGCAACATCCAAATGCTGAGTAAACACAGGAGGCAGGAAGAGTTGTGGCTATTGAGGGTCTGGATGTAGTGGCTGGAATAGCATGGAGAAAATTTAAATTTGAAATACAATATAGTATATTCAATTAAGTTATTGTCAATTTGTTAACTATATTCAGTTAGATTAAAGTCAGTTGGTTAACTTTATTCAGTTAAGTTATTGTCAGTTTGTTAACCATATTCATTCAGGTTATAGTCTGTTTGTTAACTATATCCAGCTAGATTATAGTCAGTTTGTTAACTATATTCAGTTAAGTTATTGTCAGTTTGTTAACCATATTCATTCAGGTTATAGTTGGTTTGTTAACTATATCCAGTTAGATTAAAGTCAGTTTGTTAACTATATTCAGTTAAGTTATTGTCAGTTTGTTAACCATATTCATTCAGGTTATAGTTGGTTTGTTAACTATATCCAGTTAGATTAAAGTCAGTTTGTTAACTATATTAAGTTAAGTTATTGTCAGTTTGTTAACCAGACATGTGAATTCAGGACAGAGCTGAGGGTCTTCATAACAAAATATGATAAAGATCATTAGCTTTTTTTCTTTGTAAAAAAAAACCTGAAAAGGGCCATCTCTGTTGATTTCTCTCAGTCAGGTGTATTATAAAATAAGCACTTTATTTAGAATGAATGCTTACAATATTAAACGCACACATCTACAAGAGCAATAGTGTAAATTTAATATAATCAAGAAAAGCAAAAAGTATATATTTAAAATTAAATTTTGACACACAGTGAATATTCTGTAGAAACAGATTTTTAAAAAACTTTACAAAACATTGAGAATTATAGCTACCACCAATGCAGGCCTTTTCACAGCTTTCCTTGCTCTCAAAACGGTTACTGTTCCCACCACATCCGCCATAATAGAATCGATTACAAGCTCCTCTGGCCGAGTCAAAGAACCAATGGATGACCCATTTATCGCAGTTGCCGGCGCTCTTTTCCTGGGTGCAGGCAGCTGGAGAGCATTTCACAATTGAAAGGAACTGAATATAAACTTTTTTTTATTAAACAGGTAAACAGACTGACAAATCAGGTTGTCTAAAATTTATTGGACACTGCTGTCTGATTTATGAAGTGTCTGTTCAAGTAAATGCCCCCAGAATGTTAGAAAGTAATTTTGCTTGTCAGTAATTTATAGAAATTTAAAAGGCAGCTCTATTTGATTAATCAGTGTGACCAGTAACATAAATATATAACATCAACAAATATATAACATCTACATACAAGTAGCATCCACATATACTTAACATCAACATATATATATGAAATCAACATAAATATAACACACTGTAAACAAAGGAAATAAACATTTACAGGTGTCAGAGCCAGGTATGATGTTGGGTTCTCCAGTAGCAGGTTGAGTCTGGGTGATCGGCTGTCTCTCACCACACCTTCTCTTGCAGTCCTCTTCACTGTCGAATCGGTTGCCATTGCCCCCACAGCCAGTGTAAACAAAACGCGCACAATGTTTACGACTGGCGCTATAGTACCATTTGATCTGGTAGTCCTCACAGGTTCCCTATTGAGGCAGTAGAAACTACACTGTAAAGTGCTGTTGTAAAGTCCAATATAATAATATATAGGAAGCAAAGTGTTTAGATATTATGTGTTTTATGTTGGGTAAAAGCAACAGTTGAGGCGGCTACACTAGAGACATTTGTGTCTATGGCCTCCTGTATTCCAACCCCCAGTTCATAACACCACTGCTGAGTCGCCCTTGCAACCAGTGAAGCATCCCATTGAAACCCATGGACAGTAACATCGCAAACCCCTCTGAAACATAGGAGCCAGAATGATCAATTCATTGATCGTGGGCCCTTAAAATAAAGAAGAAGAAGAAGAAGTATGAAAACTGAAGCAGAAATATCAATTTACACCCGTTCAGCTAGTGTGACTCAAGGATTGTCCAGGAGAAATTTGGTCAAAATCCCTTGACCCTAATGGCTGTGAATTGAACAAAAAGTTTTTTTTAGGGAGTATCATTAGGATTATTTGCAGCGAACTCATCTTTAAATTTGAACTTGGATTTGTATTGCTGTCTTTGATGGTGATCCAATCTTTAACAAGGTTATAGTTCATTTTTGCAGAATGGTGTGCTCATAAAAATGTAATAATTGTACTGCAAATAGCTTACCCTTATTCTTTTTTAAAAAAATGGGTAATTACTTTTTTATTCATAAAAACTAGAATGCATTAAATAAAGCATAAGTTATAAGCTGTTTTGTTTTTTAAATTAATTTTTATGAATAAAAAAAATTACAAAATTCAATTTTTTTTCCAGTTTCAAAGCCATGATGTTGGTTTCAAAGAGGGGACAGCCAATCAAAATGAACTATGATCTGTCATAGATTAAATATATAACATTTTAAAAAAAAACTAAACATTGATAAAAAAGACAATGAAGTTACTTTAAGTTCAATAACAATGTGCAAGTGATAAACTTAATGAATGATTTCCATGCTAGAATTTTGCATTCTGTGTTTCTGTTTTGCGATCTACTGTAGGTTCACACAATTATTATGAAAAAACTATGCCAACCTTGTCCCTATCGATCTTGCAAACATCCTGAGCCGTTGTCTGCTTGGCGTCAATGACCACTACTTCAGTCCCAACAAAGCCAGGTTTTGGGTTGGCACATCTCCTCTCGCATGCTGTCTTGGAAACAAAATTATTCAAGTTGCCTTCACAGCCCCCATAGATGAACTCTCGACAAGACCGTGTTTGGCTGTCAAAATAAAACCGAGGCAGGGCAGCACGACACCGTCCAACATATTTGGGCTTCAGACAGATTTCTGAAAAAGTGTAAATACCATTCATGCATTGTTAAGGTGAATATTTTTTTAATTCCTCGTAGATTCTCTCTATTTGAAGTTTTTCTTTCCATTGGTACAACAGCCATACGGTGGAAAAGATGGAGGTGGATAGGGCATACTCTCCAAAACCCCTAGATAGCACCACCAAACAATCCCTAACATGGAATCCACAGAGAAAAAGAAAGGCCAAAGAATACATGGTGGCGTGAGCTAGAGGCAGACACGCAAAATATGGGATACACCTGGCAGCAATTGGAAAGGAAAGCACAGGCCTGTGATGAATGGAAAATTCTTGTGGATGGCCTATGTTCCAGATGGGTGAAAAGGGGTAAAAAGGCATAAGAAGAAGAAGACGACACCATTGGAGGCATGCAGCATGAGAAAATAATTTTTAAAATACAACTTGAACCTACTGCTGTTCAAATGGAAATAGAAGGTAAACTAGCTTTACATAACTTATGTTGGACCAATGAATCAACTAAAATATTTAAACTATGCCAACTCTGCTGTTGTTACCTTGGACGCTGCAGAAGCTGTTGCACTGTTGTTGTGTTTCAAAGTTATTTTTGTTACCACCACAGCCGCCGTAAACAAACTGTTTGCACGATCCTTCTTTGTGATCGTAGAACCAACGGTTGAAGCTGGCGTAGCAGTTTCCTCCAACAGCTTCCTGTCTGCAAACAACTGTCAAATAGAAGAAATAAACAAGTCGACCCTCTTGAATGTTAAACTGTTTAATCTTCTTTTGGCTGCTTTTTAAAACACAAATGTCATTTACAATATTATATATTAAATAACTTTTTTTTAAAATCTAGTTTAGTAAAAAAAATTCTCAGATAATTCTCAATAGTTCCAAATTTAAATTAGGTACATCTGTTTTAGATATAAACACATAATATATGATCAGAATCTAATAAAGTTCATATAAGATGAAATTAGTTGCTAGAAGTAAACATTACATAAAACAAGACCAGAATTGAATTGTGTTTTTATTGGAATACAGTATTCTCTTACCAGCAGGATCATTGGCTGGTGTCTCAGGGGCTGTAACTGTGCCTGGTTGGTCTGGTATAACTATTCCACAGGAAATATAAATATTGATTTTGTCTTTAAAATATAAAACCAAATAACATTATATTTTTTCTTTTTTCTCTAAGTTTCTCTAAATTTAGGATTTTTTTTTTAAAATTGTGTTTGTCTAAACCCCATACAAATTAATTAGAATTATAAACCACCTTAACACCCCCCCCATGCATAACCCCAGGTTTATGTAGATCCTCTAAGACATATCCCCATTGAGAAACAGGTTACATTTAACCAAAAAAAATGAAATTATAAGATCATCAATACATTTTAATGGATCAATTTTTAAATATTCTACATCAGTCTTTATAATGGTTTCATCATCTTTACTCCATGATAAACTTTTCAAATACTTGAATGCTTTGCTAAACTTCCAATTTGTGTAACTTTTGTGATAGTAGCAGATATAAACATTTAGGTGTATTTCAATAAAAAAAGAGCGACCCTTCTCACAAGAATAGATTTAAACTTCAGTAGTCAAGTGTGTGACACCCACGCTGTTTATGTGCCCTGAGTGAGCAGGCTAGGCAAGTGTGTGGAGAAAAAAAACTGACCTGCATTGCACAATTTGCTATAAGGGCTTTATGTTAAGTTGGACTGACCTTAAACATTTTTTTTGTAAGTTTTACTCTTAAGACTAACATGAAAATATTGGTCCACCAAAACATCTAAGTAGTTAGGGTTAAGACAGGCTTAAATCCAACCCTGATCATCTTAGTAGTTAGGGGTAAAACAGGCTTAAATCTAACCCTTATGACCACTGCTGATCACCCCCTGTTCTCACACACCTGTTTTCTCTTTAACAGCAACGGTCATTTTATGCATGTCATTATAGGGGACACTTCTACAAACGTAAGTCCCTTCATCCTTGGACTCTGCATTTCGTATTGTGAGGTCACTGATTAGAGCGTTCCTTGACCTTGGGTCTTGGTAAGTGCTGATTGACGGACCTCCCAGCTCTTGGCGGACTCTGTAGCCATTGATAAGCCAATTTATCTCTGATGGTCGTCGAGGTCCTGACGCCCTGCATGTAATGCTGATAGTTGAGCCAGTTTCAACATTTGATTCTCCTCTCATAGTTACTGCAGGAAGAGTAAAATGATATTCACATAATGTATAACTGAAAACAGGGTTTAAGGTTAATTTAGATTAATGACCATCTTTCCATCTTCTCCATCGCCTTGGTTTAATTAAATCTATTTGCTTTCAGAAAATATTTATATTCTAAATGAGTTTTTTTCCTTTAAATTATCTTAAAGGTAGTTTGCAATGATATAAGAGTTATCTATATAACAGTTATCTATATATCAGTTATCTATATATCAGTTATCTATAAAACAGTTATCCATATAACAGTTTTCTACATAACATTTATCTATAAATCAGTTATCTTCATCTAGAATCAAACAAAGGTTAGTTAAAATTCTTTTTCACTATCTCTAGTCCTTTGAGACAAATGTTGTAAAGGAGAAAGATATTTAAAACAACCAACTTAAACTATTAACATTTCTTGGTACTTCAGTTGTAGTTGATGTTGTTCTCGTTGGAGTTGACGTTGTCCTTGTTGGAGTTGGAGTTGTACTTGGGACAATGGCACCTGTTAAAGCAAAGAATTTTTTTTTTTTTTTAATGATCTCATTAATCAGAATGTTAGTTGTAGTTGTAGTTGTAGTAACACACTTAAGAAATGACTAAACTAAAGCTCTCAAAGTTAGGAATAAAAAGAAATAAAACTACATTTAAAGCTTATGGTACATTAACAGTCTGTTGACACTTGAGATATTTTTGCATAGATTGCCGATATTTTCAATGCCACACCAACTTGGCTGTCTGTTGACTTTGGTGGTGGAGATTCTGTACTTGAGGTTTACCTCCTCCCTAAATATGCTGTTAAACTTAAACGAAACGTCTATTCCGCCCAGCTATTTGCCAATGGTGTGGGATAACCTGACACAGCCTCAAACTCACTCCAAGTGGAGAGGCCGACAGCATTAGCATTGCACCACAAGTCTGGCACATTTAAGCTTGATCAACAAATGTAAGTTTCTCTTGACAATTTCCCTGACAACTTTCTCTGTTCAAAGACTAAATATTTGAAACTTTCTCATCATACATTTTTCATGTCAATTTGTGTAGCCGAAAAGTTACTTTGCAATGATGTCTTATACCATTCATGTAACTAGTCAACTAAGTAGCATACAAATGTTCAATCAAGTTTCAAGTGCCAACTAATTGGTATACTAATGTTCAATCAAGTTTCAAATGTCAACTAATTGGTACAAAAATGTTCAGTCAAGTTTCAAGTGCCGACTAATTGATGTAAAAATGTTCAAGAATTCAATCAATTTTCAACACTGAAACTTTATTTTATAATATAATATTAGCACAACTCTATCAGACAACTTACCTGAGTCCCTAACTGATATAATAATCTTCTCTAATTCACCAGAAGAACTGCGGCAGTAATATGTTCCGGAATTCTCCACTTGGGCTCTGGATATGAACAGTTCTGCAACCTGTTGGTAGCCGTTGGAGGCCACTGCACTTCGGCCTTTCAACCCCACATTCCTCATAACAGACACGGGCTCACCATTTATGAACCACTCCAGCTTCACCTGAGATTTGCCAATGGCCGAGCAGGTCAGTTTAAGGTCTTGTCCAGCTTGAAGTGATGACTGACCAGTCAGGGTTACTGAGATTTGTAAAGAAAATAGCAACCAAAATATCTTTTTTTTTAGGTGCAAAACCTTTTTTCATGTCAGTATCAGAACAATTTTAATGGATGTAGCTGAAACAATAGTTGAATATTAGATTAAAACTTTCTAAATATTGACCTAGAAATGAAAAAAAATTACATCAATTTGGAATTAGTCAATCGAGAATCTCCAAAAAAAAAATTAAAATTAAAATGTGTTGCCAGAATAAGCTGTAAACCAAATTTCAGCTCTCAGATAACCAAAGTCAAGAGAAATTTGGCTCAAAGACGAAAAAAAAAAGAAGCAAATTTGTCAGTTGAAATGGAAGATTTTAAAAATAGATATTACTCTGCTCAATGATCTTTGACCTTGTCTTGATTTGTCCAACATCAAAAATTAATATAAAAGGCAGCTTTGCAGATGAAATATTTTACACACAGACACACTAAAAAACAAGCAGACACTGTTGTTGAGATGATATAATCATCAACCTGGTGAAACTCAACAATTCCCTTATGTGTATGGTGGTGTGTCAGGGGATGACAGGCTAATGCTCGTAAGGCCTTTGGCATGTCAAAGTGGCAAGCATTTCTATGGCTGCCTGGAAATATCTCAAATTAACCCTATCCTATTTGTTATGTACCTGACAGTGCCACATACTTGGCAACAGAGGTCACCCAGCATTTCAAATTAGAAAACTCTTTCTCTACAAATGATCCGTAATTTAACAAATCATTTGAAAAACTAGCACCACTAAAAATGTGACTGAATACTTACAGATATTCCTGCTCGACTGAGGGGTAACTGTATCTGGAATTGGCGCAGGGGTTGTCACAGCTCCCAAGCATTCTCTCTGGCAATCTGTCAATGTCGCAAAGTTGTTTTCATTTCCTTGACAGCCCCCAAAAATAAATCCAATGCACTTGCGCTCCCTGGGGTTGTAGTAGTACCTGGGCATGCTGGCTTTGCAGGGGCCTGGGTCACTTGGCATGTCACAGATGTTGATAAAATCTAGATGTTGAAAAACAAAAGTGTTTCACTCAATCATTATGTGTTTATGTTTATGATTTATAACTTAATCAGAGTTCACTATTTTATATCACATATATCTGAGTTCACTATTTTCATCACCCCTATGTGAGTTCAATTAAACTATTGGCAATCTGAATTGACGACGCCAACTACTTCAAACAGACCTACCCAGGTCAACAGTTTCGGCAATGAGGACACCTTTCTTGCACAGGGCTTCACAACCCTCCTTTGTATCAAAGACATTTCCATTGTCTGGACATCCTCCCCACCAGTGACGCTCACATTCCTTTTTCTTGTCATTAAATCTCCACTTCACTACATAGTCTGTGCACTTCACAGTAGAAGCAATGGCCTTGCATTTTTCTGTTAAGAAATAAAAGGGAATTTAGTAAACTGTTTGTGTTATGAACACACAAAAATTAAAATTTAAATCTGGTGCAAGGAAATTCTAGAATTTTTTGTAAGCTAGATGCATAAATAGATCAGGTGGCACCTAAGGTCACATGATCAGGTGCATGAATAATGCAGGTGACTATAATATTGTCAATGACTAAAATCTGTGCTGTTAAGTTTACTGTCACCTGATCAGGGACTGCAAATTTAAATACAAACTCCATTTTAAACAAATATATAATAGTGACTTTGAAATTAATTGAATAATAAAAGTAGCATAAATTGGATTACATAAAAAATACTTTAAGAATAAATTTCCATTTGTAGAGTAAAAAAATGTAATCTATAGTTGAACAGAAATATTTGTGCGCAAAAAATGAATACTTAATTTCATGAATAAATTTATTTTATTTAACAGTTGATTAGTTTTAAAGACACCAACTTTAAACCATTCCGGTATTAAATTAGGTATCAACATTTTCAGGTGCATCAACACATTTGGGTATCAACATTTCTTGTTCGCCCTGCAGGCAACACTGACATATTTAAAATACCTTTTATTTCAATGATGCCTTTTCTTATAATGATTGTGTAAACTGAAAAAACTAATTCAGCAAACCTATCCGCTGAGAGCCGGTTGTTTCCACTTTAGTCACAGGCTGTGCCGTTGTTGCGGGAACTCTGTCTTCAGAATCGGGCGTATCCCCACAGCCTCTGCCCCTTGGTCCTGTAGCAGCAGTCACACCATCTTCACAGCATCCAAATAAAGTTTTTTCACAAGGGATTTCACCAGAACCCTCTACCTCACAGCCTTCATAGTTCGGGCCATCAGCGGGGGTTACTCCATCTCTGCAGCATTTGTAGGTGGTGGTCTAGATGTGTTCCAGAATACAAAAAATGTGGGTTATGTATTCTTAATTTTTTGTTTTTAAATTTTGCCTAAAGTAAACTATTTCCATTTTGCCTCAAATAAACTATTTAAATTTTGCCTCAAGTAAACTCTTTCAATCTTGCCTCAATTAAAAATATGTAACTTTAAGTCGTAGAATTTTTTTAAAGGTAGAATGGACCCTGGTAAAGAGCGTTCACATGCCTTAAGTGTAATAAATTTAAGAGGATCATACCTCACAGCTCTGTTTACATCCCAGATAGTTTGGCCCAGTTGCAGGTATCTGCTGATTAGGACAACAACCAAATTCTGAGACCCTACAACCTAAAACCACCTTGGTAGATCTTGTATAGGCAGCTGTCAAAATAAAATAAAAGATAAATTGGTAGATCTTGTATAGGTGGCTGTCAAAATGAAATAAAAGATAAACATAAAAATAATGAATGTTGGAAGTCTATTTTACAGGAAAACAGAAATAAAAGGATATTTTTATGGCCCTTTTAAGACTGCAAATCTTAAACAATAATGTTTTAAAAAAAAAATTAAAATGGGAAAATGAAAAAGTTGCATTGGCCGTTCTCAAATTCATGGCAAACACCTTCCGAAAGTTTAATCCAGAATTTATTTATTCAGGTGCAACTTCTTTAAACATAATGTCAAAAGAAGGTAAAGCACAACAGTCTGGCAACCCTAGATAACACACTTGGTAATTGCAAGAATAGTTTTTGGACACAAACACTTCTTTTTGGTTTTATCTTACATTTCTCTGTACAATAAAAGCCACCATAATATGATTCGTCATTGACACAGTCCTGGTTGGAACCACAAGAAGACTTATCACATTTCACAAAAATTGAAGAAGCTGGAAAGAAGAAGCGAGCAGATTAGTAAATCCATGTTTGATGTGTTGTCCGATTTGTTCATTTTAATAAATTGTCGCTCTTAGCATTCAATTGAATTTGACTAAATAATTAACTCCCTTGAGATGTTCAATGATCAAAAAGCAAACATTTCATTTAACTCATTTCTCTTTCAGTACATGAGATGAATTTAATTTGAACAGGTTGAAATAAATGTATATTAACTTTCTTATGTATATTATAAAATATTGTATTTGCTCTTCATAAATTATTAAAGTATAAATAGTTCAAGTTAAAGGAGCATTAAGTTCTTTATAATTATATAAAATAAGAGCAATAACATTTGAATTGAAAAATAGAAAGGTCTTTTTTCTTACGTGAACACCTGGCATAAACTGCACAACTTCCTTTACTATCACATGTCCTTCTCCTCACACATTTCAGACCTTGGCCACACTCATCCTAGTGGTTATCAAATGAAACTATGGACTTTTTCAAAAATATTTATTTTTAATTTTCATCAATTACTTAAATAAAGTAATTAAATATTGCTTGTCTCTTCAATGTCATTAAATTA
The DNA here is from genome assembly GCA_964033795.1 of Lymnaea stagnalis. NCBI lineage: Eukaryota > Metazoa > Mollusca > Gastropoda > Lymnaeidae > Lymnaea > Lymnaea stagnalis. The sequence goes on along the minus strand of CAXITT010000094.1, from coordinate 1,390,941 downwards.
ACTTAATATTACAGCCTTTTTTTAAATACATGATTTTTTTTAACATGAGACAGATTTAGGTTCTAGTATATTACACATGTTTAGAGAATCTAAAAGATTGATTTTATTTTTACACAGCTTAATGATTTTTTATAAACAATTTAGGAAAAATGTAAAAGCATGCAGGAATAATTAGCACAGATTTTCTTCACCTATCTCGATTAGTACATTATAGATAAACATACGTGAGAAAGACACCAGTAGTCAGGAGGACTGGCACAATTTTTACCCCATTCAGGGTTGCAATTGCAAATGTAAGATCCATTTTGAAGGTGAAGGCAGTCAAAACCATTTAAGCATGGTGAACTTGAACATCCCTGAACAGGAGCTGTCAAAAGATAAATAACAGAAAATATAATTTGTTTTAAAATTGGCCTAAACAAAAATGGAATTTTAATAAAACAATTAATAAATAACTTTGAAAAGAAATGTAGACCCATAAAAAAATCAATAGAAAATCAATCATTTCCAAATAAAAGTAATAAATAATCATTCATTTAAATTTGTATGCCACAATGCTTACTTTAGTTCTAAAATGGCCAAGAAATAGTTCGTGTCACTTCATATATAAATTTTTTATTCCCTTTACTCTTCTTGATACACACTTAACAAAAGGATTTCTTATTACTATTATTCTTTAAAGAATCTTTTATACATGTCGGTTTTTTAAGATTTACGATGGAGAATACATAATCAACAACAAAAAAATAAACAAAACGAGAAATAATTTTGATTATCCAATATTTACCTTTAGTGATGGAAGTTGTAATAATCTTTTTACACCTGGATCGACACTCTTCAATGGTTTCAAAGTTATTACTGTTTCCATTACAACCATAATCAAACTCTTCACATTCACCAGAAGTGTAGTTATGAAAGAAGCGTTTCTTGGTCGACCTACACACACCAGCCACTACAGGTAACCTGCAGGCACCTGAAATAAAATTTTATAGAGCTTTTAAAATTAAGTAATTTTATATATAAAAGCCAAAATATTATTATTGAATGTTCTGGCTTTAAAGATGACTCATTGCAAAACAACAATTGATATTTTTTTTTATGAATTTAATGAAACAAAATAAAAACCACCATACTTAAATGTTATAAATTACACACAAATACTAAACAAAAATTGCATTATGTATTTCTTTCCTCATTTTAAAACAAAAACTGTTTTAATGGAACACTTTTCACTTCTAGTACCCGGGTGTGAATAGTCGCAGCCTTTCACATAACAGGGTGAGGGTTCCAATATAAGCAGCAGAGTTTAAGCAGCAGTAACAAAAACTTATTCTGTCAAACTACAAACTAAAACACCTTTGGATATATATATATATATTCTGTAAAAATTTCTTTCACTTGAAAAAATCAGCTTATCAATAATTAGTCAAACAGAATTTTTGCTTTACCTGGTCCTTCCACTTGTACACATTTGCTCTCACAGTCATCCCTAGATGGAAACCTGTTTTGATTTCCTGCACATCCTCCATACCAAAACTGACGACAAGAACCATACTGTTTATCAAAGTACCAGGACATGGCATAATTTTGACATTTTCCAGGATCTTTGATGTGTCCGCAATGAACTGATCAAAACAGTAAAAAAAGAAAAAAAAACAGTTGATAATTCTCAGCATATAATATTACATCATTATGATGTTATGATGTAATTATAAAAACAACAATTTTTTCACAAGTAATGTCATTTTATGTCTCCATAAAGTTTACTGGTGAATATTTGGTTTGTCATTTCAATGACACTTCACTTAACTTTGATTATGCTTTTTGAACACTTAAGAAGTTGAAAAGATATGGTTAAAGGTGTTTACAAACTTTTGGCAATGGATTCTTTGTATAATATAGTCAATATAGTATAATTATATACCTTGATCAAATGAAGGACAATTTTCTTTGTTGGCATCTTTGGCAGCAGTGACTCCGTCGGGGCAACAACCGAATTGGGTGGACACACACCCTCCTAACACCACATTCTTGGACTGAGGACAGCCTTTCTGATAGGGTCCTATCATGAGATATACCAAATATGTACTCTCTCTGATCTTATTATTTAGATTTCAAAGTTAACATCATTATAATTAAACATTTATGCGAATTTTATGCAAACATTAGGTTATTATTATTATTCAGTTATAGAACCAGTGCTATTCACCACTGGGTAAATTCAGAGAGAGCGGCCCGCATCTATTTCCATGGCCGCCATCTAGGTTTTTCTCGACACGCGGACTTTTACGTCTTAAATCGATCCCTATGCCTAACCCGAACCCTAAATCGATCCCTATACTATGCTTAACCTGAACCCAAAATCTATCCCTGTGCCTAACCCGAACCCTAAATCTATCTCTACGCCCAACCCGAACCCTAAATCGATCCCTATGCCTAACCTTAACAGAGTCGACGTGGGCCGCTAAATCTGAAACAGCCCACCACTGGATTGTAGTTTTATATTTAAAATAAAAGCAACTAATTCAAAAGCTTTAACTTTAAATATAAATTAGGTTGAATGATGAGCCACTAGAAATAACTTCAATCAGTTTCCTTCCAAGATTTTTTAAGGCCTCTCGTCCACACAAAAAACTCTCCTGGTGGCCAAAATGCCAGCCTTACATATAATATAGAAAAAAAAGTCGCCCCCCCCCCCCCCCCCCAAACTTTCCTACACCACTGTCTTCGCTATACTGATTACAACTCATCGACCTACCAGGAAAAATATCTGAAAACCAGTATATCACCGGTAAAAACTTTTTAAAAACTGTACAGACTATTCTACTCGTAAAAACTGTACAACAAATAAAATACTCACCTTTAATTATTTTATTTTTTTAAAGTCAAGTCACAGTGAATTATGAGTATGAGTATGGACAGCTAAAACTTAACTATAGACTATACTATAGGGCATAGGCCTAGGGTAAGGGAGTTCTATCACAATTTAGTAAATGAAATAAATGAATCTAGGATTTAATTATTTTTTTTAAATTAAAGACGTCCTTTTCAAAATAATTTAATAATACGATAATGAGTAGACGACACTATGTTTTTATGGAAAAATATATCAGAAGACTACCTGTCGCCGCGGTGATTCCGTCCTCACAACAGCCATATAGAGTTGACCTGCAACTCAAAACAGGATTCTCCAGACATCCTAATTTATTTTCTCCCCTAGCGGCAGTTAGACCATCAGCACAGCAGCCATATCTTGTCCCCGCGCAGCCACCGATAAGCCGAACCTCTTCGTTACATCCAAGATTGTTTGTGCCTCTGGCAGCAGTGACGCCGTCACTACAGCAACCGTAGCGCGTGCCCTTGCACCCACCAATGAGATGACTCCTTGGACATCCAGCTTTATTAGGGCCCGTGGCATAGGTGACGCCGTCGTTACAGCAGCCGTAGGTGCTAAACGCACAGCTTTGTTCTTTGGTGACTGAAGAATATTAAATAAAATTAAAATGTAAAAAAAACACAACTATGGGGTTTTCACATACAGGTAAATTAGCATTCCTATCAACTAATGCCATAAACAAATCAAATGCACCTACGTAGTGTACATATACCCCCGGGGGGGGGGGCTCTAGTCGGCATACCCGTCCCATAAATGGCATGTCGATAAAGAGGCTTTTGCCACGAACCCCCTGAAACGTTAACCGGCGCACAGTATCACCGTGTAGGGGACCTGCGCTGAAAGGCAAAGGTGACGCACGGAAACTGCATTAGAAAGTGCACGGCTGCATGGCTCCTACCAAGTTCACTCGAAAATAACGCAAAAACAGGTGGGGACATGATTACAATTGCTGTATGGTTATGAGGTAAGGGAGCGTGGCGACCCTCGCCGATGATTCTAAACATGCAGTCTTTGAGGGTCCTGCTGCCTGGGAACCTCTTTCTCTCCCAGATGTGGTGTGAGTTGGTCACACCACAGAACACCAAGTAAACCCTATTGGAGGGCGTCTGTTTAAAAACCTACGCGTCCCCCCCCCAGGATGGGAAGGGGGAGGCTTAGAGACGTAAATATATATCCACCCCAGCCCTTAGAAAGTCCGGCCCGGTTGCTGTGCGAGCCCGGCCGGCCAGGTGTTCCTTCTCTGGTGCGGCCTCACTCGCATAGTCAATCGAGTGGAAGGATGGGTGTGGCTGTCTCGGGGGCGGAATGCCCCCGGCGTGCCGCTTCGCGGCCCGACTGGAATAAAGACCACCGGGAGAGTGGTTGAAGGCCAGTTGAATTGGCGGGGTAGGGCGCTGGGGAAGACTTTATGAGATCTGGCTCGATAGTTTGCTGATTTTCTTAAGTGAGTGAGTTAGTGAATAGATAACAACACACTAATATGGCACGTACGTAGTCTCCATAAAATATTCTCTGATACCTAAGGTCAAGGCTCACATAGCTACGGGCGCCTAAGTTGGCTGCGTCAAGCGCCCCCCCCCCTCCCAAGGGCCTCAATCTGGCCCTGCTAGTCCAGGATATCTCTAGAAGTTCACACAGTCCGAATTCTCTGTAATTTCTAGTCATAGGTTCCAGCTATTATGCTATACAGAGTCATAGGTCCAGATATTATGCTATACAGAGTCATAGGCCCAGCTACTATGCTATACAGTGTCATATGTCCCATGCTATTATGCTATACCGAGTCATCATAGGTCTATATTATGATATACAGAGTCATAGGTGCAGGCTATTTTGCTATTCAGAGTTTTTCATCAGAGCTAACTTCCATCTGGATGATACATTTCGACTTACTTTACTTAAATTCACCTTACTTCACTGCTTACATTGCTTACATTGCAAACATTGTAAACTAAATGTGTTCAAATGTCTAAAGAACGTTGAAGAAAACACATGTAGACGTGGCACTTCAATTTTAATTATTCTAAACAAAAATTATACCGTTTTAAACACACAAAGTCAAAATGAATGATTTTTTTTTTTTTTTAAATCATTTTCTTGGCAGCAGCTTTTTATATGTATGTGGGTCATCATGACATTCTACTGATCTTACCTCTACAAACTCTCACGTACGACATTCTACTGATCTTACCTCTACAAACTCTCACGTACGACATTCTACTGATCTTACCTCTACAAACTCTCCCGTTCGTCTAGCAAAACAACTAGCATTCGCGTTATTTCTAAATATTTTTTTTTTTAAATTTATTTTTTAAAGTTAACCCGTGAAGATTTTCAAAGAAGAGTTTTAAAACCCATTCCTTTTCAATTTAAACTGCTGAGGTTTAAAACGCTATTATTTGGCAGCGGTTCACAAACATTGGATTTATAGCCACCCAAACGTAATATCAAAATGTTAACAGAGTTTTTTTTTTTTTTTTTTTTTTTTTTGAGGTGTTGTTTTTCTTTTTTTTTTATGTTGGTTTCGGGGTTGTTTTCTTTTGTTTAGCTTTTTATTTTTTTTTTTTTTTTAACATTGGATTTATAGCCACCCAAACGTAATATCAAAATGTTAACAGAGTTTTTTTTTTTTTTTTTTTTTTTTTGGGGACTTTCACTTTCTTTATTTATTTCTCTGGTTTCGTGATCCCTTGCTTTGGATAAGCTTTTTATTTTTTTTTTTTTTTTTTTTTTTTTTTTGGAGATGTTGACTTGCTATATATATTACGCTGGTTTCGAGATCGCTTGCTTTAGATAAGCTTTTAATTTTTTTTTTCTTTTCCATTTACTGTGAAAATATTTCCGCAACGTTGGAAATAAATCTTATAAATTTGAAGAAAACAATTTGCTGTCTCGCGAGAGGAGGTCATGTCGTCATAGCTCGACCTACTGGCGTCGTAATGTCCCGTTAAAGAAATTAACAGTGAATCATTTCTTCTATTATATTCACCAGGGGTGGTCAAACCAAATAACTTCAAGGGTCACTTATATCGCGAGTAAACTCTTAACTAAACCTAATAAAGAAAATAAAACCAAAATAAACGTATATAAATGGAAATTTAACTCTTTATTATATTTAAATACAGTGCATTATATTATCGATTAAAAAGGCCAAACACAGGTCACTTTGATCAACGCATGCGGGATGGGTGAGTGGGAGGGGTGAGTGGGAGGGGTGAGTGGGAGGGGTGAGTGGGAGGGGTGAGTGGGATGGGTGAGTGGGGTGGGGAGGGTGAGTTGGTAGGGTGAGTTGGGTGGGTGAGTGGGGTGGCTGAGTGGGGTGGGTGAGTGGGGTGGGTGAGTGGGGTGGGTGAGTGGCGAGGACGCCCACTGAAGTCTACTGAGCAAAAGTGGAGAATAGCATTTTTGTGTGTGTTAATAATATGAAAATGTTGTGATGCCTTTAGGCGCATAGATTAATTTAGTTTTGCTTCATTCTACACTTAATAGAGAACAAAAGAAGATACGCTAGAGAAAATTTAGGCTCCCATTACCTATATGTGTTTATAGAAATCCTTTAAATGTAGTATTTACTAAATTGTAATATTGTTTTATGAATTCTTATTCAAGATTTGAGATTGTTTATCTGAATCAAACTTTGTACAGGTCAGTCCAAAGGATGGGACACCGAAATGGCGCAGACCGTCACAAAAACAATGAAATAAAAAAAGAGCCGATGGATGTATATTTTAAATGTGCGCTTTTGCCAATAATGAAAACGCCCGCCAATTGAATGAAGAAATAAGTTGCATGGTGGTACATCTGGAGGACCGCAGTACTAAACGTGACGGACCGAATGCGGGCCACGGGTTGGTGTGACAGGCCTGACCAGCGGGCTATGCGGGCCACGGGTTGGTGTGACAGGCCTGACCAGCGGGCTATCATTTGACTTATTGCATTACACCAGGACTGCTCTCACATAATGTGTTATTTAGATTAATTCAGGACAGCTTTTTTATGTGTTATTTAAATTACACAAGGACTGCTCTCACATGTGTTATTTAGATTACACTAGGACTTCTTTTACATGTGTTATTTAGCAGGACTGCTCTCGCATGTGCTATTTAGATTACATCATGACTGCTCTTACATGTGTTATTTTGATTACAACAGGACTGCTTATATATATGCTCATTAGAATTCATTACATCATACTCTTCTGGTTTCTCGGGGGAAGGGGGGCAGGGTGGAGGCTATTATGTGAATTTAGAACTTACAGAAGAACAATAAAACTACCAATGAATTTTTGTTTTTCTCCATATAACAGCTGCTCTCCACGGAGACCTGTATTCTTTCAGTTACGACAATGTTACAGCAACAGTTACACAATTCAACGTCAGCAAAGAATCAAACAACTGGCGGCAACAAGCTGAGCTTTCAACTCTTTCTCCTGACACAAATGTCATGACGCTGAGTTGGCGGGATGCATTCGTTTTCCGGTATTCCATAGACGATAATGATGAAAAATTGACCGACTAAAAGGGGTAAAAGAAAAGCTGGTACAAAGAGCCGGGGAAAAAAGACTTCAAATGAATCTTTATTCTACGGACATTTTAGGAAATAAATCTGAACATGTTTTCATGTAATTTCAGCTCCGACTTACGACCAATACCAGTGATTAAAAATTGTCTTAAAATAGTGGGTTTTTGAAGAAGATCAAAAGAGGGTTTCATAAAATATGTATTGTTAGTCTAGCTATTGCCTCAAGTATTGGTGGACCACATTGTACTTGATCAAGCTATTGACTGAGTATTGGTGGACCACATTGTACTTGATCAAGCTATTGCCTCAAGTATTGGTGGACCACATTGTACTTGATCAAGCTATTGACTGAGTATTGGTGGACCACATTGTACTTGGTAGTATAGCTATTGACTCAAGTACTGGTGGACCACATTGTACTTGATCAAGCTATTGACTGAGTATTGGTGGACCACATTGTACTTGATCAAGCTATTGACAGAGTATTGGTGGACCACATTGTACTTGGTAGTATAGCTATTGACTCAAGTACTGGTGGACCACAGTGTACTTGATCAAGCTATTGACTGAGTATTGGTGGACCACATTGTACTTGATCAAGCTATTGACTGAGTATTGGTGGACCACATTGTACTTGATCAAGCTATTGACTGAGTATTGGTGGACCACATTGTACTTGGTCGTATAGCTATTGACTCGACTACTGGAGGACTACACCAATTTATCAATCCCTGAAGATTAATTGTAAACTGTTACAGTCACGTTCAATGCACATTCCACACGGTTGCCCGAAGAAATAAGACCATGTTTACCAAATGCAGGGTAATTTAATCCAGGTCTGGGAAGGACTGCTCTGAAGCTTTTATCACCCTTCGCTCCCTTGATTGAGAACAGACGCAATGATAATAAACTGCAAGTTATTTGGCGGGAATTAAAGCCAGGGTCTGGTGCAGACGTAACGTGACATGCTAAGTGCATGCATAATGGAAGCACACTGCCTCATCTGCTTTGAGCGGACCATGTGTTAGTACAACTGTTCACAGCACAATTTCTTCTTCTTCTATATCTTATAAGGGCCCACGATCAATTTATTGATCATTTTGGCTCCTATGCATGTAGATGGGATTTGCAATGTTTCAAAGCAGGTATTCCGTTCAACAGTGTTTGTTTTTGGCTTCTCGGTGGAGGGGTTGGGGGGGGGGGGCTGGGGGCGGGGGATTACACCCCCTCCTTTTTCAAAGAAAAAAATGTGAACAACAAAAAATAGAAGTATATTTTTTTAAAAAAACCAAAACAAATGTGTTTGTTTTTGGCTTCTCGGTGGAGGGGTTGGGGGGGGGGGGCTGGGGGCGGGGGATTACACCACCTCCTTTTTCAAAGAAAAAAATGTGTACAACAAAAAATAGAAGTATATTCTTTTAAAAAAACCAAAACAAACTCAGTTGTCATTTATAAAATATTTTTTTAAAAAGAATAGCAATGACAGCTACTGGTGCCTTTCACCGATTACACTAAGTGGAACCAAAGAAATATCGATACATTTGATGATCCTTATATTTAAGCCTGATCTTTTTACAGGCTTACAGTATTCAATTATAAATATGGTATCGATCTGAAAATAGGCCGCTCCTCATTATAAGCCAAAGTCTTACTTTCTGTTGTAGCTCGATAGACTCGACGCCGATGACAAGACATATCAAATGTTCAGCCCCCCACCTCACAGCCAGTACCTTTTAACAAACAAGTGTTTACTGTTTTTTCAAGGAAAGATGAAGGAAATATGACGCCACTCATTTCATGAAATAAAATTCCCGATAAGTGCGCTAAATGAGATTCTTTGTAAACAAAAATAATATCGCAAGTGCGTTTGGTGCGTACTATTTTCTTTTGTTTTTCTGAAATAATTGGTGAAATAAATCAACGGTGTGAAAGCGGGTGGAATATTAATATAAACTAAAACAATAAAACAGCATGTACGGCATTAGTACGAACAACTTTGCTGTTAGGGGTCTTTCATTATTTTACATTTGTGTTCAACGTGCAGTATGATGATAGCAGTACTTTTTTTGGTGATCGTAACCTTATTTGGACGCAATTAAAAAAAAAAACACAAAAAAAAAACTTTATATATAACACAACCAGGTAAAGCAGAGCGGTCAATAGCTTTACTTTTGGAGATCACCCACCCCCCCACCCCCCCCCACACGCATCTAAAATTGATAAAACTAAATTTTTAAATATCATATTTCTTATTGCTCTCCGATTAAGTGTAGGATAATAAAAAAAAAAAACACAAAATAAAAAAAAAAAAAAAAACAAAAAAAAAAAAAAACCTGACCTTTTTTATGTGCTAAAAGCCTTTTTAGAATTTTAAATTTATACGCTCTACCCCCCCCCCCCCCCCCAAACCAATGTTCCCTCTAAGGTTTGTTGGTTCGTGTACAAAATCATAAAGTTGTGAGCAAATTTTACAGCATCAATTTTTTTGTGCGCAAAATTTTAAAGCCTACAGACAAAAAACACACACTTAAATGGAAATTAGCTGCGCAGTGCTCAAAACTGCTGCGCGGCATCTGTGAGATCACTGCGCGGACGTGCAGCCGCGCAGCTTAAAGGGAACATTGCCCCAACCCCCCTTTTTTTTCTCACGCTGATCAATGTGAAAAAAGGGCTGGTTTTGATCGAAGTCTAAGCTTGAGGTAAAAGATTACTCTGGGGTGTGCCATAACCGGTGTAAATTTAGTGTATGTCTACCACTGGACGCCATAATGCCTAATATCCACGCTGACAGATGCCCTCCATCCCACCCCTCCAGCCCAGACACTTGATAAATCTCTCCCAAATTGTCTGATATGAACACTGCATTCAAGTATACGCTAAAATTTACCTCTGGATTTTTAAATAATCAATAAAGACCAGTAGGACACCACCCCCCCCCCACACACACACATACACCAATTTAGCTTTAGTCGCAATCGGTGCCCTCAATTCTGCGCCATCGGTGCCCTCAATTCTGCGCCATCGGTGCCCTCAATTCTGCGCCATCGGGGCCCTCAATTCTGCGCCATCGGTGACCTCAATTCTGCGCCATTGGTGCCCTCAATTCTACGCCATCGGTGCCCTCAATTCTGTGCCACCGGTCCCCTCAATTCTGTGCCAACGGTCCCCTAAATTCTGCGCCATTAGTGCCCTCAATTCTGAGCCACCGGTCCCCTCAATTCTGCGCCATTGGGGCCCTCCATTCTGCTCCACCGGTGCCCTCCATTCTGCGCCACCGGTCCCCTCAATTCTGCGCCACCGGTCCCCTCAATTCTGCGCCACCGGTCCCCTCAATTCTGCGCCACCGGTCCCCTCAATTCTGCGCCACCGGTCCCCTCAATTCTGCGCCACCGGTCCCCTCAATTCTGCGCCACCGGTCCCCTCAATTCTGCGCCACCGGTCCCCTCAATTCTGCGCCACCGGTCCCCTCAATTCTGCGCCACCGGTCCCCTCAATTCTGCGCCACCGGTCCCCTCAATTCTGCGCCACCGGTCCCCTCAATTCTGCGCCACCGGTCCCCTCAATTCTGCGCCACCGGTCCCCTCAATTCTGCGCCACCGGTCCCCTCAATTCTGCGCCACCGGTCCCCTCAATTCTGCGCCACCGGTCCCCTCAATTCTGCGCCACCGGTCCCCTCAATTCTGCGCCACCGGTCCCCTCAATTCTGCGCCACCGGTCCCCTCAATTCTGCGCCACCGGTCCCCTCAATTCTGCGCCACCGGTCCCCTCAATTCTGCGCCACCGGTCCCCTCAATTCTGCGCCACCGGTCCCCTCAATTCTGCGCCACCGGTCCCCTCAATTCTGCGCCACCGGTCCCCTCAATTCTGCGCCACCGGTCCCCTCAATTCTGCGCCACCGGTCCCCTCAATTCTGCGCCACCGGTCCCCTCAATTCTGCGCCACCGGTCCCCTCAATTCTGCGCCACCTCCTGAAAAAAAATGACGGTATAGCGGGCCCTGGCCGCTAATTTATGCGCTGATATAAGATCCACTGCCTGGTGGCGTAGCTAGTGTATTGTCGCCCTTGGCGGGCCAAGGTTTTTTCTGCACGCCCTTCCACGATACCAACTCTGCCGTTATCAACAAATGCCGCCTCTCCATATAAAGAAAAAAGTGACACCTGGGGGGCAAATACACGCCACCCCCCCTCCTACGCCCCTAGCACTTACCGCCAAAACATCTGAAATGACCCCCCCACCCCTCTCCTCCCACCGGAGGAAATTGTCTAAAAGAAACACTGCATAGTATGCCAAGAACAGGCTATAAATAGAACACAGCGACGGGGGTCGAGTAGTATACATTAGGAGTATTAGAGTACTAAAAATTTAGAGTACTATAGTGATCTAGAGTCTAGAGTTCTAGAGTCCATAGTGCAATAGAGTCGAGAGTACTAAAGTCTAGAGGTAAAGAGTACTAGAGTACTCTGCAGTCGTAGTCAGCAGATGTTCTTTGAATGATTGAGGTTATAGGACAACCATCATTAAGTGTCTTAGTGTATTTTAAAAAATAAGTAACGATCACATTACTTCATAAGTTATGCTGTATCCATCGTGTTTCATGTCAGTCACTTTTACATTCTAGATAATAAATTAGTCGTAGTTCTTTTGGTTAATTGAAGACTTCTTTGTTTATTGTATGTTCATCGTGTTTCCTTGGCCACGTTAAAACAAGGTGCTGTCAGAAAGGGGAGAATTTAGTGTTTCCTTGGCCACGTTAAAACAAGGTGGTGTCAGAATGGGGAGAATTTAGTGTCTCCTTGGCCACGTTAAAACAAGGTGGTGTCACAAAGGGGAGAATTTAGTGTTTCCTTGGCCACGTTAAAACAAGGTGCTGTCAGAAAGGGGAGAATTTAGTGTTTCCTTGGCCACGTTAAAACAAGGTGGTGTCAGAATGGGGAGAATTTAGTGTCTCCTTGGCCACGTTAAAACAAGGTGGTGTCACAAAGGGGAGAACTTAGTGTTTCCTAGGCCACGTTAAAACAAGGTGGCGTCACAAAGGGGAGAATTTAGTGTTTCCTTGGCCACGTTAAAACAAGGTGCTGTCACAAAGGGGAGAATTTAGTGTTTCCTTGGCCACGTTAAAACAAGGTGCTGTCACAAAGGGGAGAATTTAGTGTTTCCTTGGCCACGTTAAAACAAGGTGCTGTCACAAAGGGGAGAACTTAGTGTCTCCTTGGCCACGTTAAAACAATGTGCTGTCGCAAAGGGGAGAACTTAGTGTTTCCTTGGCCACGTTAAAACAAGGTGCTGTCACAAAGGTTTTTACGTAGCGTGAAGGAGCTCGTGACAATTATTATTATTATTATTTTTTTTGTTTTGCTGTACCTCTTTTTTATTTATTTATTTATACATTTATTATTATTTAAAATTGTTACCGGTGTTTCATTTTTATTTTTAAAGGAGCTGGGATGTGGTTGGGTGGGGGGGGGTTACTACGAGCGGGGTCTTTGTGAGCTTAAGCTGAATTGGGACGCCTTCCCCCCCCCCCCAATAAGTTTCTATTAATACAACAATGTAATAGGACAACCTTGGCGCCCTCTGAATTTAGCGCCCCAGACCCCACTCCCTATAATACCAACCCGCCTAACCGCCGCCTTTTTTAAAAGATATTTATTTTCAACAACCC
>CAXITT010000094.1:1361472-1377325 GCA_964033795.1 Lymnaea stagnalis | reverse complement strand
TTTTTTTAAAAAAAAAAAAAAAAATAAAATATTAAAAACAAAATTTGTTAAAACAGAAAGTTTATATAAATGTTTATATATATATATATATATATATATATATATATATATATATATATATATACCTTCAGTGGTTTGTATAGGTTTTCTATTGTACCCAAATTACTCTCAAAGACCAGCTCCACCCCCGAGGCCCCACTCCCAGTTGTTACACGACTGCCCTAAATAAAATTCGACACAGTCTACTAAAGCCGGGCGGTGACCTTGACATATTTACTCCAAAAGACGTAATTTATAAACAACTTTTTTTTTTTTTTTTAAACGAAGCCAAGCAATTGAAGTCTTACATTAATATCCAGTTTAGATTTCGAGCAGTGCATTCTAAATACTGAACAGAATTACCTGTGTTGGTTAACATTACCCTTGAGCTACACACTTTTCGTGCAGAAGCATGTTTTCTTATTTATTTGTAGGAAGGTTTCCAATGAATCAGTAGCATGCCAAAATACTGTAAAAATGTTGTTTTTTTGTTGTTGTTTTTTTCCAGTTTTCAAAGAAACTACAATTTTCATTATTATTTTTAGTATAAATCCGAATGATGAAAATGGTTATAAATATATTTTCGTTTTAATTTACAAAAAAGCCTAATCACTTACACTCAAACTAGAAAGTCTGTATTAGCGTTGAGTGTTTTGGAGTTGATTTCAAGATAAATATGGTCTTGGCAAATGTTACCTAAGTGTTAATAAAATTATCTTATCATTAACAGTTTTGTTTTTGTTTTTTTTTAAGATAAAAAAAAAACACGCATTTATTGATATTCGCAGATGCATAATCCTGAATAATTTCAGACATATCCATCTCTTCTTTAACTGTTATCATACTTCCTACAGCTACTTTAGTTAAACCGATCAAACGGGCTTGGGACGTTGATGAGAGAAGATATGTGTTTATGAGCTTGAGCTGCGAACGGCTTCTTTCAGCTTTCCTTCAGAGGTGTGAGCAAACTTCACATTGCCACACACACACCGTGTGATACAGTACAGTGGATATAGTAGGCCCGATGTGTAACACAGCATATAAAACAGTGTAGGGGCTATAGGCCCGCCGTCTAATACAGCATAGAATTAAGTGCAGTGGCTATAGGCCCACCGCAGGGCCAGCCCTAACAATTGCAGGGCCCTATGCGAAACGGATTGCGCGGGGCCCAGTCTGGGTAGGGATAAGGATAATAAGTGAAAATTAAGATTTTGTATTAGAAAAAAAAATTGCGGGGCCCACTGCGGCCGCATAGGTTGCAGGGGCCTAAGGCCGGCCCTGGCCCACCCTGTAACACAGCATATAATACAGTGTAGTGGCTATAGGCCCACCGTGTAACACAGCATATAATACAGTGTAGTAGCTATAGGCCCACCGTGCAACACAGCATATAATACAGTGTAGTGGCTACAGGCCCACCGTGTAACACAGCATATAATACAGTGTAGTTGCTACAGGCCCACCGTGTAACACAGCATATAATACAGCGTAGTGGCTATAGGCGCACCGTGTAACACAACATATAATAAAGCGTAGTGGCTATAGGTCCACCGTGTAACACAGCATATAATACAGTGTAGTGGCTATAGGCATCGTGCAACACAGCATATAATAAAGCGTAGTGGCTATAGGTCCACCGTGTAACACAGCATATAATACAGTGTAGTGGCTATAGGCATCGTGTAACACAGCATATAATACAGTGTAGTGGCTATAGGCCCACCGTGTAACACAGCATATAATAAGTGTAGTGGCTACAGGCCCACCATGGAACACAGCATATAATACAGTTTAGTGGCTACAGGCCCACTGTGTAACACAGCATATAATACAGTGTAGTGGCTATAGGCCCACCGTGTAACACAGCATATAATACAGTGTAGTGGCTATAGGCCCACCGTGTAACACAGCATATAATACAGTGTAGTGGCTATAGACCCACCGTGTAACACAGCATATAATACAGTGTAGTGGCTATAGGCCCACCGTGTAACACAGCATATAATACAGTGTAGTGGCTATAGGCCCACCGTGTAACACAGCATATAATACAGTGTAGTGGCTATAGGCCCACCGTGTAACACAGCATATAATACAGTGTAGTAGCTATAGGCCCACCGTGTAACACAGCATATAATACAGCGTAGTGGCTATAGGCCCATCGTACGGTATTGTGAGGAGCCATCTAAAATCAGTCGGTAAAAAAAAAGTTAAATATTCATATCCGCCCTCCACCTGTTGCGCCCGTACACGTTGGACACCGACCCTGTACACTGTACGTACGTACATGTTGGACACCAACCCTGTACACTGTACGTACGTACACGTTGGACACCGACGCTGTACACTGTACGTACGTACAATTTGGACACTGACCCTGTACACTGTACGTACGTACAAAAGAGACCCGCCCCCTTTCCGCCCCCTCCCGCCCCCTTTCCGCCCTCTCCCGCCCCCTTTCCGCCCTCTCCCGCCCCCATTAAAAACAAGAAACTAAACATCACACCTGTTTCATTTCTTTATAGTCAATTATGAGGTAACCAACAATTAAACGAAGTCTCCCTTAACCGATGTTTCTTGATCTTTTTCCCCCAAAGTCGCACCCCTCCCCTTTCCCCCCTCCCCCAAAAAGGCTTTCAAAACAGTCTCAGCACGCATGGATTAAAAAAAAAGTATTTTAATAATATAAATAAATTTAGAACATAATCCAGCTGTGGTAGTTGCCGACTTGAGAAAACAAAATAAAAATGCATCTGGGCATGAGCTGCACACACACACACACACACACACACACACACACAAGAAAGTCCCCACAAAAACAACAACATCAGGTGCTAATAAAATACATGCAATTAAAAAAAACTAAAAATGGCAGTAGATGTAAATCTATAACATTTCCCACACAGCCTGGCACTGCCCCCCCCCCCCAGTAGCCTGGCATGCCCCCCACACAGTCGGCACTGCCACCCCCCCCCCCGACACAGCTTGGCATTGCTCCCCTCCCCACACCCCCTGGGCACCCTCGGTTATATTCTCACTTACTAAAGACTCAACACTTAAGAACCACCGTGTATTATTTAGGCTACTGTACAATCAGTGCAACAAAGAAGAAAAAAGAAAAGTATAGGAAAGCTGTAATTTAAGATAATGAACACATTTAAGAAGTTTTGGCTAATACTTGCAACTATAAGACAACATATAGCATGGAAGTAAGTCATGCCACACTGGTTTTAATGTGTGTGTACATTTTTACGTTTTCACATTGTATGTGACGCGGACTGAAAGAACTGTTGCGAAAATACTTAGCAACCACGGATTTGACAGCTCTGTAGGTGACAGGGGCAGTTGACTTTCTTAGAGACAGAAAGATGATATGTGGCTTGTCATAATTTCAGGAGAATTAATGCAGAATCTGTGAATAAATTCAATGTAGTACTATAGGCAGATAACGCCCGGGGGGGGGGAGCCAACGGGTGCAGAGGGGGTGGTCCAGTCCGGGCGCCACTTTTTTTCTCTTTTTATAGAGAGGCGGCATTTTCAGCCAACTGCAGAGTTTGTTTGTTTGTTTTTTTCAGTGGCAGTGGGTGGCAAAAAATCTTGGCCCACCCTGGTTGGCACTAACCCTAGCTACGTCTCTGTATGTACTCAATCTGTTGTCCCGGCCTCCTGCCTCGTACCTACTACATCAGCGGTTCTCAACCTGTGGGTCGCGACCCCTTTGGGGGTCGCGGGACCCTTTTCCAGGGGTCGCCTAAGACCATCTGAAAACACATATCCTTACACCTATGATGCAGCAACGAAAATAATTGTGTGGCTGGGGGTCGCCACGACACGAGAAACTGTGTTAAAGGGTCGTGGCACTAAAAAGGTTGAGAACCACTGTTCTATATGGATGGCCCCGTTTAAACACTGAATAACTATCAGGTCATGGAGTGTCCAGTGGAAACGATTAGACCGACGGATCAAGACTCTCCCACGTTCATATCTAAATTATCTTCTCTAAGATTCACACTTACCGTGACTCACGTTCCATTTCAAACAAGGACTAATTTATGCATAATTCATTTATAAAAATGAGTTAAACAAAGTAGGGTTAAACCTGGGGAAAAAAAAAAAAAAGAAAAAAAGGAATGCAACACAACAACGAACGTGTCGGCAGGAAGCCTTCGCCAGCCAACAGTTTTCGTCAGTTTAACCCTACTCTGTTTGACTCATTTTATATTGTGCTAACCTGATTGCAGTCTCTCCCCTTATTACCCATGATTCATTTTACACATCACCTATGACTGTATGTATGTGTGTGTGTGTGCACTGTGATCAGCTGATGAAAACTTTTGAACGCAACGATTTGAACTCGCCTTTTTGTACTAAATACAATAGTTTGATTGCTTTTTTAAATTTTACATTCATGTTTCATGGAACAAGATCGCATTCTAATAATTTATCGATATATTATTACATACGAAATAATGTATATGTATACTATTTAACCACGAGTATGTAATACAACTCAAGTTTCCGTTCTTGCACTAACAACTACATTAAACAACTAGACTTAACAACTAGACTTAACAACTAGACTAAACAACTAGACTAAACAACTAGACTAAACAACTAGACTAAACAACTAGACTAAACAACTAGACTAAACAACTAGACTAAACAACTAGACTAAACAACTAGACTAAACAACTAGACTAAACAACTAGACTAAACAACTAGACTAAACAACTAGACTAAACAACTAGACTAAACAACTAGACTAAACAACTAGACTAAACAACTAGACTAAACAACTAGACTAAACAACTAGACTAATCAACTAGACTAAACAACTAGACTAAACAACTAGACTAAACAACTACACTAAACAACTACACTAAACAACTACACTAAACAACTACACTAAACATCTAGACTAAACAACTAGACTAAACAACTACACTAAACAACTAGACTAAAAAACTAGACTAAACAACTACACTAAACAACTAGACTACACAACTAGACTAAACAACTAGACTAAACAACTAGACTAAACAACTACACTAAACATCTAGACTAAACAACTACACTAAACAACTAGACTACACAACTAGACTAAACAACTAGACTAAACAAATAGACTAAACAACTACACTAAACAACTACACTAAACAACTACACTAAACATCTAGACTAAACAACTACACTAAACAACTACACTAAACAACTACACTAAACAACTACACTAAACAACTAGACTAAACAACTAGACTAAACAACTACACTAAACAACTACACTAAACAACTACACTAAACAACTACACTAAACAACTACACTAAACAAGTATACTAAACAACTACACTAAACAACTACACTAAACAACTAGACTAAACAAGTGCCGTCGTGTAGCTCAACATAATTATTGTATTTACCAAAAGTGGAAACTCTTCAACCCCTCAGGGCCTACCTGTGCTTCTGTGACGGGGTCTTGACCTACTATCGCCGCCAGTTCTCACGTCGGCCGTTACACCTTGACCGATGCCCCCTCCTACGATCACCATCAACAACAGTATCAACACATGTTTGGGGGTGGTCATCACGTGCCGGACAGAGGAGCGTAAAAATATCCACAAAGGATCCATGACACCATCCAGCAGCGGTATTCTAGGACAGACGACGACAACAGCAGCGCCCAACCTCTTCTCACAGGTCACACCGGCTGTGATCCATGAACGACAACTCTCGTAGGACACCCTCGTAGTAACACCCCTTTTTTTTCGATGGCAGTTGTGTACTATTTCAGGTATCATGGGCGGCGTCGGCACACACACACACACACACAAAGTCCCCCCATCGCGATCCCGTCTGAAGAAATATAAGACTCAACGCTCGCGTCCCGCCCGGTTCGTAAATTTAATGCCCGGCCATCAATTAATTTCAACAGTTTTGACGACTATACGTGGGTCCAGGTAACGCCATTCACCGGCTGTTTCCAGACCCCCCCCCAACCCCTCTCCCCCGGCCCAACCAACTGTGAGACCATATCCTCCCCATTCCGCCCCTGTACCAGGCTCTCCGTCAATGTTCACAAACCATGCACCTTGCTTTCATTCAATAGCGATACGGACTGGGGGGAGGGAGGGGGTGGAGGGAGGAGAGGGGGCAACGGTTGAAAGCACTGAATGTCCTCCTTGCAGCGGTTCTCGACTTTAAAAAAAAAAATAAGTAGTATATTCTAAGATTGTTCTAAGATGGCAAGTCTAAGGATAATAATAATGCGCTCAATCACCTCGCCATTTCATTGTTGAAAGTGTTATTAGCTATGAGTTCAGTTCTGAACTACTGACAGAATTGACCAAATCAATCCCACAATTAAATACGTCACAAGGGAACTTGTTACGACATACAGCACGCCACCCAGACTTCCTTCCACAGACGTTTTAAGAAATTCGTCAATATTAAGAGTACGAATTTTTTTGTTTGTTTGTTAAAAACATGTTTCTGACGTATTTTGCATTGAGTATGACGTCACACATCTTATTCACGGGAGTTAATCATGCTATTTATTTTGTTGAGAGTTAGTTACCCTTTCCAACCACCACACCCACCTTCACCCCTTTTTTCCCCGGTCCTTGAAATGAAGAGGTCGCCCAAGCACCGTGACCAGTGACTAGGATCAGATCAACTGTCAACGTGGTGTACAAATATGGAAAGGTCAGTATCACCTGTCGGACAGACGAATTGGACAAGCAACAGCATTCGGGATGTGTCCTTCATCTACGGATGTTATTTTCAACCAGTGTGTCACGGCTCATCAGAGTGTCACAGCACGTTAGTGTGTCTCAGCAACTTAGTGAGTCACAGAACCTTTGTGTGTCACAGCGCCTTAGGACCTTTGTGTGTCACAGCGCCTTAGTGTGTCACAGCGCCTTAGAGTGTCACAGCACCTTAGTGTGTCACAGCACCTTAGTGTGTCACAGCACCTTAGAGTGTCACAGCACCTTAGTGTGTCACAGCACCTTAGTGTGTCACAGCGCCTTAGAGTGTCACAGCGCCTTAGAGTGTCTCAGCACCTTAGTGTGTCACAGCACCTTAGTGTGTCACAGCACCTTAGTGTGTCACAGCACCTTAGTGTGTCACAGCGCCTTAGTGTGTCACAGCACCTTAGTGTGTCACAGCGCCTTAATGTGTCACAGCGCCTTAGTGCGTCTCAGCACTTTAGTATGTCACAGCACCTTAATGTGTCACAACGCCTTAGTGTGTCACAGCACCTTAGAGTGTCACAGCACCTTAGTGTGTCAAAGCGCCTTAATGTGTCACAGCGCCTTAGTGTGTCACAGCCCAATAAGTAACCACAATACATTTGTAGGAAACATGACGAATAATATATTTTTTGACATACGTGTCATAATGCATATAGATGTAATGTGGTTAGCTACAATTGAAATCTAATCATGAGGACTGTAGACTCGTCCCACACCGCTAGTGTCCATGGGAAATAATAATGGAGATAACTGTAGACTTGTCTCACTCCATTAGAATCCATGTCCATGGGAAGTAAGCTTGATGACTGTAGACTATGGTGACCAAATCATGAACTGGGAAATAATAATGGAGATGATGACTGTAGACTTGTCTCACTCCATTAGAATCCATGTCCATGGGAAGTAAGCATGATTACTGTAGACTATGGTGACCAAATCATGAACTGGAAAAAACGGGACACATCCAAGGATTCCCTCCAGCTAAAGAGGGGTCCGAGCGCCTCTGGCGGAAACTGCTAACTGAAATCTGCTCATTTTAACTATTTTGAGTCCTAAAATTCTTTTAAAATTTGCCTTCACTTTTGTAATTAATTTAAACTCTGACTCAGCTGAGGCATATCATAAACGAAAACAATAATTTTGCAGTGAATACTTAATTATTTATACATATTTTACAACATAAGACAACACAACACATTAAATTTCTCTAGTCCAGAAGTGAAATATGTTGCTGTTGTCCCAGCCATTTGTTAAAACCTCCTTCTCATCTAATGTAAAGTTGTAAAACCTAGAACAGTCCATTTCGAAATTGTTAGAGAACCTGCAGGATTGCAGAAAGGTCCTCCACTCTCATCTTGTTTCTTCGGTCCGTTCATCGAATTTTCATGAGCGAAAAGATTCTTTTAGTACCAACATTATGGGCAGGGATCACAATCACATGTTGGCATGTCTTCAAAAAGTCAGAGTGCTGTACTGGCCTGGTATGGGTTTTGAAAAAACAAACCCACTTTTCGTGACGTTGGGGTGTTTGTTTGTTTTTTTTAATCTTCATCAGTCCACTCTTTAATATTTTCGTTTACGCAGCGTCGGCAGAGTGGTGGAGGGGGAAAGAGTGCATGCATCACGTGAGCCCACATCACTCCCGGTACTGACTAGACCGCTAGCCACAATTTTACTTGAAGTTTGAAATATTAATACTTTAGGAAGTTTGAGTGATTTGAAAATGTGTTTGGTTTTAGAAACGGGACATTTAAGCGTCCAGAGAGAATTTTTCGGGACATCGGGCACGATCGTGAAAAAACGGGACAGTCCCGTTTTTACGGGACGTTTGGTCACCCTAGTGTAGACTCGTCTCACTCCATTAGTATCCAATATCCATGGGAAGTAAGCATAAAGACTGTAGACTTGTCTCGCCTCTTTTGACTTATCACATATTTCATTTTGGCATTCGGGTCAAAGGTGAACCTTGTCAGGGCTAAGTGAAGGGGTGTTGTGGTGTGGCTACCGGAAGTGAAACAAGGGGTGGGCGGGATGGAAGATCCACAGGTAAATGAGAGGTGCTAGGAGGGGAGTTGGGGGGGGGATGAAGGTTTTAGACATGATATTGTGGTAGTCCGGTGTGGTGAACGTTGTCATAATGCTATGTTGTGTCTCTGTGTCCAGCAGCCTGCTGGTCAACTCAGTGTCTTGAAGTACGACTTACTGGACAGAAGACATAATACATGTGACAAGCTGGTGAGATATAAGAATTACTGGACAGAAGACATAATAACTGTGAGAAGCTGGTGTGATATAAGACTTACTGGAAAGAAGACATAATAACTGTGACAAGATGGTGTGACATAAGACTTACTGGACGGAAGACATAATACATGTGACAAGCTGGTGAGATATAAGACTTATTGGACAGAAGACATAATAACTGTGACAAGCTGGTGAGATATAAGACTTACTGGAAAGAAGACATAATAACTGTGACAAGATGGTATGACATAAGACTTACTGGACAGAAGACATAATACACGTGACAAGCTGGTGAAATATAAGACTTACTGGACAGAAGACATAATAACTGTGGGAAGCTGGTGAGATATAAGACTTACTGGACAGAAGACATAATAACTGTGACAAGCTGGTGTGATATAAGACTTACTGGACAGAAGACAAAATGCATGTGACAAGCTGATGAGATATAAGACTTACTGGACAGAAGACAAAATACATGTGACAAGCTGATGAGATATAAGACTTACTGGACAGAAGACATAATAACTGTGACAAGCTGGTGAGATATAAGACTTACTGGACAGAAGACAAAATAACTGTGAATAGCTGGTGAGACATAAGACTTGCTGTACAGAAGACATAATAACTGTGACAACCTGGTGAGATATAAGATTTACTGGACAGAAGACATAATAACTGTGGGGGTGGCAAGCTGGTGAGATATAAGACTTACTGGACAGAAGACATAATAACTGTGACAAGCTGGTGTGATATAAGACTTACTGGACAGAAGACATAATAAATGTGACAAGCTGGTGAGATATAAGACTTACTGGACAGAAGACATAATAACTGTGACAAGCTGGTGAGATATAAGACTTACTGGACAGAAGACAAAATAACTGTGAATAGCTGGTGAGACATAAGACTTGCTGTACAGAAGACATAATAACTGTGACAACCTGGTGAGATATAAGATTTACTGGACAGAAGACATAATAACTGTGGGGGTGGGAAGCTGGTGAGATATAAGACTTACTGGACAGAAGACATAATAACTGTGACAAGCTGGTGTGATATAAGACTTACTGGACAGAAGACAAAATACATGTGACAAGCTGATGAGATATAAGACTTACTGGACAGAAGACAAAATAACTGTGACTAGCTGGTGTGAGATAAGACTTACTGGACAGAAGACAAAATAACTGTGACTAGCTGGTGTGTAGAGACCGACCGAAAGTGATTTTCTGATTTCGGCCGAAGCCGAAAATAGGCCGAAAGTTTAAAATGACTTTCGGTCGAAACCGAAAAAATGCCGAAAGTTTAAAAATGACTTTCGGCCGAAACCGAAAAAATACCGAAAGTTAAAATGAATTTTGGCCGAAACCGAAGCCGAAACCGAAACCGAAAATGAAATATTACGATATTTTGAAATTCGTTCCCGCATACATTCTTCATACATCGAAAATGATGTGGGAAATTATAAATATTTACATTCTTTTTATAAAAAATGGGATAATCGTGAATATTAATAAATAAACATCTAATATAGGGGTCTCAAACTCGCGGCCCGCGAGCCATTTGTGACCCGCAAGACGATATTTTGCGGCCCGCTACATGACAGAAAAGTTTAGTGTAAATGCGCCGGCCCGTTTCCCCCATTCTCATATCTATAACGTGACTCTCCGCGACGGGTTCATTCGAATCTCACCGACTAGTCTAATTCTGATTTTTTTTATTTTTCATGTTTCTATATATTTTTGTATATCAGGTCTCTGGCAACAGTGAGTAGTTCTTGAAAACCCTTAATTATTTCATTGTTATTTATAAGGGTTGAGCAGATTGTAAAAGTTGTAATCGCTTTTTTGTGGATTACTTGATGCGGCCCACTCTTATTCAGACACTACCCCCTGTGCCCCCCCCCCTTTTTCCCCCTATGATTTGAGTTTGAGACCCTTGATCTAAGAATACTTAGGTTTTTACCATTTTAATATAAAAGTAATTTAAATTGCTTTACAATTTTTTTAAAAAAATTAGTATGGTAGGAGAAAATGGGGGGGGGGAGGAATTAATGCAAAATATTTTTTTTTTTTTGAAACAGGGTCTCTAAAAAATGTGGTTCTAAAAGATAGCTTAATTTTTTTAAAGATGGCTTAGTTGGTTATTGATCGGTTAGTTTGGTGTTAAACATCGTTTAGTTTGTTGTAAAATATCGTTTAGTTTGTTGTTAAGGATCGTTTAGTTTGTTGTTAAAGATCGTTTAGTTTGTTGTTAAAGATCGCTTAGTTTGTTGTAAATATCGCTTAGTTTTTTCATAAAGATCGCTTAGTTTGTTCTTAGAGATCGCTTAGTTTGTTGTTGAAGATCTTTTAGTTTGTTCATAAAGATCGCTTAGTTTGTTGTTAAAGATCGCTTAGTTTGTTGTAAAGATCGCTTAGTTTTTTTCATAAAGATCGCTTAGTTTGTTCTTAAAGATAATTAATTTTCTTCCTTAAGATAGATTAGTTTGTTCTTAAAGATCTTTTAGTTTGTTCCTAAAGAACATTTAGTTTTCTGTTAAAGATCGCTTAGTTTTCTCTTATAAATCATTTATTAATAATTGTAGTAATAATTAGTAGTAAAGACCATTTGTTTTGTTCTTAAAGATCATTTAGTTCGGCCTTAAAAATCATTTAGTTTGTTCTTTTAGAGCATTTAGTTTGTTATTAAAGATAGCTTAGCTTGTTCTTAAAGATCGCTTAGTTTGCTTTAAAGATCGTTTAGTTTGTTCTTAAATATCCCTTAGTTTGTTGTTAAATATCGTTTAGTTTGTTCTCGAAGATCGCTTAATTTGTTCTTAAATGTGGCTTAGTTGTTGTTAACTATCGCTTTCACTGAGTATTAAAATGACTGAAAACCTGAGTCAATTTCGGCCGAAACCGAAGAAAAACCGAAAGTTAACTTCTCTTTCGGCCGAAACCGAAACTTGGCCGAAAGTGATAAAATGGCCACTTTTGGCGCCGAAACCGAAGCCGAAGACAAAATTCGGTCGGTCTCTACTGGTGTGATATAAGACCTACTGGACAGAAGAAATGTGACAAGCTGGTGTGATATAAGACTTACTGTTCAGAAGAAATGTGACAAGCTGGTGTGATATAAGACTTACTGGACAGAAGACATAATAACTGTGACAAGCTGGTATGATATAAGACTTACTGGACAGAAGACATAATAAATGTGACAAGCTGGTGTGATATAAGACTTACATGACACAAGAAAAGTGACAAGCCGACGAGCAACATCGACTCGTCTAATTGCGCTTGTTTGCTTCTACCGTTTGGTAGATGACATGAAATAATGGACAGTGAAGCACAAAGCCATTACTTATCTGTTCTTTTCTTAATTTAATCTCCACTTTTCTCAAGCCGGCTGACAATGGATAAATCTTTCTTGATCTACGCATTGTCCCGCCGGGGTCAGAGGTCGTGGGATTCGTTGCAGATAAAACGAAATCGCTCAGTACGAAACTAAAGTAGAGAGGGATAGAGATAACAGAATATCTGAATGGGACGATGAAGACATGAGATTTTAAGTGGGAGGAGCAGGAAATATGCGTTTAATGTGGGTGGGGGGTGGGGGGAGGGTGTCGCATAACAGTCAACACTATCTGGGCAGTCTTCTGAATAAGGAAGAGGGAACTTCTTAGTGTATATACCACAGTGTGTGTGTGTGTGTGTTGGGGGAGGGGGTAATTACCGTGGACTTCAGTGAGATTAAGTTGTGTCCCCCTTGGTGCCTTGACTCACTACCGAATTGTGGAAGAAGATTACAGGGTGTTGCTGGGAGAAGTCATATGTTACCAAAATCTTACTCATAGCCTTGGATCATTTCTAGCATGCTGGCTCCATACAGGATCCATTCATACAGGCTCCGTTCATACAGGCTCAATTCGGGGAAAACTCCAAATCGTATTTATACACTTGGCCCATGGGGCAAAAATCAAACCATTTTTTAGGTTCAAAATAATTTATAATAGGGATATAGATCACCCACTCCCTAGGGTTTAGGATGAACAAACATCACCCACCCCCCAGGGATAAGATGAGCAAATATCACCCACTCCCCAGGGATAGCATGAACAAACATCACCCACTCCCCAGGGATAAGATGAGCAAACATCACCTACTCCCTAGGGATAAGATGAGCAAACATCACCCACTCCCCAGGGATAGGGTGAGCAAACATCACCCACTCCCCAGGGATAGGATGAACAAACATCAACCACTCCCCAGGGATAGGATGAGCAAACATCACCCACTCCCTAGGGTTTAGGATGAGCAAACATCACCCACTCCCTAGGGTTTAGGATGAGCAACAATCACCCACTCCCTAGGGTTTAGGATGAGTAAACATCACCCACTCACTAGGGTTTAGGATGAGCAAACATCACCCACTCCCTAGGGTTTAGGATGAACAAACATCACCCACTCCCTAGGGTTTAGGATGAGCAAACATCACCCACTCCCTAGGGTTTAGGATGAGCAAACATCACCCACTCCCTAGGGTTTAGGATGAACAAACATCACCCACTCCCTAGGATTTAGGATGAGCAAACATCACCCACTACCTAGGGTTTAGGATGAGCAAACATCACCAACTCCCTAGGGTTTAGGATGAGCAAACATCACCCACTCCCTAGGGTTTAGGATGAGCAAACATCACCCACTCCCTAGGGTTTAGGATGAGCAAACATCACCCACTCCCTAGGGTTTAGGATGAGCACAAATCACCTACTCCCTAGGGTTTAGGATGAGCGAACATCAAACACTCCCTAGGGTTTAGGATGAGCAAACATCACCCACTCCCTAGGGTTTAGGATGAGCAAACATCACCCACTCCCCAGGGATAGGATGAGCAAACATCACCCACTCCCCAGGGATAGGATGAACAAACATCACCAACCCCCAGGGATAGGATGAGCAAACATCACCCACTCCCTAGGGATAGGATGAACAAACATCACCCACTCCCCAGGGATAGGATGAGCAAACATCACCCACTCCCCAGGGATAGGATGAACAAACATCACCCACTCCCCAGGGATAGGATGAGCAAACATCACCCACCCCCCAGGGATAGGATGAACAAACATCACCCACCCCCAGGGATAAGAGGAACAAACATCACCCACTCCCCATGGATAGGAGGAACAAACATCACCCACTCCCCAGGGATAGGATGAACAAACATCACCCACTCCCCAGGGATAGGATGAACAAACATCACCCACTCCCCAGGGATAGGATGAACAAACATCACCCACTCCCCAGGGATAGGATGAACAAACATCACCCACTCCCCAGGGATAGGATGAACAAACATCACCCACTCCCCAGGGATAGGATGAACAAACATCACCCACTCCCCAGGGATAGGATGAGCAAACATCACCCACTCCCCAGGGATAGGATGAACTAACATCACCCACTCCCCAGGGATAGGATGAGCAAACATCACCCACTCCCCAGGGATAGGATGAACAAACATCACCCACTCCCCAGGGACAGGATGAACAAACATCACCCACTCCCCAGGGATAGGATGAGCAAACATTACCCATTCCCCAGGGATAGGATGAACAAACATCACCCACTCCCCAGGGATAGGATGAGCACACATCACCCACCCCCCAGGGATAGGATGAACAAACATCACCCACCCCCAGGGATAAGATGAACAAACATCACCCACTCCCTAGGGATAGGATGAACAAACATCACCCACTCCCCAGGGATAGGATGAACTAACATCACCCACTCCCCAGGGATAGGATGAACAAACATCACCCACTCCCCAGGGATAGGATGAGCAAACATCACCAATTCACTTCTTTCTGGCAATCTTGAATTTTGTTTTATAGTAAATTCCATAGTTTGAAAGTAGACGCGTTGATTGTGTTACCATCTTTGGTGGCATAGTCGGTGATTTTGAATGAAAATACCGGTAAAAAGGCCATGCGCTGTCCCAGCATTCTGTGATTTTATTTAGAAGAATATATTTAAAGGTTGTCTATAGTAATTTCTTACATCATTTAATGCATGAGCCAATGATAGTCCATTTCATAGTGATCAGAACTTAATGCCATGGAACCAAAGGAAATACAACATTGACAGAGTTAAATGTATTTGATAACATTTTTAAGCTTATATTAAATTTCATTAACATGCTCCATACTAATGTAGCAGTGGTTCTCAGACTGTAGTACCACCCTTATGATACATGACATCGTTTTAGGCGGTACACAGGGTTCTATAAAAAAAAAAAAATACAGATGTACCGTCTCAAGTAGAGACTGACCGAAAGTGATTTTCTGATTTCGACCGAAGCCGAAAGTTTAAAATGACTTTCACCCGAAACCGAAAATAGGCCGAAAGTTAAAAAAATGACTTTCTGCCCAAAACAAAAAAAAAGACCGAAAGTTAAAAATGACTTTTGGTCGAAACCGAAGCCGAAACCGAAAATGAAATATTTAGATATCTTGAAATGCGTTCCCGCATACATTCTGCATACATCGAAAATGATGGGGAAAGTATAACTATTTACATTCTTTTTATGAAAAAATGAGATAATCGTGAATATTAAGAGCTAACCACTAGGACCTGAACGGCTTATCCAACATCCTTTTTTTTCAATGGAAATGTTTGGAACGGGTGTGGGGGGTGGGGCAGAAGTAAAGAAAAAATTCCGCACCAAATCCCTATCAAAATCCACTTGACCTGACGTGTTACTGGTAGGAAACGGGTCTAATTTAAGTAGTTGTTGTTGTTTTTTTCCACAATGGTCCAAGGTCTTCAAC
>CAXITT010000094.1:1325326-1336139 GCA_964033795.1 Lymnaea stagnalis | reverse complement strand
GCGGGTCACAAATGGCTCGCGGGCCGCGAGTTTGAGACCCTTATATTAGATGTTTATTTATTAACATTCACGAGTATCTCATTTTTTATAAAAAGAATGTAAATATTTATACTTTCTCACATCATTTTTCGATTAATGCAGAATGTATGCGGGAACGAATTTCAAAATATCTTAATATTTCATTTTCGGTTTCGGCTTCGGTTTCGGCCGAAATTCATTTTTAACTTTCGGCTTTTTTTCGGTTTCGGCCGAAAGTCATTTTTAAACTTTCGGCATTTTTTCGGTTTCGGCCGAAAGTCATTTTAAACTTTCGGCCTATTTTCGGCTTCGGCCGAAATCAGAAAACCACTTTCGGTCGGTCTCTATTAAAGATTGTTTACTTTGTTGTTAGAGATCGTTTAGTTTTTTGTTAAAGATCGTTTAGTTTGTTTTAAAGATCGTTTAGTTTGTTTTAAAGATCGTTTAGTTTGTTCATAAAGATCACCTGGTTTGTTGTTAAAGATCGTTTAGTTTGTTCTTAAAGATCGTTTAGTTTGTTCTTAAAGATCGTTTAGTTTGTTTTAAATATCGTCTAGTTTTTGTTAATGATCGCTTTATTTGTTCTTAAAGATCGTTTAGTTTTTTCATAAAGATCGCTTAGTTTGTTGTAAATTCGCTTAGTTTTTTCATAAAGATCGCTTAGTTTGTTCTTAAAGATCTTTCAGTTTGTTTTTAAAGAACATTTAGTCTTCTGTTAAAGATCGCTTAGTTTATTCTTATAAATCATTAAAGATCATTTGTTTTAAGATCGCTTAGATAGTTCTTAAAGATCGCTTAGTTTGTTTTAAAGATCGTTTAGTTTGTTCATAAATGTCGTTTAGTTTGTTGTTAAATATCATTTAGTTTGTTCTCAAAGATCGCTTAATTTGTTCTTAAACGTCGCTTAGTTTGTTGTAAAATATTGCTTTCGCTTAGTATTAAATGACCGAAAACCTGAGTAACTTTCGGCCGGATGGCCGAAAGTCTTAGTCAATTTCGGCCGAAACCGAAGAAAAACCGAAAGTTAACTTTTCTCTTTCGGCCGAAACCAAAATTAAGCCGAAAGTTAACTTTCCAGTTTCGGCCGAAACCGAAACTTGGCCGAAAGTGATAAAATGGCCACTTTCGGCGCCGAAACCGAAGCCGAAATTCGGTCGGCCTCTACCTGTATACTTATTTCAGCTGACGTACGCGAACATTTGTTTTAAAAAAGACGATGCAAGTACAGTTTCCGAATTCAATGTCAAAAAACATTGTTTGCATTCTGCGGTGCCTGGATACCGACATTGTTGATAGGTTAAGAGCAGAGCTCTTCAGGTTAAAGAAGAAAAAAAAACAAAACAAAAAAAACAAGGAAGCAAAACACGCTGGCAGGGCATTCTGGATGAAGGACATCATACTCTCTAACCATTACAAGATATTTACAAAGATGAAGAGAGAGAGAGAGAGAGAGAGATGTGACGTAGCGCGTGGTCCCAAGTACCTATGATATATTTTTAAATTAAATTAGTCGTTCCAATTAAACAACCCTTAAAATCAAAGTTTGCCGTTTAAAGGCTTTAGTATAAAATGTAATATCAAGCAATGGGGGGTTGGGGGGGGGGGGCTCAAAATTTGACAAAACATGGATTCAAGTAACGCACTTTATAAGAATCCCAATTAGCCCCCCCCCCCTTCCACCCAACCTCTCCCCCCCCCCAGGGCTCGCAACCGCACATTTCTCACGCCCCTGAATTATATTAATTTTCTTATGACCCACCTGCTTTTAAACCGCAGATTTATTTCACCAACTACCGGTATTTCAGAAAAACAAAAAGAAAATATTACGCACCAAACGCATTTGCGAGACTTGTTTTGTACGCATCTCATTTAGCGCTCTTATCTGGAATGTTATTTCGTGAAATCAATGGCATCATATTTCCTAAATCTTCCCTTAAACCGGAAACAAAAAATTATTCTTGGGGTTTGGGGTGTGGGGGTAGGGAGGAGGGGGCTGAAAAGTTGATAGAATGTGTTGTCATCGGCAAAGAGTCGATGTGCCAAGTTTCAGCTCGATAGATTACTAGGAAGTGGGTCAATTAGTCCGTCCTAAATTTTGTTTGCCACACACGCAGACAGAAGAAAATAAACACACGAAGAAAAGCGAACTTAATATATTAAATATAAAGGATTTAAACATCAAATGATGGTTTTCCCTTTTAATAGTTTCCCCCACACCTGGCATTTTATTGACGGGTTCCACCAGTGTTAACAAGTCAGATATAATGGTTTGGGATTTTGTGTGTGTTTAAAACGTATGCATCAAGACAGTTAGCGAGGGTGTTTGGCGCCCGGGGACAAGATTCGCGCCCGGGGACAAGATCCATTTTTAGCGCCCCTTTTTCTTTTTTTCAACTCTCAAACCCATTATTTTCATCAATAAAATAATATCAAAGCACATTTTGGCGCCCCTAACTAGCTGGCGCCCGGGGACATCTGTCCCCCCCTGCCCCCACCACGCTACGCCTCTGCATCAAGAAGTCCATTTGCTCGTTAAACTAAGCAGGTTAATATATGAAGAGAGTGGAGCAAGAAAGGGTGGGAACACATAAGGATATAACGTTTACCCGGGAGACAAATTGGACCGCACAATCCAAATGGACATCACGCGGAAGAAAACATCCCAACCACGACGGTAACAGACATCGCTGGAGAGATGAGACCGGCCATTGTACACACCAGACGGTGCTCTGAAGACGGATTAGCGCGCCTCAGCTACCAATAATACACCGACGGTTGATAAATGAACCTATTATTTAAATGGGACCGGGTTGGGGGTGGGGAGGGGGGTGGTGTCACCCCACGCCGTGGACCAGGGCTTCTCAAATCCTTTAGATAAAAGGGAGACAACAGATGATTAATCATCTGACAGTCAATTTATTAGCCATGCTTAGAGTCCAGCTCGTACGATGGTGCTAGGCTCCTGGCTACGACTCTCTGTGTCTATGGGTAAGTCCCAATATATCTCTCATACGTCTGTGACACAGTACAAGTTCACTACCCCCAGTCCCACTTCTAATAACTGCCACAAAATCCAAATTTGTGTACATTTCCACAGCCCCACTTTTTATAACTGCCACAAAATTGAACTCCTATTGCTTATGATAACATAACACCTTTAGTTTTCTTCTTCTAGAATACTGTTTGTTAACATCTTACCCTCCTCATCCACACCTACCCAACCCTCCTCCATACCTACCCAACCCTCCTCCACACCTACCCAACCCTCCTCCACACCTACCCAACCCTCCTCCACACCTACCCAACCCTCCTCCACACCTACCCAACCCTCCTCCACACCTACCCAACCCTCCTCCACACCTACCCAACCCTCCTCCACACCTACCCAACCCTCCTCCACACCTACCCAACCCTCCTCCATACCTACCCAACCCTCCTCCACACCTACCCAACCCTCCTCCATACCTACCCAACCCTCCTCCATACCTACCCAACCCTCCTCCACACCTACCCAACCCTCCCCCACACCTCCCCAACCCTCCCCCATACCCACCCCACCCCCCCCCTCACCCCCCCCCCCCCCCCCCACCCCCCCCACCCCCCCCCCCCCCCCCCCCCCCCCCCCCCCACCCCCCCCCCCCCCCCCCCCCCCCCCCCCCCCCCCCCCTTTTACCCCCCCCCCCCCCCCCCATTTTTTTTTCTCCCCATTTTTTTACCATGTGGAGAAAGATACTATTACTTATAAAAGACACAAAAAAGGTGTTTTGAAAATTAACTTGTAGAACATAGACAATTGAAAGTAAAAATGACCTCCAATAATTTATCTTTTTGTTTACAGTTTCCCATAAGCCTGACGTTTTGTTTACAGATGCCCATAAGCCTGACACTTTGTTTACAGATGCCCATAAGCCTGTCACTTTTTTACAACACGTCTCCTCTTTTGGTTTTGGAAACATTGTTTTCCCTGTCACATCCACCTCTCTCCATTACACTTCCTTCTATCGTTACTTCTCTCCTTCATACGTTCTCCCATCCACTATCTCTTAGACCTCCTACCATCCTCATCTCTTTTAGACCTCCTACCATCGACATCTCCCTTAGACCTCCTACCATCTTCATCTCCCTTAGACCTCATACCATCCATATCTGCCTTAGACCTCCTACTATCCACATCTGCCTTAGACCTCGTACCATCCACATCTACCTAAGACCTCCTATCATCCAAATCTCCCTTAGATGTTCTACCATCTCATTCTTCTCTGCTTTTCGACACTAACGTTCTTCTCCCTCAAATCTCGTTTTGCTATTCCAAATCGTTTTACGCCCAGCATCTCTCTCCTTCTTATTTTACCTCTATCCGTCCCTTACACCCCCTTCCTTTCACTTTCACCCCCTCACACAACCCATTACACCCCCTTCCTTACACCCCTCTCACATACTCCCTTACACCCCTATTGCTTGAACCCGATGCCTTACACCCCCTTCCTTGCACCCCTATCACATACTCCCTTACACCCCTTCCTTACACCCCTATCACATACTCCCTTACACACCCTTCCTTGCACCCCTATCACATACTCCCTTACACCCCTTCCTTACACCCCTATCACATACTCCCTTACACCCCTTCCTTACACCCCTATCACCTTCTCCCTTACACCCCCTTCCTTGCACCCCTATCACATACTCCCTTACACCCCCTTCCTTGCACCCCTATCACATACTCCCTTACACCCCTTCCTTACACATCCGCTATAACTCCCTTACACGCCCCTTCCTTACATCTCCCCCACACACTCCCTTACATGCACATTCCTTACACCTCCCTCAC
Source organism: Lymnaea stagnalis (assembly GCA_964033795.1). Lineage (NCBI taxonomy): Eukaryota > Metazoa > Mollusca > Gastropoda > Lymnaeidae > Lymnaea > Lymnaea stagnalis. Next base: position 1,331,290 of record CAXITT010000094.1, on the reverse strand, counting down.
ACACCCCCTACATCCCCTCTCACACACTCCCTCACACACTCCCTCACACACTCCCTCACACCCATGACAGAAATAGGAAGAAGAAGAAAGATCAATCGTAACATCCACGTGCTGCAGCCAACATGGCCGACGAGCCAACCACGTGCCTCCTCTTATGTGTCCCTGGCCCATCGCCCAATAAATATTTATGTAATTATGCATATCTGCCGCTGTTACTCCCACTGTTACATAAATCCACAAGGGTCGAGATAGGTAGGGTTGATCTATGGTGTGGGGGGGGTGGATAATTAGCTTGTAGCTGGATCATAGAGAGGTATACGTTAATGAGTCTCTAGTCCCAAACTTTCATTGAAAGATAATAACAAAAATGAGTAGTAGACAAAACAAGCTCTCAAGATGATCAGTTGTGTCTCACCCCCCTTGCAGCAATCTCACCCTTATGGCAGCTATCTCCCCCTTATTGCAGCAATCTCACCCTTCTTGCAGCAATCTCACCCTTATTGCAGCATTCTCACTCTTAATGCAGCAATCTCACCCTCCTTGCAGCAATCTCACCCATATTGCAGCAATCTCACCCTCCTTGCAGCAATCTCAAGGAGATATATGAAAGATAATAACAAAAATTAGTAGTAGACAAAACAAGCTCTCAAGACGATAGGTTGTGTCTCACCCCCCTTACAGCAATCTCACCCTCCTTGCAGCAATCTCACCCTTCTTGCAGCAATCTCACCCTCCTTGCAGCAATTTCATCCTTATTGCAGCAATCTCACCCTTAATGCAGCAATCTCACCCTTCTTGCAGCAATCTCACCCTTCTTGCAGCAATCTCACCCTTCTTGCAGCAATCTCACCCTTCTTGCAGCTATCTCCCCCTTATTGCAGCAATCTCACCCTTCTTGCAGCAATCTCACCCTTCTTGCAGCAATCTAACCCTTATTGCAGAAATCACAACCTTAATGCTGCAATCTCACCCTTATTGCAGCAATCTCATTCTTCTTGCAACAATGTCACCCTTCTTGCAGCAATCGAACTCTGAACAGAATGGGGTGTTTTAATGACCCTTTTACTGGGGCGCCAAATGCGCCGCTCGCTTTTCTTCTAGCCACGATGACAGTGTCGGCACCGTGTTACCTTGTTCGCCACAGAAAATAACCACAATAAATGTTAGTAATGAAGATGGGTTCCTTTAACCGAAAATGATAACGAATATTGTGTGTGTGGAATTACCAGAGGGATTCGCTTGATTTGTATGTGTATGTGTATGTGTATGTGTGTGTGTGTGTGTGTCTGTGTGTGGGGAGAAGGGGATTGCTGTGGTGCTGTGACGCCCATGTAATGACACGTTGTTGAAAGGAGGAGACAGAAAGCTGAATGACAAATTAGTAAATAAATTCCCTCATGCACCTCCGTGTACATACTTAGACGTACAAATTAATCTGTAAATGTCGGACAGATTCGTGAATGGCCAGTCACGCACTGCATCCCACACATGCCACACATTCCACACATGCCACACAACCCACACGTCCCACATCCCACACATGCCACACAACCCACACGTCCCACATCCCACACATGCCACACGTTCCAAGCATATTACACGTCCCAAATGTCCCACATATCCCACACACACCAACGTCCCACACATCCCACATGCTACACGTTCCACGCATCCCTCATGTCCTACACACCCCACACACTCAAGTGTCCCACAACTCTGACAGTCCCACACATCTCTCACGTCCCACATCCCACACATATGACACGTCCCACACATCTCTCACGTCCCACATCCCACACATGCCACACAACCCACATCCCACACATGCCACACAACCCACACGCCCCACATCCCACACATCTGACACGTCCCACACATCTCTCACGTCCCACATCCCACACATGCCACACAACCCACACGTCCCACATCCCACACAACCCACACGTCCCACATCCCACACATCTCACACGTCCCACACATCTCCCACGTCCCACATCCCACACATGCCACAAGTTCCACGCATATGACACGTCCCAAATTTTCCACACGCCCCACACTCCCATTACATCTCACACGCCCACACATCCCACACACACCAACGTCCCGCACATCTCTCACGTCCCACAGCCCACACATCCCACACGCCTCACACATGCCACACGTTCCACACATCTGACACGTCCCACACATGCCACACATCTGACGTGTCCCACCTATGCATCACGTCCCAAACATTGAATTTTTGTCAGATTGGATCAAGTTTGGCGATGATATGATGCATTTTTTTTTACTATAGTACACAAATGAAATAAGCTCTTTGAAGTTTAACTTTCAGCATTCACCCATTCTTAAAGCTTCAGCTGAACAATTGTTCAAACTCTTAGCGTGGACACAAAAACTGGAGTTGTCCAGTTTACTTACCTTTTTTTTTTTTTTAGGTCTTCTTCTTTCTTTGTTTTAATTAAACTAGTTCGAAGTGGCTTCGCCCCCCCCCTTCCCCCCCCCCTTTTTTCAGAGTCCAACATCGGCCCATTTTTAAAACATGTAAAAGTCGAGAAGAATTCACGTTTTATTTTTTATTTTTTATTTTTTTAACATATTTTATAATATCTATGTCAATTAAATTTAAAAGTAGCCCCGTGATTCCACTTTGGCCATTGCCCTTGTTCAAATTTTATTTTAGCAAAAAATGTATTCCGCCACTGCCAGTGCTCATGTCATCTATTTATTAATGAAGTTTGACCATCTAGTTTGAGTTCATGAACACATGCTCAGACTCCATTTAGAAAACATCACCCGTAGTTGTACATCAATGAAGTTTGACCATCTAGTTTGAGTTCATGAACACATGTTCAGACTCCATTCAGAAACAATCACGCGAAATGATCACACAGGGCCATGGCCCGGCACTGCAGCGTATCTGAACGCGAGACTAAACATGGGGAGATTGCTGTAGCCATGGACATAAATGTCTTCCCATGATAATGAGTGATTAAATGTCTACCTGGGCCATTGTCTGCTGCAGCAGACACGCGGTTCAGGTAAAAAATGGTCCAGGTAGGTCTGTGCTCCCCGGTGGGTCCTAAATTCAAATCAATAACAGACCTTATGGTGTTAAGGGAATAAGGTTCAAAATGAATCCCCTGAGTCTATTGTTTCTTCCTAAGAAAGTCTAGTATGGTTTTAAATTGAAAGCTAATTTATCATTTAAAAATACCACCGTAAAACTATATACCATAGAGTTCGCTTATTAGCTGCCACATGTTGCGATTAAATAGTTATTTCACTCAAATCAGTTCACCCCACACGGAGAAAGACACATTTTCCAAAATAATGAGGGTGCGATCACACACATTATTATTTTTTAAATTATAATAATTAAAGGCAACCCTTCACTCGGATCTGACTTGAGTTAATGGAAACATAAAGCTGACATATGACTTGAGTTAATGGAAACATAAAGCTGACATATGACTTGAGTTAATGGAAACATAAAGCTGACATATGACTTGAGTTAATGGAAACATAAAGCTGACATATGACTTGAGTTAATGGAAACATAAAGCTGACATATGACTTGAGTGAAAGGAAACATAAAGCTGACATATGACTTGAGTTAATGGAAACATAAAGCTGACATATGACTTGAGTTAATGGAAACATAAAGCTGACATATGACTTGAGTTAATGGAAACATAAAGCTGACATATGACTTGAGTTAATGGAAACATAAAGCTGACATATGACTTGAGTTAATGGAAACATAAAGCTGACATATGACTTGAGTGAAAGGAAACATAAAGCTGACATATGACTTGAGTTAATGGAAACATAAAGCTGACATATGACTTGAGTTAATGGAAACATAAAGCTGACATATGACTTGAGTTAATGGAAACATAAAGCTGACAAATGACTTGAGTTAATGGAAACATAAAGCTGACATATGACTTGAGTTAATGGAAACATAAAGCTGACACATGACTTGAGTTAATGGAAACATAAAGCTGACATATGACTTGAGTTAATGGAAACATAAAGCTGACATATGACTTGAGTGAAAGGAAACATAAAGCTGACATATGACTTGAGTGAAAGGAAACATAAAGCTGACATATGACTTGAGTTAATGGAAACATAAAGCTGACATATGACTTGAGTTAATGGAAACATAAAGCTGACATATGACTTGAGTTAATGGAAACATAAAGCTGACATATGACTTGAGTTAATGGAAACATAAAGCTGACATATGACTTGAGTTAATGGAAACATAAAGCTGACATATGACTTGAGTTAATGGAAACATAAAGCTGACATATGACTTGAGTTAATGGAAACATAAAGCTGACATATGACTTGAGTTAATGGAAACATAAAGCTGACATATGACTTGAGTTAATGGAAACATAAAGCTGACATATGACTTGAGTTAATGGAAACATAAAGCTGACATATGACTTGAGTTAATGGAAACATAAAGCTGACATATGACTTGAGTTAATGGAAACATAAAGCTGACATATGACTTGAGTTAATGGAAACATAAAGCTGACATATGACTTGAGTTAATGGAAACATAAAGCTGACATATGACTTGAGTTAATGGAAACATAAAGCTGACATATGACTTGAGTTAATGGAAACATAAAGCTGACATATGACTTGAGTTAATGGAAACATAAAGCTGACATATGACTTGAGTTAATGGAAACATAAAGCTGACATATGACTTGAGTTAATGGAAACATAAAGCTGACATATGACTTGAGTTAATGGAAACATAAAGCTGACATATGACTTGAGTTAATGGAAACATAAAGCTGACATATGACTTGAGTTAATGGAAACATAAAGCTGACATATGACTTGAGTTAATGGAAACATAAAGCTGACATATGACTTGAGTTAATGGAAACATAAAGCTGACATATGACTTGAGTTAATGGAAACATAAAGCTGACATATGACTTGAGTTAATGGAAACATAAAGCTGACATATGACTTGAGTTAATGGAAACATAAAGCTGACATATGACTTGAGTTAATGGAAACATAAAGCTGACATATGACTTGAGTTAATGGAAACATAAAGCTGACATATGACTTGAGTTAATGGAAACATAAAGCTGACATATGACTTGAGTTAATGGAAACATAAAGCTGACATATGACTTGAGTTAAAGGAAACATAAAGCTGACATATGACTTGAGTTAAAGGAAACATAAAGCTGACAAATGACTTGAGTTTATGCAAATATAAATGGAGACATGTGAGATTAACGTTTTTTAAAAAGACTCAGTGACCAGACAAGAAGATGTTTAAAAATTACGAGAGTAGCACCAATCGCACACAAAAAGCCATTCAATGAGACACCGTGGGTTAAAAGACACACAAGAATCTAAAAGGAACTGATTAGCTTATATTTTTTTTTTACAATAGACCACTAAACTACAGTCATGAAACAAACTTTAAATTAATGTACACAACGGAAATGTACGCAGCCTGCCACCAGTTGCCCTGCACTCGCACGAAGACCAAGTATCCAGGCAACTTTATGGGCACACTATTTAACAATCCAGAATTTTAAAAGAAATAAATGTGATCCAGTGGATATCCAACGTTTTGAAAATTTTCACAAAGTTTAATAACTTGACAACAAACAGTTTTATTGAACTCCGATTCACACAATCCTTTCGAGAAGTGGCGACCCTTACTTCTACTATGGACGCGACCCGGAATTGACTAGAAGATCATTCAATCATTGCTTTGCCCCAAGGCTGACTTGCAGCACTTACGAACGGCTCTCACTAGGGCTTAACGACGCTACGTCTAGACTGATCTAACGCTTAGCGAGTATCGTGTACCGGCCTTCCTTATCAATGCGAACAAGGGTTCTTAGTTCCATGATGTAACCACGGGCGGCTTGTAAACCTGCATCGAAACAAAATGGCTTTTGGGGG
>CAXITT010000094.1:1308331-1324231 GCA_964033795.1 Lymnaea stagnalis | reverse complement strand
GGGGGGGGGGGGGGGCGGGGGCCCCCCCCCGGGAGCTATAGCTGAAAGAAACCCTGGTGGCTGGGTTGGGGGGAGTTATGGCTTGGAGTGGAGATGCACTTTTTTTTTTTAACAAGAAGCTTCTTAAAAGAACGTTTACACTGAATGACTTTCTCAAATTTGGCGCAGTTCAACTTCCTCCACCCCACCCCAACGCCCAAAGGTTTTAAATATTCATTTAAATTCCGGTTTTAGTAGAATGGTCATGTGACTTTTATTATTTATTTTGTTCTTCTGTTTTGGAGTAATACTTATTTTACTTAAGGAACAAAAAAAAAAATTCAGAATAATTGTTGTTGTTGTTGTTTTTTTTAAACTTTGGGACAAAATACACATTTTTCATGCTACCTTTACTTTGAAGCCGTCAACTAATTTTCCTAAAAAACAAAAAAAATAAATAGTAATAATAATAAACCTGGACCAGATTTGAAATATTTTGTGTTTTAGGTGACGCACATGGTCACAATAAAATAAGAAGTGACCTAGTTCTTTCAGGCTTTTTTTTTTTAATGATGTTTTAAGTGGCGCCACCCAGCCCAGTACCACGGCGCCCTTGATTCTATCTCCCTCTCATGGCCTCCCTCTCGTGATTCTGTCAAAGTCGTGTTCGGTTTTGAACCTCTTCACCTCCTCGAGTTCCTGTGTTGCCGGGGTAGAGGAAGGGAGATAATACCCATCGTTATCCTTGGCAGCTTTATCTCAGTCAAACGTCTTAGAGTCAACTAGACCAGTGCTCCGCAACCATTTTCCCCCACGGGACACCTAGACCCCTCCGGCGCCTGGGCGAGTTAGCGCATACGACACGGGGCCGCGCTATTTCAAGGGTCGTTTTTGTCCCAGGTTTCACTGTGCCAAAATGCAATATATTATATTTTTATATGTCGTGGGGGCCCCTGTCTCGATAGGCTCCTGTGTAAAGTGTTAATTACACCAATGACAAAAATAAATATAGAACGCTTTATTAAACAAAACAAAAACAGAGTATGTGTCCCGCTCAACAATTATTGGACTGTTTCAAGGTATCAGAGGAAAGATCTTATCTAGTCTCAGTCTGGACAGGATGAGGTTTGGTATCAGAGGAAAGATCTTCTCTAGCCTCAGTCTGGACACGATGAGGTTTGGTTTCAGAGGAAAGATCTTCTCTAGCCTCAGTCTGGACAGGATGAGGTTTGGTATCAGAGGAAAGATCTTCTCTAGCCTCAGTCTGGACAGGAGGAGGTTTGGTTTCAGAGGAAAGATCTTCTCTAGCCTCAGTCTGGACAGGATGAGGTTTGGTATCAGAGGAAAGATCTTCTCTAGCATCAGTTTGGACAGGATGAGGTTTGGTATCAGAGGAAAGATCTTCTCTAGCCTCAGTCTGGAGAGGATGAGGTTTGGTATCAGAGGAAAGATCTTCTCTAGCCTCAGTCTGGACAGGATGAGGTTTGGTATTAGAGGAAAGATCTTCTCTAGCCTCAGTCTGGACAGGAGGAGGTTTGGTTTCAGAGGAAAGATCTTCTCTAGCCTCAGTCTGGATAGGATGAGGTTTGGTATCAGAGGAAATATCTTCTCTAGCCTCAGTCTGGACAGGATGAGGTTTGGTATCAGAGGAAAGATCTTCTCTAGCCTCAGTCTGGACAGGATGAGGTTTGGTATCAGAGGAAAGATCTTCTCTAGCCTCAGTCTGGACAGGATGAGGTTTGGTATCAGAGGAAAGATCTTCTCTAGCCTCAGTCTGGACAGGATGAGGTTTGGTATCAGAGGAAAGATCTTCTCTAGCCTCAGTCTGGACAGGATGAGGTTTGGTATCAGAGTAAAGATCTTCTATTGCCTCAGTCTGGACAAGACAGCAAGTATGACACAGCGCACCAAGTATGACACAGTGCACCAAATATGACAAGTGCAGCAAGAATGAGACAGTGCACCAAGTATGATACAGTACACCAAGTATATGAAAAGCAAGCAAACAAAGGCAATTTGACTGGGATATTTTGAGCTCGTAGCTTCAAACATACTGACTCAAAGATTGAGGGGTGGCTTGCCAGGCGACACGTCAAATACAATCATTAAGATGTGCTGCGCTATTTGACTTCAAACGTTTGACAGCTTGTTGATAAGCTGATCATTGTCACAGTCATTGTCACAATAATTGTCTCAATAATTGTCACAATCATTTCAACAAATGTATATCGTCCTCACTGGTTTTTCATCCCCTTCACACCAATCGTGGTCTCAGCGGCACACCAAGCGTGGTCTCTGCGGCACACGAATCGTAGTCTCTGCGGCACACCAATCGTGATATCTGCGGTGCACAAATCGTGGTCTCTGCGGTACACAAATCGGGGTTCTGCGGCACACCAATCGTGGCTCAAATTTTGAGTGCATTTGATTTTGTATGGTTTAGTGCAGGGGTCTCAGACTCTAATCATTCGGGGGCCGCAGGAGGCATAGTCTGAATGAGACTGGGCCGCATCAAGTATTCCACAAAAAAGTGATTACAAATTCAGTAAAGTAAAAATGTTACAATCTGTTCAACCTTTAGTAATAACAAAAACTTCAAGGGTTCTCAAGAAATAGGGTTCACTTTCTTCCTCCTACTGCTTGTTGCCAGAGACCTGACAGCGCAAGTGACCAAGCTGACAGGCTCGGAATTTCCCTCACACGTAAATATTAACGGCAATTTTAATAGGGATTCTTTGATACTGCGTCAGATTGCTACGATTTACACAATTATGGTCGTGCATTACACACTAACTGACTTTTAAAAAATGTTGAAATATGTATATATGTAATATTCGAAGCGTGTTTTTTGAAAACCGCACTTTGGCCGCCATGTTTGTCTCATAAAATGCTACAAATTAAAAACTTTTAGTCCGATTAAAACGGTTTTTACCATAATAATCAACGTCCAAAACTATAACAAATATCAGAATTAGACTAGTCGGTGAGGTTCGACTGAAACCGTCGCAAAGGATCACATTATAGATATTAGAATGGGGAAACCACGCGGGCCGCATTATCACTTAATTTTCTGTCATGTCGCGGGTCGCAAAATATCCTTTTTGCGGGCCGCAAATGGCCCGCGAGCCGCGAGTTTGAGACCCCCAATGGTTTAGTGGGGAAACTTTTAGACACACATGTATTGAAAGCGTTTATTATTACGTAAACTTGGCGGGGGAAGGGGGGTGGAGGGGTGGAGGGGTAAAAACATTTTTAAGACAACTTCACAAAATCCTTAGTAATTATCCTAATGAAACTGGTGCACAGCTCCCAAAGGTGTCAACCCCACCTCCACCCCCCTTTACTATGTGTTTGCTTTTTATTTAACTATGGAGAAATAATCTTGTAGGGCCTGTATGCTTAATGAGACAATATGCCGTGGGGTCAGCTTTTCCTAGACACATTATGTCGTTGGAACAGTAAGTTCCTAAAGACATTATGTCGCGGGACCAGTTTGTTCCTAGACATATTATGTCGTCGGAACAATAATTTACTAAAGACATTATGTCACGGGGCTTATTTTTTCCTAGAGAAAAAAATGTCATTGGGACATTTTCTTGAAGACATTATGTCGTAGGGCGTATATTTTCAAAAGTGACGATTAAAATTTAGTTAGAATAGCTTTGGGGTAAAGGACCACTTTGTTTCACAGAAAAACTTTTGTAGCACTGCGCCCCAGACTTGGTGGCACTGCGCTCCAGACTTGGTGGCACTGCGCCCCAGACTTGGTGGCACTGCGCCCCAGAATTGGTGGCACTGCGCCCCAGACTTGGTGGCACTGCGCCCCTGACTTGGTGGCACTACGCCCCAGACATCGTCAGTGCGCTGGAGATCAAACCCATTACAAGGTATTACATACAACTCATTGCGAGGTCACCATCCCGTTCTTTCGTCCTATATTTAAAACTAACCTAAACGCTTTAGCTAAAATTAAAAGCCAATGTTTTTTTTTTTTTTTTTTTTTTTCTTTAGACCATCATCAAAGTTAAAACACCCTAAAGATTGTTGGCAAAACCGATGTAAATTTTACAGCTTCCCTCTCCAAAGGTTTAGCCTCCATGCATTTTTTTTTTTGGGGGGGGGGGGGGGGGGTTTAAAGTGCGGGTGTTGGAAGTGAGACGCTTGAGGATGTCGACGAACAGCTGCAAATCTTTACAAGAAAATTAGTCTAGACAATGGACGCGTTCTTGGTCTCACGTAGAAAATTAGTGAAATTAGCAAAGTGTGAGTTTCGATATGGTGGCGAGTCCATATGTCACTGGGTTCATATGTTGCTGAGTCGAGATTTTGTAGAGTCGACATTTTGCAGAGACGATGTTTCACTAAGTCAGTCTGTGGTCTATTCGACGTTTTGGAGAATCGACATTTCTTTTTCTGACTTCATAAGTTGCTGAGTTCATAAGTTGCTGTGTTCATAAGTTGTTGAGTTCATATGTTTCTGAGGTCATATGTTTCTGAGTTTATTTGTTTCTGAGTTTACGTGATTCTGAGTTTATTTGTTTCTGAGTTTATATGATTCTGAGTTCATAAGATTCAGAGTCCATATGTTTCTCAGTACATCTAAACTCTGAAACATGTGATTTGAGATTCTCGGTTCATATGTTTCAGAGTTCAGATGTTTCTGGGTTCATTTGTTTCCGAGTTCATATGATACCGACTCCAGCAGAATGCCGATACACGACTACGTCCCTGAGTTCGTGTAGCTCTATCTTTGGGCGGATCTGTGGGGGGGGGGGCGGGGGGGAGGGCGGGGGGGTCTACTCTGATCTCAGAATGCCTTCGACCCCACAACACTGACTCCGCAGCACTGGTTACCTTTTTTAATGATTTTAAAAAATCGCGTCATGAAGAGAAGACTTGTTATTAATTGTAAATGTAATGCTTCCACTTTTTCTGTGCTCTGGCGTCCCACTTAGAAGAAACCAAGTCTCTAAACTGGCTTCAGCTGGGCCGTATCACAGTGTGGGTCTTAAGTGCCCGCACACAATTGCGCATTAGTCATTCTAGGGTTCGGCTTTGTGCCATTCGAGTGAACCGTCGTTTAATTTCACATTGATCAGGTCTTTGAGAAGAGTTACGCTGCTTTCTGAATGGTGAACTGAGCGTTTCCTTATTCGTGATGACATTCAGCTACCAGGGTCTAGGTCAGTGGTTCTCAGCCTTTCTAATGTCGCGAGACCACAGGTTTAGAACCGCTGGTCTCGGTGCTTATCGTGGATATATCTTGCTTCAGTGGCTGTCGAAATTCTTGCATGTGCTTTTTAGGTGACCGAAGTCGCCGATCAGCGATGGACGCTGAAATACTGAGTTCAATCTTGTTAATTTTGGCTAACTTTAGCCTTGTCCATATTCATGTTAGCTGACACTCTCTATAGATAAATGCTACTCTCTGTTGATAACTGACGCTCTCTGTAGATAACTGACACTCTCTGTGGGTAACATTGTCGCCGGCCAGGGACCTTCTTCTCAGCTACCTTTCCCAAACAAAATGCTAAGGAGATCTGACGTTTGGAAGGGAGGCCATCGTCTGACACGCAGCGCCCGGAAACGTTGTTTGCTCAGATAACTCCAAGTTGGGATCAAAGGCTTCACAATTATTCAGCTTGTGTCTAAGTGAATGAGAAATTATTTAAACTGTGTGCATCTGAGTGGTCAGAATGGTTTCCTGGTAGGATTGTGCACTCTGCTAATTGTTATTGCCTTGCACTAATTGCAGTAAAGACGTTTACGATAAGGGTGTCTGTACGACTGATACTTTCGCACACAGATCATTAATTGGGAATTCTTTTACTAACAGTTACCAGTCCCGTCCCCCCACTACCACATGTTTTGCCTCCCCTTCACTCCCACCATTTGTTGCCTGCCCCCTCACTCCCACATTGTTGCCCACCCCCTCACTCCCACATTGTTGCCTGGCCCCCTCACCCTCACACCTACTCCCACATTTGTTTCTGCCCCTTCACTCCCACACTGTTGCCGCCCCTTCACTCCCACCCTGTTGCCGCCCCTTCACTCCCACACTGTTGCCGCCCCCTCACTCCCACATCTGGCCACCCCCCTCACTCCCACATCTGGCCAGCCCCCCTCACTCCCACATCTGGCCAGCCCCCCTCACTCCCACATCTGCCCCCAATCTCACAAGTCCATCATGTTAAACTTGTATTTAAAACATCAGGTAAACGTTTATTGGACATAATTTGTACGAAGTGCTTAGCGCGAAACTGCACTCCTGATCGCTGTGTGAAGCCCCCTACCCGTTAATTGTACAATGTTTTTGGGTGAGCAGTATGGAAACCCTTCGCGCCACCATGTGCAACATACACACATACATACAGAGAGATAGAGAGAGACAGACAGACTGACAGACAGACAGACAGACAGACAGACAGACAGACAGACACACACACACACACACACACATATTAGCCTAAACCCAGACGCTTACGAATCTACGATTCTACATGAAGAATCCAATGAAAATGACAATAGGATCCGACTCCTAGACATTGCCTCAGAAAAAGGGATGTCAGCAGCTCCGAGCTTGAATACAAAAAAAATATATAAAGTTACTAGGAACTCACCAGATGGAATCACAACCGAATTGACCAGATTCTAATCAACCAGAGGCATGGATCAGGCATACTCGATGTAAGAAGCTATCGGGGAGCAGATGCAGACTCTGACCATCTACTTGTTAGGGTTAAATATAGGCAGAGGATAAGCATAATACACAACGGCCGAAATAGAAGAGAAAAATCAGGTGATTGCCTCCGCTAATTAACACACATATTCTGGTGAGAGTCTAAGATTATTCTCTTATCATCCCGGCTAGTAAATTGGCTACCAGCTCCATCTGGTAGAGATGATCCATATAACATTTCTTCAAGTAGGGCTCTCCCAGCGCCCTGGCTTCCCCCCGGAACATCTAGTGAGGGACATTCGGCCAACAGATGCGGTAGTGTTTCCGGGACCAGGCTTCAATGCCGGCAGGTAGGGTCCCTGTTGTTATCTAGCCACCAGAAGTACGTGCCTATGGGGCAGTGCTGTCTGTGCGCATCTGCGTCACTAGTGCCTGCTACCTACGACCCAACCCCCACCATGGGTCTTGTCTGCTAGGAGTGGGCAAGTTAGCGAAGACGCCTCTGGCGGTCGTATTGTGTGCCCAGCGCCTCTGCTAGTTACGCTTAATTATTTATGTTTTGTCAACACTACTTTAAACCTCGAGAGAACCAATAACAATGGAGTATATATATATATATATATATATATATATATATATATATATATATATATATATATACATTTTGAATTGTTGATAAGATTTTTTAAAGATATACTTTAACTTCTTTCGAGAAGTACCACAATATGACGTCATCTCCATGATGTAAACTTANATATATATATATATATATATATATATATATATATATATATATATATATATATATATTGGTCTTGGAGAAATAAAATGAGACATTAAAAAAAAATCTATCTAGGTTTCGCAACACGTTGATTGCCATTGTAAACCCCTTTTATTTAACTTGGCTTGTGTGGCATTTGCATGCCTTTTTATTTAAAGGTCGTGGATGGACTTTTTTCCAAGGCTTCGATCTAATTTCTATACTCTACTCTTTAAAATGAAATTAAAATTATAAAATTACAAAAAGGGTTTTTTCCATCAAGCTATAGACTTTATAGAAGCGCGTGACCATGCAGGGGTGGACTGGGCCGCCGGGACACCGGGAAGATTCCCGATGGGCCACTAGGACCGGTGATATAATAAAAAATAAAAGTCATGAAGATAGGCCCGCTTTTCGTTTTTTTTCCCGGGCCGCTGTGATTTTTTCCCGGGCCGCTTTGATTTTTTCCCGGGCCGCTTTGATTTTTTCCCGGGCCGCTTTGATTTTTTCCCCGGGCCGCTTGAACTCCCCAGTCCACCCCTGTGACCATGTGTCTCTTGTCACGTTACGTGAATGGAAAACCGCAAAGCACAGGCTGACATTGGGGTTGGTAACTGATCTCAAGCAAGAGCTACCCAATATCACTAGATACTAGACTTGATCTGTTAACATTTCCAATTATATGGAACGCACACTTTGGAAGTGCGTATCAAGTACAAAGCTAAAAATAGTTTCTCGCGTTGAAAATAGTGCTAAATAAAGGCAGTGAAGCAGATATAGGGAGATTCTTGACCCAGTGACCCAGTTTGTGGAGTTAATTTATACACAAGCAAATATTGGTTTGGCAAACATCGAATTTCTCAATGGCTCACTTTTCTAGCACAGGCCGCCACCATATCTGGTTACTTAAGGCTTATATGACAGGGATTCTCACCAGGTTTTGGTGGGAGCGGGCAGAAATCTGTTCGCAATTTACTTGGTATTGAACCCATTAGACATAACACGGAACCAGATGCGTATCCAGAGGGGTGGGGGTGGGTAGGCATCATCCTGGGCATGGAAAATGGCAAAATAATCCATCTATTGAAAAAAAAGTGTTATGTGGTCTAGAAATGACGCCTCAGTAAGTTATTGGCTCAAGGTGACGTTGAAGCCATGTCACTGTCAAGATGGACTGTACTACGCATTTGACAACTTATAAATAGAGTGAAATCAAAGAATATTAACGCCACAGACATACACATATAGTTTTATACGATCAGACGATCACGTCAATCTAGTAAACATAAATGGACGTTGGCTTTGAATGCGCCATCAAATGGTTGCTGGGTTGATGTCTCTTTATGACTGTTGGTTTCCAGCAGTGTTCTTGTAGAAAACTATTGTTTCCAACAGTGTTCTTGTAGCAACTATTGTTTCCAACAGTGTTCTTGTAGCAACTAATGTTTCCAACAGTGTTCTTGTAGCAACTATTGTTTCCAACAGTATTCTTGTGGCAACTATTGTTTCCAATAGTGTTCTTGTGGCAATTATTGTTCCCAACAGTGTTCTTGTAGCAACTATTGTTTCCAACAGTGTTCTTGTAGCAACTATTGTTTCCAACACTGTTCTCGTAGCAACTATTGTTTCCAACAGTGTTTTTGTAGCAACTATTGTTTCCAACAGTGTTCTTGTAACAACGGTTTTGTTAACAGAGTGTCACCAATGACTGGGGCGGGGTTCCATTGTTGTTAAGGTAACTTATAGGATGGAAGGAAACTGCTGTTAATGGGGTTAAGTTAAGGTTAATAGACTCTCACATCTTGATATAGTGGGGGATTGTTTCTTTGGATAATAGTATGTTCGGGCCTTCCTGACTTGGCATGATAACTTTTGGGTTAACTATGGGAAGTTCTAATTGACCGGAAATTAGGGGGCAGGGGTGTGTTTATAGATAGCATTCCTGGACCACCTATGGGGGTAGAGAATCACATATAAGCCAGAGCTTTCGCGGAGTTAAGGTTAGTTGAGGAAGATAGAGAAGAACTACGGATTAATTGAGGAAGAGGGAACAGAGTACGACGTAGTTGAGGAAGAGAGAGAAAAGAGTTACGATAGAATTGAGCAGTTGTTAGGGAATAGTTGCTAGAGACCAGGAGACGACAGGTGACTAGAAGAACTTATATCTTATAGATAAACACACTTTCATTATCGTTGGACACCTGGAGTTTGAGTTGTTGCATTTCGTTCAAGTCTACGTTGTGCTTTTGTCTGTCTCAACGCCTAGACACCCACCATATAAATCATAGAGAGGAGCGGTCCTGTACTGACCACTACTTAGTCAACACAGTTTGTGATAAGTCAGAACCGGAGCCTCCTCCGTAACAACCGTTCTGTGACACCGAGTTGCAGATCTTTATCGGAAAGTGAGCTCATGCCTTCACTGACAACTTATGCTATTCTTTTACCAAAAGTCGAGATTCCTTTTTTTAAAAAAAAAGTCTTTTCCTTAAAAGCTCGAACATTGGAAGAAGTGACTGCATTGAAGTTTGAAGATGGCTTGCGATAATAACAGTAACTATCAAATGTCTACCTTGGCGGTATTTACATATGGTGGTATAAACATATGACACTCTTCTCGCAGGCATTCCTCAACACCACATAGACAAACTTCAGAAGGCACAGAACTCAGCACGCAGACTCATTTTTAAATCAAAGAAACACGACCACATTCAAACACACATGCGGCAACTCCTCTGGCTTCCAATATCCTCTCGCATCAAGTACAAGTCTGCCAATCTATGCTTCAACTCGTTCACTGACCCTCACTTTCCTGTCCATCGCTCTGAACTGTTACTTCCTTACATCCCCACAAGACAACTACGCTCTTCCATTGACAATAGAAACCTCTCAATCCCAAGAACCAAAACTAAGACCATCGGTGAACGCTCCTTCTACTTCCATGCGCCCACGTTCTGGAACCAGCTCCCCTTCCACATCCGTCATTGTGAAACCTCGTCCACTTTCAAAAAGTCCCTTAAAACCCATCTGTTTAGGTCCGCCTATGACCTGTGATGCACCGTCTTCGTCCTGCCTCATTTTCTGTCCCGGGTTGATCATGTAGTAGAGGCCAAAACGTGCCAAAGTGTCCTCGATTTTATAGCCATTTTAATGTTTAAGCTACTGTTTCTATAGTCATTTTTAACAAAGTTGTTACTATTCTAGTGTCTCTGGTTTTTCATTTTTATTTTAATTTAGCAGTTTAAATAGTTTACATGTTTTTAATAATCGTAAAGCGCTTAGAGCTGTAAGGTAAGCGTTATATAAAAATGCCTAAATAAATAAATAATGGGCACAGACAGGACGGACGCAAGTACCTGCACGCAGAGGCGTAGCGAGGGTGTTTGGCGCCCGGGGACAAGATTCGCGCCCGGGGACAAGATCCATTTTAAGGCGCCCCTTTTCGTTTTTTCAACTCTCAAGCCCATTATTTTCATCCATAAAATAATATCAAAGCACATTTTGGTGAAACCTAAATAGCTGGGGCCCGGGGACATCTGCCCCCCAATCGCTACGCCTCTGCCTGGACGTGATAATAACGGGAAATGTTATGGTCTCTGTGCTATCTGGCAGAATAGAGTTTTTTAAATGGTTGTCATGTCATCAAGAAGTATGAAAATTCCATCTCTTATTCCACAACATATTCAGAATGTATAGTTTTTTGACGGCTTGAAAACATAAGTTGTGATGGTTGAAAATGAGAAAGATCATAATTCATGTGTTAAAATGAGAAAGATCATATTTCATGTGTTAAAATGAGAAAGATCATAATTTATGTGTTAAAATGAGAAAGATCATATTTCATGTGTTAAAATGAGAAAGATCATAATTTATGTGTTAAAATGAGAAAGATCATAATTTATGTGTTAAAAATAGAAAGATCGAAATTCAGAGATGAAAATGAATAAAATTATATTCGCGATTACAGTGGACATGAAAAGATTGGAACATCCTGAAAAAGATCTTGTCAAAATTTTGATTTTAAAGACATCTTTACTTTTAAATTCACGGTGGAAAGAATTTTAAAATTCAATTTAACACTTGACGATAATAGTGAATAACAATCCAAATCAACTTTATCAAAGCTTTAAATCCCAAATTAGTTATGTACTTTTGTAGTGATGAGGTGCATTTTCTAGTGATGAGGTGTATTTTGTAGTGATGAGGTGTATTTTGTAATGATGAGGTGTATTTTGTAATGATGAGGTGCATTTTCTAGTGATGAGGTGTATTTTGTAGTGATGAGGTGTATTTTGTAATGATGAGGTGTATTTTGTAGTGATGAGGTGTATTTTGTAATGATGAGGTGCATTTTCTAGTGATGAGGTGTATTTTGTAGTGATGAGGTGTATTTTGTAATGATGAGGTGTATTTTGTAATGATGAGGTGTATTTTGTAGTGATGAGGTGTATTTTGTAATGAGGAGGTGTATTTTGTAATGATGAGGTGTATTTTGTAATGATGAGGTGTATTTTGTAATGATGAGGTGTATTTTGTAGTGATGAGGTGTATTTTGTAGTGATGAGGTGTATTTTGTAGTGATGAGGTGTATTTTGTAATGATGAGGTGTATTTTGTAATGATGAGGTGTATTTTGTAATGATGAGGTGTATTTTGTAGTGATGAGGTGTATTTTGTAGTGATGAGGTGTATTTTGTAATGATGAGGTGTATTTTGTAATGATGAGGTGTATTTTGTAATGATGAGGTGTATTTTGTAGTGATGAGGTGTATTTTGTAGTGATGAGGTGTATTTTGTAATGATGAGGTGTATTTTGTAATGATGAGGTGTATTTTGTAATGATGAGGTGTATTTTGTAGTGATGAGGTGTATTTTGTAGTGATGAGGTGTATTTTGTAATGATGAGGTGTATTTTGTAATGATGAGGTGTATTTTGTAATGATGAGGTGTATTTTGTAGTGATGAGGTGTATTTTGTAGTGATGAGGTGTATTTTGTAATGATGAGGTGTATTTTGTAATGATGAGGTGTATTTTGTAATGATGAGGTGTATTTTGTAGTGATGAGGTGTATTTTGTAGTGATGAGGTGTATTTTGTAATGATGAGGTGTATTTTGTAATGATGAGGTGTATTTTGTAATGATGAGATGTATTTTGAAGTGATGATGTGTATTTTGTAATGATGAGGTGTATTTTGTAATGATGAGGTGTATTTTGTAATGATGAGGTGTATTTTGTAGTGATGAGTTGTATTTTGTAATGATGAGGTGTATTTTGTAATGATGAGGTGTATTTTGTAGTGATGAGGTGTATTTTGTAATGACGAGGTGTATTTTGTAATGATGAGGTTATTTTGTAATGATGAGTCGTATTTTGTAGTGATGAGGTGTATTTTGTAATGATGAGGTGTATTTTGTAGTGATGAGTTGTATTTTGTAATGATGAGGTGTATTTTGTAGTGATGAGTTGTATTTTGTAATGATGAGGTGTATTTTGTAATGATGAGGTGTATTTTGTAGTGATGAGGTGTATTTTGTAATGACGAGGTGTATTTTGTAATGATGAGGTTATTTTGTAATGATGAGTCGTATTTTGTAGTGATGAGGTGTATTTTGTAATGATGAGGTGTATTTTGTAATGATGAGGTGTATTTTGTAATGATGAGGTGTATTTTGTAATGATGAGGTGTATTTTGTAATGATGAGGTGTATTTTGTAATGATGAGGTGTATTTTGTAATGATGAGGTGTATTTTGTAATGATGAGGTGTATTTTGTAATGATGAGGTGTATTTTGTAATGATGAGGTGTATTTTGTAATGATGAGGTGTATTTTGTAATGATGAGGTGTATTTTGTAATGATGAGGTGTATTTTGTAATGATGAGGTGTATTTTGTAATGATGAGGTGTATTTTGTAATGATGAGGTGTATTTTGTAATGATGAGGTGTATTTTGTAATGATGAGGTGTATTTTGTAATGATGAGGTGTATTTTGTAATGATGAGGTGTATTTTGTAATGATGAGGTGTATTTTGTAATGATGAGGTGTATTTTGTAATGATGAGGTGTATTTTGTAATGATGAGGTGTATTTTGTAATGATGAGGTGTATTTTGTAATGATGAGGTGTATTTTGTAATGATGAGGTGTATTTTGTAATGATGAGGTGTATTTTGTAATGATGAGGTGTATTTTGTAATGATGAGGTGTATTTTGTAATGATGAGGTGTATTTTGTAATGATGAGGTGTATTTTGTAATGATGAGGTGTATTTTGTAATGATGAGGTGTATTTTGTAATGATGAGGTGTATTTTGTAATGATGAGGTGTATTTTGTAATGATGAGGTGTATTTTGTAATGATGAGGTGTATTTTGTAATGATGAGGTGTATTTTGTAATGATGAGGTGTATTTTGTAATGATGAGGTGTATTTTGTAATGATGAGGTGTATTTTGTAATGATGAGGTGTATTTTGTAATGATGAGGTGTATTTTGTAATGATGAGGTGTATTTTGTAATGATGAGGTGTATTTTGTAATGATGAGGTGTATTTTGTAATGATGAGGTGTATTTTGTAATGATGAGGTGTATTTTGTAATGATGAGGTGTATTTTGTAATGATGAGGTGTATTTTGTAATGATGAGGTGTATTTTGTAATGATGAGGTGTATTTTGTAATGATGAGGTGTATTTTGTAATGATGAGGTGTATTTTGTAATGATGAGGTGTATTTTGTAATGATGAGGTGTATTTTGTAATGATGAGGTGTATTTTGTAATGATGAGGTGTATTTTGTAATGATGAGGTGTATTTTGTAATGATGAGGTGTATTTTGTAATGATGAGGTGTATTTTGTAATGATGAGGTGTATTTTGTAATGATGAGGTGTATTTTGTAATGATGAGGTGTATTTTGTAATGATGAGGTGTATTTTGTAATGATGAGGTGTATTTTGTAGTGATGAGGTGTATTTTGTAGTGATGAGGTGTATTTTGTAGTGATGAGGTGTATTTTGTAATGATGAGGTGTATTTTGTAGTGATGAGGTGTATTTTGTAGTGATGAGTTGTATGTTGTAGTAATGAGGTGTATTTTGTAATGATGAGGTGTATTTTGTAGTGATGAGGTGTATTTTGTAGTGATGAGGTGTATTTTGTAATGATGGGGTGTATTTTGTAGTGATGAGGTGTATTTTGTAATGATGAGGTGTATTTTGTAGTGATGAATTGTATTTTGTAGTGATTAGGTGTATTTTGTAATGATGAGGTGTATTTTGAAGTAATGAGGTGTATTTTGTAATGATGGGGTGTATTTTGTAGTGATGAGGTGTATTTTGTAATGATGAGGTGTATTTTGTAGTGATGAGTTGTATTTTGTAGTGATTAGGTGTATTTTGTAATGATGAGGTGTATTTTGTAATGATGAGGTGTATTTTGTAATGATGAGGTGTATTTTGTAATGATGAGGTGTATTTTGTAATGATGAGGTGTATTTTGTAATGATGAGGTGTATTTTGTAATGATGAGGTGTATTTTGTAATGATGAGGTGTATTTTGTAATGATGAGGTGTATTTTGTAATGATGAGGTGTATTTTGTAATGATGAGGTGTATTTTGTAATGATGAGGTGTATTTTGTAATGATGAGGTGTATTTTGTAATGATGAGGTGTATTTTGTAATGATGAGGTGTATTTTGTAATGATGAGGTGTATTTTGTAATGATGAGGTGTATTTTGTAATGATGAGGTGTATTTTGTAATGATGAGGTGTATTTTGTAATGATGAGGTGTATTTTGTAATGATGAGGTGTATTTTGTAATGATGAGGTGTATTTTGTAATGATGAGGTGTATTTTGTAATGATGAGGTGTATTTTGTAATGATGAGGTGTATTTTGTAATGATGAGGTGTATTTTGTAATGATGAGGTGTATTTTGTAATGATGAGGTGTATTTTGTAATGATGAGGTGTATTTTGTAATGATGAGGTGTATTTTGTAATGATGAGGTGTATTTTGTAGTGATGAGGTGTATTTTGTAGTGATGAGGTGTATTTTGTAATGATGAGGTGTATTTTGTAATGATGAGGGGTATTTTGTAGTGATGAGGTGTATTTTTTAATGATGAGGTGTATTTTGTAATGATGAGGTGTATTTTGTAGTGATGAGGTGTATTTTGTAATGATGAGGTGTATTTTGTAATGATGAGGTGTATTTTGTAGTGATGAGGTATATTTTGTAGTGATGAGGTGTATTTTGTAGTGATGAGGTGTATTTTGTAATGATGAGGTGTATTTTGTAATGATGAGGTGTATTTTGTAATGATGAGGTGTATTTTGTAGTGATGAGTTGTATTTTGTAGTGATTAGGTGTATTTTGTAATGATGAGGTGTATTTTGTAATGATGAGGTGTATTTTGTAATGATGAGGTGTATTTTGTAGTGATGAGGTGTATTTTGTAGTGATGAGGTGTATTTTGTAGTGATGA
>CAXITT010000094.1:1283193-1306860 GCA_964033795.1 Lymnaea stagnalis | reverse complement strand
AATTTATGGGGGGGGGGGGGGTTGGGATTTTCTTGCTCTGAGATTTGTGACAGGGGAGGGTGAGGGTAAAAAAAATGTTTCCAAAAATAGCGTGACGTACAATATGGGCGGCCCCTAACTTGGTTTGAGCTCCGTCTGTTTGAAGTCATTGTTAACCAAGTTCCCCACGTCTTGGAGAAAAAAAAAACATTAGACATTAAAAAAAAAAAAAATCTATCTAGGTTTAACAACCCTTTGATTGCCATTGTTAACCCTTTTTATTTAACTTGGCTATTGTGTCATTTGCATGGTTTTTTATGTCGCGGATGGACTTTTTCCCGAGGCCAAATTTCTAAACGTTTTTGCCATCCCAGAGAGCTTAACTATCGCACAGAGCTTAACTATCGCACAGAGCTTAATCTCTCGGCGTGAATTTGAAGACATTTAATTTCGACTTTCCGATTGTGTTCACCTCTGTACATTTCTTGGTAAATAGAGTACAATGGAATATCCCATGCATCTAACATGGGTTGGCATTTGCACGGGAAAAAAAACAAACAACAACCTACATTTAAAAAGGTTTAGCTACCGTTGTGTGTGTGTGTGTGAGAGAGAGTGTGTGTATGAGTGTGTGCGTGAGTGCGTGCGTGCTGTATTCTTGTTAGGATTGATGTACTTAAAAGTTCTCTTCATTCCTGTCCCAAGTATCACTTGACAGCCTCGAGTCACAGCAGCGTGTCTGATAGCGAGCATCTACGATATATTCAGCCGATAGCTTTAGCAGGAACATCACGAGGGTCCGGTTTCTAACAAAGCCGGGGAGGCCCTGGCTTAGAGGATCGGGGGGAGGAGGGGGGGGGGGGCCTGAATACGAGAGAAACCTAAATCCCCGTTTTCATTCTTTGAGAAATTTGTTGTGCTACCTTGTAACCAAATAACAATGCTAAATATTTGATGTCTCAACCAAGATCAGTTTTATGTCTACATTCACACACTCCACCCCCCCCCTCCCAACCCCAACGGAGATAGTTTTGGAAATACTTCCAATTTTTATTTATTTAATTTTTTTTTTTTTTTTTTTTTTTTTTTTGGGTTGTTTTTTTTTTATTTAAAAGTTTGGGGGGGGGGGGGGGGGGGGTTTTAAAAAAAAAAAAAAAAAAAAAAAAAAAAAAAAAAAAAAAATTAAGAATTGAAAAGTCCCAGTCTAGATTTCCAAATGGCTTTTTACCCAAAGGTATGCCCTATATTTTCTTTACGACATTAGCTTGACCTTGGAGTGAAGATTTCGAAAATATGCCAAATTGTAATGCATAATTATCAAAGCAATCAAATTTTAGTATTACTTTCTTAGCTAAATCAAGAAATCTTAACTTAATGTGAATAGGAATGACTAGCGCCTGGGCTTTGAAGGTGGGTTGTGCATCAGATCTTGAAGGTGGGGTGTGCATCAGATCTTGAAGGTGGGGTGTGCATCAGATCTTGAAGGTGGGTTGTGCATCAGATCTTGAAGGTGGGGTGTGCATCAGATCTTGAAGGTGGAGTGTGCATCAGATCTTGAAGGTGGGGTGTGCATCAGATCTTGAAGGTGGGGTGTGCATCAGATCTTGAAGGTGGGGTGTGCATCAGATCTTGAAGGTGGGGTGTGCATCAGATCTTGAAGGTGGGTTGTGCATCAGATCTTGAAGGTGGGTTGTGCATCAGATCTTGAAGGTGGGTTGTGCATCAGATCTTGAATGTGGGTTGTGCATCAGATCTTGAAGGTGGGGTCTGCATCAGGCCTTGGATTTGAAGATGGGGTGTGCACCAGGCCTTGATGTTGAAAGGTGATTGGTGCATCAGGCCGTCGATTTGAATGCGGGTGGTGCACCAGACCACGGAGTTGAATGAGGGTGGTGCACCAGGCCAATGGGGTTGCATGAGGCTGGGGCACCAGGCCTTGGTGTTGAAGATGGGATGTTCACCATGCCAAGAACTTGAAGGCAGGTGGGGCACCAGGCAGCTGTACATTACATTCGGTCAGGTCCTTTGTATATTGGACATACTTATGGTGTAAGGGATGGTGGCCTATATTTTATAAGTGTCTCCTTTAATATAAACCTTTTGTGCCATCCCCATTGACCAGTATTATAAATTGATGGGTTTGGTCACCTGGTCAGAATGCCTGTCAACCAAAATGCTTTGGAAACTTACAATGGCAGGCACTCAGTACACTAGCAGGCAGTTCAGTTTCAGGGCAGAAAGAAGACTCCGCCATCGGTTGATTGGTAGCATTAGCGATACATTAAAAATCCCCAACATGAACTTCCAGCAGGCCTAACACCTTGCTGCGAGCTGTCAACTATACCCCCCCCCACACTAGACCCCTCCGCGGGATACGCCTCCACAAGACGTCTCCACAGGAGACGCCACTACCAGACACTTCAGCGGACAGGAGAAGAACTAGACGTATTGACTGAACATGAGAGCAAAGATTCCTAACCGAGATCCATGGGAGAGCATGGGGGTAGGTGGTGCGAGGTTTCGGGGAAGGTTGATGTGATAAGTTGATAGTCACATCAGCTTATTATCATTCACTTCGAGAGTCCTTATTCAGGAAAGTGCCCAATTGTATGCATGAGTATTTAAAAACATTATCATACCACCACAACGGAAATTCCCAAAACAGCGTTCAGTAAGTATTAAAGCCTGCCACTTAGTTAAGCACGGTGGTGTGCAATTTTGTGTGTAAGATGTTATTTTCGTTTGGGAAGATTTGGATTACATCTTCCTAAAGCCAAAAAAGGGGGGGGGGTGATTTCTGGAAAAATTTATTGCAAAAGGAATGTTGAGTTTTTAACACTGACAGTGGTAAAAGGTGTTCTTAAACTCTTGTTTTTTTGTGGGTTTTTTTTGGTTTAAACTATGAAACAGATTGGCTTAAGAAAGCTTGAGCTCAAGGAATCTCTTTATTTACTCTAAACTTACATTAACTATTTGAGAAATTTGTGTAAATGAAGAGTCTTTTAAGAGAAAAATGTTAGGCTAATAATGTTTATGGGTTGGGTCACCTAATAAATGAACTTTATGAAAAAAAAATATGATTGATAAAATAGATGCCACATGCACCACATGGTTCAAACCCATACACCACATTGTTCAACCCAATACACCACATTGTTCAACCCAATACACGAAATTGTTCAATCTTATACACCACATGTTTCAACCCTACACACCACAGGGTTTCACCCAATAGACCACATGGTTTCATGCCATTCAACACAGGGTTCAACTCCAAACACCACAGGGTTCAAACCCATCACCACATGGTTCAACATCATACACCACAAAGTTCAACCCAATACACCATGCTTCAACACCATACACCACAAAGTTCAACCCAAAGGTTCATATGTCATAATTATATCAACCAGGTTAAATTCAAAAAAGGAAGTTTTTTTTGTTGTTTAAAAAAATCTTTTCTCCCTTAAAATATTGGCATGGTTATTTCTATCAAAAAAAAAAACACATAATAAATCTCAAAACTGCAATTTGTCAATATGACACCATGATTTCATTAATATAAATTACTTTGGTTATGGACTTACAGTAATTATTTTATTGAAAATACAGGGTTGAAAATTATTCCCATGAAAAATTGAAAAGACAACTGGAGTTACCTTGTGTGGTCTGTTCTGTGCAACCAAGATTGTTCTCCCCTGAAGCTGGTGTAGTTTTATCAGGACAGCAGCCATATAAAGATTGGTCACAGCCAGACGATTTTGTTACAAAATCTTGCTCCATCTGCCAAAAGTTTATGATTTAGTAAATTTACAAAATCACAAAGATATGCATGTTTCTTTCATCACCATTCAGTACACTACAACACGACTGAATTATTTTTTTAAAAATTAATGACAAAGAAATAAAAACAATTATTTTTTCTTGGTTAAGATCAACTATTGGATATTACAGTACAAGTCAATTTGCCTGTAGATTTTTCACAAAGCTTCAATCTTTAATATGCTCAATAATCATGTATATAATTTTGCTCATTGAATCTGATTGAATGGCATATTAGACACCTATGTGAACTGATCCTGTGCCTACCACGACAGCCTCCATGACGTTGTTGCTTCCATCAGGGCAAGGTTCCAAGGTACAAGATTGAATGGAGAGGGGTCTGTCCTGTGATGGACACTTGGAGTGATCCAGAATAACGGGCAGCTCATCGTCCTCATCTCCTTCCTGCTCACAGTTGACCTGCCTGGACTGCCTGCCATGACCACAGGTCACACTGCACTGTGGGAACAAAGTTAAATAGTATTTTATGAATCATGGGTCCTCAAATTATGGCCCCCAAGTCCAGATCTGGACCACCAACGCGTTTGACCAAGAAACTAATATGGAATCCAACATTGATAATCTCATTACCCAATAGCAGGCCCATACATGTCATTACCCAATAGCAGGCCCAGAGGCGTAGCGTGGTGGGGGCAGGGGGGGACAGATGTCCCCGGGCGCCAGCTAGTTAGGGGCGCCAAAATGTGCTTTGATATTATTTTATTGATGAAAATAATGGGTTTGAGAGTTGAAAAAAAGAAAAAGGGGCGCTAAAAATGGATCTTGTCCCCGGGCGCGAATCTTGTCCCCAGGCGCCAAACACCCTCGCTACGCCACTGAGCAGGCCCATACATCTCATTACCCAACAGCAGGTCAATTCTTTTCATTGAGATAAAATAAGTTTACGTTGATCAAAATATTGTTAATTTTCAATATTGTGTTGTTTGGTCCTGGTGTTGATTCCCCACTATAATTAAGCTATGAGCAGTGTGTATATGAATTGTTTCAATGTGTTTTCAAAATAGGGTCAGACCTCAAACAGTGTGTGGGGGACAGTGAACCGGTCCCATGTTTAAAACCTTTCAGGACCTCTGGTATAAATTGTTTCAACACCAAAAATAAAATGATAAAACATACCAATTTAAAAAAAAAAAAAACATAAAATAATTAAGATGAACAGATGTGAAAGTATTTTTTGAAACACCTGACCAAAAGAATTATATTACTATGAACACCTTATGTGATATGTTTATGAATCATCGACCCATGTATAAAAGACTACATACTGTAGTTTAAATCAAAAACAAAGAAAATTTCTGTGAAAATGTCTTATATTTTTAACCATTTATAACAAAGTAATATTAATAATATTTATGTAAAAGTTTGCATTTTTTTACTCAAAAGCTGAGTCTGTAACAATCATGTATATCATTTCTATTTCCATTCGTTTTAAACTAACTAAAAACTTGTCATATATTCATTCCATTATGGATTTAAACAAAATTAACCGCCTGCTTTTATGTTAACAAGGGGGAGAGACTGCAAAGGGTTTAGAAAAATGGAAATGAGCAACGCAAAGTATGGGATGGAAAGTATCTGATGATACGTTTCAGCCAGCTAAGTGATATTTTTATTGATTCTGTTTTTACTGTTGTTTGTTGGCTGAAGGCTTCTTGCCGACAGGTTCTTTCTTTTGTTGGGTTCTCTTTTTTTACAGGTTTTCCCATTTCTTTGTTTCACTTATTTCCATGGGTCCTAGTATCTACGGTGAGTCACAGACATTTCGACCCAGTTATGTGGCCAGTGTTTTAAAAAGTTCTATGGCAAAAGGTTACCTCACTCCACTCACTGGGCACCCAAGATGGACAGCTGTCTCCGGGTCCCATACAAGCTCGCTTAAAAACAGGCTTTTCCCCAACATGTGTCTCACACAGGTCATCAGCCACATATTTCGACCCTCCGGCTGGGACATTCTCCAGGCAGTGCATGGACTGTGTCTCCTCCCCAGCTCCACATTCAGAGCTGCAATCTCCAAAATGGCCAGCAACCCATCTTGAAAAAAAACACGAAATATTTGGTTTGAGTTTTCAATTATGCTTACATCCCTTTCATTGTCATTTAAACTTAGAACATTAAAATAACTTTTTAATTGTTTAAGAATGTTATTTTTAAAAAAAATCTTTCTTGTCTTTTATTGGTGTAAAAGAGTTATGAGATAATGTTTCTGTTTCTTTCAAACATATACACTTATATATTTTATATATATATATATATATATATATATATATATATATATATATATATATATAAAATATTATAACATAATTTTTTATATATATTTTATATATATATATATATATATATATATATATATATATATATATATATATGTAAAATATGATAACATAATTGTTGAAGGTATTTGCAATTAATTATTCAGATGGAGGTTTTGAATTTTTGACTTTCTGGCATAAGAGTTGGAAAATTTAATTAACATATTCATCAGTGCCATCATGAGCTTAAGGCTTGAAGAAAAGTTTAAAGAAATTAAAATTTATGATATATTCTTCTTTTTGGCGTAAGCATTAATATTTTTTAAAAATTCAAACTTTTTTTTTTTGTCATAGAACGTTGTGCGCAACTACGCTTTCTGTAAAAATCATAATGAATATAACGTAACGAACTAGCAAGTTATGGTTTTGTATCTTAACTAGAAGTAATTGGTACATACTGGTATCTGTTCTCATGGTTACATGGGCCATAGTTGCAAGTACGATTTCTGTGTTGGATATCTCGTTGTGGACACAAGGTGCCGTTCACTGGCTGACCTGTCTCACGGTCCATACAGTTGACCGCTCGCAGTTGGTAACCTGTGGTCATTCAAAGAAACTTAACCGAGATCACACTTAAAATAAGATACATACCACACTAATGTTTCTTATATCCCACCTTACTGGACCCACACTTAAACCAATGTTCCCTATATCCCACCTTACCGGGCCCACACTCAGCTGAGCATTTTGTCCATTCACCAGAAACCCAGGCATAACGTTCTGTTGGATTCTCCTCTATAAGTCTTGATGTTGGTATGGAATACTGATACTCAACCAGTGGATCCAGGCTCTTAGGCTTAATCTAATGAAAGGGTTAAGGTCAGAAATGATGACATTTGCTTTACTGTGTGAATATTTATACATTTTTTTTAATGAAATCATTTGTTTACTTTTAAAAAATCATTGATTTATTTACCAGGGTGTTTTTTTTTAAGTTTTCTTTGAAAAATTCTGATGGCATTCATACGTTTTTGTGTTGTTGTTTTTTTTTGAGGTCCAAAAATTTATAGGAGGGCTGTGAACAATAATTAACTTCTCTTTTCATTTTTGTTTTCTCTAACAAAAAAAAAAACAAAACAAGAAATGAATGACAACTAAAACCTAAAAAATAAATCAAAAACAGAAGAACAGATTTAAACATACATAAAATCCAAAAGTTTCTCACACAAATAATTTGGACCTTCAAAACATTATTTAAAAGTATTAACTGACCAAATGCAAAGACGTTAAAATTTTTCTTTTATCAGTATATTTACCATGATTTTTACAATTTCCAATAGTATTGGCCTGAAATTAATTAATTTACCAAAAACAAAATGTATTTCCACCTTTAAGCGCAGCGTCTCGTTGAGTGGTCCCCGGATGTTTAGCTTGACGCCGTCCTGAAGGACATGGAGATGTCCCTTGCTTCCAGCAAACTCAATGACCTTACTAAGACCTGGCAGGTTCAAACCGTTGGTTAAATCAAACACCTTACCACCATCACCTTGTAGGTCTGAAACACAAAAGACATTGTTTGTGTACGAAACTGTGAGATTGACACTGGTGTAAAGTGGTTTTTAATCACCTGTAAAGTTTTGAGAAAATATGATTTTAAAATGTTACTGAATCAAGTGTGCTCATAATGTACAAAACAGTTTAAAATGATTTACTTCCACTTTTAAATTCAAATCAAAAATGTTGAGATATGTTTTGGCTTTGTGGAGAAAATATAATAAAAAACCAATGTTGCATCTAACAACTTCAAGGCTTGAGATTGGCGAAAAATTTCATTTGGACGTAAGCAAGGGAGGTAATAAAAATAATTTCATACGTAAAGCTGCTGACACGATTATAGAGTTTTCCCCCTTTCTGCCCCCCATAATATTGCACAGCCAGAGGCAACAACAATTCTCATCTTCGTTTCGTTTTTTTTTTGTTTTTTTAATTCTTTGAAAAAAAATGTATGGGTTATGATTGCTTATATTTTGAACTAGATATGTGAAAATATTTATGTATATATATATGTATATATATATATATATATATATATATTATGTATATATATGTAATGTACTGAACCAAAAATAATAATTCTCTCAGTATGCATATATGGCTGTAAGGCTGTGTTCAATGAGCGTACAAAATAAAATTCCCAGAAGTTAGGACCAACAAATTTGGAGTCTTATAATGTGCGTTTTTTTCCATGCATTTTTTTTTTTGGTCAATTAAGAGAAGTTCATGTACTGCCACCGCCATTGTTTGGCGAGTTATTTCTGGTACGTTTTTATATATCTATCTTTTAAATACTTAGGTCTTCCAAAGTCTAAATTCAACCAAGACTCAGGAGTGTAACTGACAAGAAAGTGGACTGGTTCGATTCCCCACATGGTACAATGGGTATCTTAACAGCTCTGGCATCGGCAATAAAAAAAAATTTGAATACAATTACATGGATTGTACAAAGTGATTGGGTGCAGTGAGAGCAACATCTTCAATCAGCTCCTTTCTAATTCCCCCATTTTATCTCATTCCACGCATGATTTTTCAAATAAAACTAAGGACACGCCAACTTACGTAGTCCTACTGGTGTTGTGGTTGACAATCTAATCGAGAGTTTGGTTGCCCTGATAGGAAGTGTGGCTATTTCTGTCTCCACATCTGCAAGATACAGAGAAAATTTGAAGACATAATCTGTAAAAAGATCATAATTTTTTTTAAATTTTTTTTGACAAAGAATGTAACACTCATCACCATCACCATACTCATCATTAAAAAAAATCATGGTTTTATTTGCTGCGAAGGTGTAAATGTCTCGGGTACATTTGAGCAGTGGGGCACCTTGAACTCCTTAAAATGCGCCGTCAACACACACACAGAATTTACACAATGATACACATGTGGCAAAGTGCCACTAAATAATAATAAAGTAACAAACACTCTGTATAAAACCCTAAGCTGTACCACAGCACGTGCCCACCACTAAAATGTACAAGTAGCATAATGCTATGCACTCCGAACAATTCAGGCTGGTTTCAATCACAAACCTGTGGATCCAGTGGATCCAGACTCTTAGGGCTTAGTCTAATGAAAGGGTTAAAGGTTATTATGTTGCCCACTTGATACCCCGTGAGGGCATTACCAGTTGAAGGTTTCATATCTCTACACGCCATATCTCGAAAAATTCCTAGATGTATAGCTAGTTTATTGTAAGGGATTCTCTTCAATGTTTCATATCCCCTGCTTGAGCTCATACCAGTTAAAAGGAAGCAACAACAAAAAATATGAATAAAGTTGAGAAGTTATTATTGTTACTTTATTATTATCATTTTTTTTTTTTTTTTTTTTTTTTTTTTTTTTTTTTTTTTTTTTTTTTTTTTTTTCCATTTTTTTTGTGTGCTTCTTACGGCTTTAGGACAATTCCTTGTTGTTAAGGAAATTCTAATACTTCAGTCAGACTCTTACGGACAGGTCATTTTAAGTACAAATTTGTATGGACTGGCAGTACCTCCCTCTGAGTCTGCATTCCCCAAACGGGGGTCCGTGGACCGGCACCGGTCCGCAAGCCTTACGATACCGGTCCAGAGAGCATGCATATTGATGTTTAAATAGAAAGAAGATGTAATGAATAAATCTGACACCGGTCCCTGGTGCAGTTTCGAAACTTGTCCACCGGTCCGTGAAACTTAAAAGTTTGTGAAACGCTGCTCTGAGTGGAATCTTTTTATAAGCGAAATCAATCCAGCCCAGTCACCACTACAAGTACGCTTCGCTACGCCTGTTTGTCTTACCCACTTGCAGAGTTGAGTCCAGTGTCGATCCAGTTATTGTATGACATTTATCCCCCTTTCCACCACACACCAGACAGTTGTCTTCTCTTGTGTCAGCGTCAATCACGTGATCACAGCCGACGGTCTGAAAGGAATAAGTTGGTAGCACATTGTTAAAATCAAACGTACACATACAACATTTCAACAAGTGTCTACATTAAAAAAACTATATTAATTAATCATATACGCAAGCATTTATGTTATTAGGTAGGTAGTTTGATCCACAATGGTCAGCTTACGCGATCCAATTTTCGTCAAATTTATTTTTTGAACGCACTATGCTGTAACACGAAACAGTGCGTTCAAGAAGAAATTTGACGAAAATTTGATCGTGTGAACTGAGCATTACGAATAAATACAAATGACGAGCGAACTCTTGGAACGTACGGCACTTGGTGACTCAGCACATGTAGTAAAAAATGTGAATTGGAAAAGGCTGATATCAACATAATTATTATTGGTTTTCGTGTTTCCTGGTATTCCTAAGCTGGAATCGCGAGCAAGGATTAATTGGAAGGTTATGTTCGTGTGTCTCTAAATCCTGTGTACATCGTGCGATGCATGGATATTGAGCCTAAGGTGTATTCTAACGACCCGAATGATCGGAAGGTGAGTGTTGTATCCAATGTGGCGATTAAATAACATTCAAGATAAAATTTAAAAGCAGAATTGTGTTTACAACAAGCATGGACTGTGCAAGATGTAGAAAACTGATTAAAATCGAAACGAATCTATAAATACAGAAAATAGCCCGTGGAAAAATCCACGGACGCACAGAGCAACAGAGGGCTCCCCTGATCCCTCCACTCCTCTCACTCGAGAGTCTTCGGCGCCCTTGATTTCTACTCCCCTCCTTGAACGTTTGTCAGCATTTCGTCTACAAAGGAAAACTGTTCACCCTAAATGTCTGTTAACTTGGTGATGATCAGAAGACAAATGTGCGAACATTTTTTCAATTGATGAGAAGTTTCCGCTCCTGGATCTTTTCCTTTATCGGATCTTAGGAATTTTTCTTTGTATTCGAAAATCCTTTGAAAGGGGTGTTGATCTTGAAAGGCAAGTTCATGCCCTGCCTAGTGTTTTTTTTTTCCTCCGGCCAATTTGAACATACAGTCACCCTAAACACTTGGGTCGCTGTGGCCGAGGCTGTCACGCGACCACCAAATTAGTTTGCGGGAAGGCCCCTCGGAACGTGTTGCATACTAACGGTAATGAAGTTGGTTCGCGGTCGGGGTATGCGGCTCTTCGTGGGTTGCATCGAGAGCTTCCGCAGTTCTAAGCCAGGTACCAGCAAATGATCCTTAATGGCTAGAGTCTCGGTCTGATGATGTGGCCGTTGAATAAACTCCTGTGTCAGGTAGGAAGAGAAAATAGTGTCGGGTAGGGTTGTGATCCTCGAGTGTGGTTGGAGAAGATCCACCAGAGGCGCCCCGGGGCCCCACCATGAGTACGTCATGCGTCAACAGTCTGCTGTTAGATGGACGACCTGGGCATCACAACAGGTTCGTGTTGTGCCCAAGCTACGCGTCAATACACAAATTAAATGTCTGCGGGCCGGTGGAGTGGGGTGAAGGGGCCTTGGATTAGGAGCAGAGAGCAAACCCAGACAGGGGTTCTGATTATGGAATTATGTTTATACGAGTGCTACGTCGACCAAGTCATGATATTGTAAGACCATCCTAGATGGTTATACAATGAAGACCAGTTGGTTGTCTGTGACTTCACTCATCCTCTCGTGGTGGTGGGTGCCGCTTATGGCGCGTCAGATGAATGTCGGGTGGTCAGAGGGAGGGCCCGTGTCCAGTTGGTCACTGCTTTCAGAAGTCACGGAGAAGGCATGACCGATACGCCCCGCTGAGGTGGGTTCGAGTTCCTTTCGTTTGTCCCACGCCCGATTGGCACATGTTAGTGTTTGGTGAGTATTTGCGATCAGAACACAAAAAAATGGTGGGATGGGTCATGGTGGCACGCCCTGGGAACGGGTGCGGGAATTATGGCCGTGGCATGCTGACCGGAAACTTTGGAGCTGTTGGCTGCAGCCGTGAGAGCTGGAATCTCTGATTCAACGAGATTTTGCAACGCTTGCCCCGTCTAGTGGACACGGTCAAGTTTATCTGCACAAAGACGAGCGCGACTACATGGGGCAGTCTGAGCTAGGCTATCACGAGGCAGCGGGCTGATACTGTGGGGAGACCTTCAGTCTTTACCAGGATGTGGTCCGAGCCTAGGGTGTGGTAAGAGCCGAGGGTGTGGTCAAAGCCGAGGGTGTGGTTGGTCTGAGCCGAGGGTGTGGTCAAAGTGGAGGATGCGATTCTTCGTGAGTCACCTCTTAAGCTTGAAAACTGAACTAGTGCTTCATGCAATGTCTAGCCTTGACCTTATCAGCCTCAACACTTTTTTTTACCACTTCCAATCATTTTTAAATAACATCAACATTCCCTTCCTTTATGTTCCTGTAACGCAAAAAAAAAAGTTGCTTTATAGCGAAAGAAGGGCATTGTTTTCTAAATGTTCGCACCATTGACAAAAAAAATGTGTGTCCCAATCGGAAATCATTCCCGACAGAAATAAAGACACTTCTGTGATTTCCTCATGTATAAATCAAGTATACGGAACGCACGAGTCGTCTGATAGAAGGCTGCCGACGCGTTGGAACTCGACCGGACCGCGGCTTGTCTAAGTGGCCACAGTTTAGTGAGGCAAACAGTGACAGACAGAAAAAATCTTGGCAGCCATCACCATCTTGAAACGTGCCCTGTTTTCGCTCCACGCCTATGTTCACAGAAGGTCAACAAATCATGCTGGGGGGTTCACGCGTTCGTTTAGAGAACTTCAGTCATGGGCGGAGATGTCAGGAGATGGAGATCTCTGAAACAATGGCAGGGGTGAGCTGATGGTTGGCTGGAACAACAAACAAAGATGAACGCGTACCATTGTGTTACAAGGGTCGTGACCTATGGGAGTTGCGTGCCCTTCGGTAACCCATCAGCCACAAGGGGGTTTTGGGGGGGGGGGTTGATGAATACAATCGCGGCCTGACATAATCTCAAAGAACTCTTTTTACGTTGTGCGCTATAAATAGAAATGTTAATTTTAGTTTCGCAAATCTTTAGCTATAATAATAACTTAATTTTTTTTTTTCCTTTTCAGAAATGTAGCCAATGTTCAACCACCAAAAATATCCATAAGAATATGTAATTTTTAAACACGAATAATCATTGATAGCAAGCCCTTGCCCGGTTTTGACAGACATTATCCAGTTTTGAAAGCATTTACCCAGTTTTGACAGCCATTACCCAGTTTGCAAAAGTACTACAATGGCAGTGTCACAATGAGTGTGCTTTGTTAATAAGACAGATGAGGACACACATAAAACAGACAGGCTATTTTGACTGTGACAGATAAGGAAACACATATAACAGACTGGCTGCTTTGACTGTGACAGATAAGGAAACACATATAACAGACTGGCTGCTTTGACTGTGACAGAGAAGGACACACATACACTAAGTATACCGGATATTTACCTGACACATCCCGCCAACACAGACACCGAACGAATGGCCGTCATCGCACGTGGTCCCGTCCACAACTGTGTCCCGCAGTTTGACCAGCTCACCTTTGTTGTTCTCACACACCAAGGCACACGGGGAAGACAACTCTGGAATGAGGAACAAAGTGTTAGTGTGTGTGTGTGTGTGGGGAGGGGGGGGGGTTAAACTTTGGATTAATGTATAAAGACCATGCCGTTTCTCCTGTATCTTTATAATAAAATATGTTCATTGTAAGACTGTCGTGGAAGTAGATGTCATCGTTATAGGATGCACTCGCTCACAGATTAGATTTTTAATTATGTTGTTGTTGTTAAATTCCAACTTTGAATTAATAAAGAACTAATTCCTGATGCCCATGAACGGGTTAAACTGTAAGGAAATGATAACAGTTATAATCGTCCCGATGTGTTCAACATTGAACTGACCCGATGAATCACACGCACGGCGTTCTTTACAGCAGACGGCTATCACAGAACATGGGCCGGTGTAGCCTACGACGGCGATCACCATTCCAATTGAAGTAAACACGGTCGGATCCCCGAAATTGCATTGTGGGTAAGCGAGGTTGTTTAGCGGGTAAGCGAAGTTGTGTAGTGAGTAAGCGCAGTATACAGATGAAGTGCTTTGAAGAGTCCGGCTAATTTCACTTTCCTGTTCGGTCCAAGGAATGCAGCCACAGAAGAGATCAAGATATAACCTCCCCCATCCAAATGACTCCCTGTCCCTTCCCACGACCACGACCACCCCCACCGCAGAGGTTTTTCTGTAACCGCCCATGTATCTTTCCCTACACGCCACGCTATCACGGCATCTTCTTGCCCCCACATGTACTCAGATGTTTCAACGATACGCGTGGCTGTCGCGTGAAATCAAAAGACCGTTCGTGGTGGGTCACCGTTGTAGTCGTTGTTTACATCTTGATGACCCGGGGGCCAGGGGTGCACAGATAGGTTGCAAACGCAAACATCCCAC
This sequence comes from Lymnaea stagnalis, assembly GCA_964033795.1. Classification (NCBI taxonomy): domain Eukaryota; kingdom Metazoa; phylum Mollusca; class Gastropoda; family Lymnaeidae; genus Lymnaea; species Lymnaea stagnalis. The sequence continues at coordinate 1,292,391 of CAXITT010000094.1, read as the reverse complement.
AACAGGACGGCGCGTGTAGGACATGGGGCGATGTTTATTTGGGAAAGTGGCGTGATCTTTCCTGAACAGTGGCACATCGTGAGGGGGAAAAATGGGGGCGTGGGGGTAAAAATTAAAAAAAAATTAAAACGTGTTTGGGGTGGAACCGTGGTACATTTTCATTCAATAGTAACCATAGCAACGCGAGTATATTTCCGAGGAATTACAGTTCAAAGTGGCAATAAATATGATGATAATTTTAAACTTTTTTTTTTTTCTAATAACCCACACTGTTCATTTTTTAGGCATCGGTCACTGATGAAATGTGGGTCATCCCTGATGAAATATTGGTTATCCCTGAGCAAATATGGGTTATCCCTGATGAAATGTTATTTATCCCTGATGAAGTGTGGTTTATCCATGATGAGATGTGGGTTATCGCTGTCAATCGGCAACACTTAAAATTTGAGATGCCCTCATCTCGACTATGTTTCAGCCTTGCTTACGTCTTAACCTAACTCCGCCAAGGATGCCAAAAGAATAGACGTGTAAAGGTCACGGTCGGTAGGTCAAAGAAGTGGGAAAGCTCGTGTCTTACCAAAGTATGGCTTCCAGGTAAATAGTTTATCTTTGGAAATCGACCTGACGGACACTTTGTTGAACTGGCTGCACTGGTGTGCTCTGAAGTCCAGCGATCCTGGGGGACAGTTCTGGCAATAGAGTGGACATTATCAACTTAAAGGAGATTAAAATACAGAACGTGCCAGAAGACAAAATGATGGATGTGATGGATATGATGGATTTCCTTAAAGTCGCAATGAAGTATCAGTCGTAGTGGACAAATACAATATGATGATAATATTACAATTTTAAAATGAAACAGAGAAAGTTTTTAAAAGGTTTTATACCATTTTAATACCGGAAATTATAATATTCATAATATCAATCTTTAAATGCGCATGCGCAACACCTAACCAACATTGTAAATCGGACATGACTTGTTTTCAAATGAAAATAAGATTATTCAATAATCCAGAGCAATTTTTTTTTGTTGAAAGTTTAATTTATCTACTTTAAATTCGTATATTGGTATATAGTTAAATTACTTTCTCATAAAATTAGTTTTATATAAGTTAAAGCTAGTGTTAGTGTTTAGTGTTTTATCGTGAAACTTCCACACCTCCCCTGTTCCCTTCCATTTGATTTTCCAATATGTCAATTTAAATTTGACAACTACAGAAAGATCAAAATAAAAAAAGTTAACTGCTCTACCGCGGAAAACTCATTACTGTGGAGTAAACTGGTCACATTCTACAACATTCTAAAGGTAAGTGCGAATGACAACTCACCTGTACACTACACGACTGATACTGGATGCTCTGCCCCTGACACTTCGAATTGTTACTGCTGGAGAGATTCAAATGTTCTTTTGTTAAGTTGAGACAACAGGTATTTAAGTCATGGAGACTTTGAGATTTCTTTTAAATCACTACAATAAATGTCTTAAGACAAGAGATAGTTTGTGGAAAATATGAGTGGGGGGGGGGGGGTGGGGTGGAAGCTAGGGAAGGTGCCGCCCGGGGCGGGTCAAGGTTTTCGCCGCCCTCTTCCACGAAAAATCCTTGCAGTTGGCCGAAAATACCCTACATAAAAAGAAAAAAACTGCCCTCACCCTTTTTATTCCCCCTACCCATCAAGCTGTGGTGACGCTAAGAAAGATTACAAGTATAATAAATTGAGGTGAAAATTTACAAATTACATTATAAAGAAATGTATATGCCTTGAAATGGATTTATAGAACGCCAACAGATAAAGTATATGAATAATTAAATAGCAAACATAAAACAACGTTACTTTTTCTTAGAGACGTTTACAGCATAGAAGGAAAATCATATATATGTATAATGGGAAAAAATGCTATCCCAATATGGCAGTCATTGTTTTCAAACAAAAAATAAATAAATTTTAATGTAAATCTCCATGGTTTAGATTTAGTAGGTATTGTTTTACAAAATGTTTTTAAACAATTTTGTTTATGATTAATGTTTATTGTCATTAATAGATTACGTGCTGTTGTGTTTGGTGTGCACCAGCTCACCTCAAACAGCGGCGGCCCCTCGACTGCACCCCACCACCACAGGTTCGCGAGCAGCTGCTGTAGTCCCCCCAGGGACCCCAGCCGTCCTGACCCTAAGGATAATAAACGTACAGGTTAACAACGACAGCAGCATTCTGCACATCATCTCAATGACATACAATAACAACGGCAGCAGCATTCTACACATCATCTCAATGACATACAATAGCAACGACAGCAGCATTCTACACATCCTCTCAATGGCATACAATAACAACGACAGAAGCATTCTACACATCATCTCAATGACATACAATAACAACGACCGCAGCATTCTGCACATCATCTCAATGACATACAATAACAACGACAGCAGCATTCTGCACATCATCTCAATGACATACAATAACAACGACAGCAGCATTCTACACATCATCTCAATGACATACAATGCCAGATATTAAAAAATACACTCTTCATTCTCTAACAGAAAGAGAGACTGAACAACATAGACTGAATAGCACAGACTTAATAACATAGACTGAATAACATAGACTAAATAAGATAGATTAAATGAGGCAAACATCCAAAGAATAATTAAATATCTTTTTTTTTTATTATTACTTTTTTTTTTTCCTCATAAATAGAGATGCACTTAAAACTCACCGAAACAGCAATGGTCCCCACTAAAATCACCGTGGTAACAGTAAAAAGATACTTTGTGTCCGCCATGTTGCGCTGGATCACACCTAATCTCTAAGCCGACATCTGTAACATATATATTTACAAACAGTAAGTCACGTGTTATGGTTTAGACTTGGTGTTGTCAGTGAAAGTAATTTCGATTCCAAGGTATCGTCCTTGGTTTGAGAGATATTCGATACGCCGTGGGTTATGCTTCTTCAGGCCCATTTCCCTTCGGAATTTTAACAACTAAAATTTCGAATACGGAAATCAGGGATCCGACCAAAATATTCATCTATTGAAATGTTCGGTTACAAAGCTGCGAACAAGTGCGAAGCAATCACTTGTGTCAAACTCCTAGTATCTTTGATTGGTTTAATTCGTCAGGTTCTTTCACACGTTGTTCGTACGCCGTACTAACGCCGAATCAACACAAGTCCTTTTCTATAATTAATGCTTTTAAAACTTTTACTTTAATATATACATAAATTCACAGACTGCACATTTCATCGACACATGTGTAGCGCAGCTCGCTGTCGGAGAGAATAACACACAGCCATCTCCTGCAAAGCTCTTTCTACTACTGCTCACCAATCAACATATGCGTCACAAAACAGACAAAACCATGCGTCATAATTAGCCATAAAAAATACGTCACCAAGTTCACCAAGTAAAATGCGGGCGGGCGTTCATTAACTAATAAATCACTTAAAAAAAAAAAAAACCAGAGTACAATAAACACAACATCCAGTGCGCAACATTGATTAGTGAACGCCCATGCTCGACACACTGGTCGCCACGACTGTATAATCAAAAGAATTTAAATACAAACTGACACAAAGCGATTTCAGTTGTCCCCCATGTTTGTGCGACTGTAAATTATGTGGGTGACGTTAGAGAAAGGGGGAGCGGGAACTTCCTTCAGTGTGAGCTCACTGCTAGACACCAACGGAAGCTATTTCTACGAAGTCCCACTATGGAAATCCGCTAAGGTCCTTAGGACTCGTAGCTGTTGGGACACCAATAGCTAAGGTCCTTAGGACTCGTAGCTGTTGGGACACCAATAGCTAAGGTCCTTAGGACTCGTAGCTGTTGGGACACCAATAGCTAAGGTCCTTAGGACTCGTAGCTGTTGGGACACCAATAGCTAAGGTCCTTAGGACTCATAGCTGTTGGGACACCAATAGCTAAGGTCCTTAGGACTCATAGCTGTTGGGACACCAACAGAGCTAAGGTCCTTAGGACTCATAGCTATTGGGACACCAACAGAGCTAAGGTCCTTAGGACTCGTAGCTATTGGGACACCAACAGAGCTAAGGTCCTTAGGACTCGTAGCTGTTGGGACACCAACAGAGCTAAGGTCCTTAGGACTCATAGCTATTGGGACACCAATAGCTAAGGTCCTTAGGACTCATAGCTGTTGGGACACCAATAGCTAAGGTCCTTAGGACTCATAGCTGTTGGGACACCAATAGCTAAGGTCCTTAGGACTCATAGCTAGTGGGACACCAATAGAGCTAAGGTCCCTAGGACTCATAGCTATTGGGACACCAATAGAGCTAAACAACTATCCTGCATGTTGCGAAGACCGTCTTTTTATTGCTTTGATCGCTCTCTCGTAGCAAGGATTTCCTTTTCTCAAATACGGGAACATTTAGTAATCATTATTGTTTTTAAAGGCCATTTATGAATAATATTCAAATGGCTGCAACTATTCGTACCCGGGTACCAGAAGTAAGAGGTTGGGATTAAAAAAGCTATTCAAAATTTTATTGTTGGGTTTGTAAGACAAAATGAGGTATCGAATGAAAGATAATTGAATGGACTATATGTTAGTAAACTTAATTCTTCAGTTTAACTAAAATAAACTACCACAAATGACATCCGAATAGCACTGAGTCGAAAATGGACCCAGACACGTAGCGCCGCCATTCGCACCCGGGTACCATTAGACTCAAGCTATTCGGATGCTGTTTGTGGTAGTTTATTTCAGTTAAACTGAAGAATTAAGTTCACAAACATATAGTCCATTCCATTATCTTTCATTTGATACCTCGTGTTGTCTTACAGACCCTACAATGAATTTTTAAATAGTTTTTTTAATCCCAACCTCTCACTTCTGGTACCCGGGTACGAATAGCCACTTCGTATTCAAATAATTAATGTAAAAAAAAAACAAAAAAAAACAACAAAAAACACAGTCATCTGACTATAAATTGTATACTTCCGTAGAGATGTTGAACATACTTCCGTGGATTAGACACTAACAAGCCGAGGCATTGTTAAAACTACAGATGTTCGGCTGTGAAGCATACTGGTGAACAATTGTTAAGCAGACAAGGGTTGATTTGTTACAAAACAGGTGAGTAAAGTACTAATATGGCAGCGCACGACTACAAATATGACAGTGCACAACTACTCATATGATAGTGCACAGCTACTAATGTGATAGTGTAAAACTACCAATGTGACAGTGCACAACTACCAATATGACAGTGCACAGCTACTAATATGACAGTGCGCAAATACTAATGTGACGGTGCACAACTACTAATGATAGGGCACAAATACTAATATGACAGTGCACAACTACTAATATGACAGTGCACAACTACTAATATGACAGTGCACAACTACTAATATGACACTACACAACTACTAATATGACAGTGCACAACTACTTATATGAGAGGCTATATATTTTAATAAAAATCTTGTGGTTTTTTCTTTAAAAAGCTGTCTACTGGGAATAAACCTGTTAAATCATGCACCTGAAAATGACCTTCCACTCCGGCTCTCCCCCTCCTCCCCCCCCCCACTCCCCCGACCTAGGTCATATTCCCGCCCCCATGATGCTGGGCGTCAAAAACGAACCGTCCTCGTACGTCAGAGAACGTCATTCATTTTCCGACTGACCTGCCCACCACGCCAATGTGCTATTATACACTGCTGGGGATTTCCATGATACTTTCAGTTGAATGCCCCCCCCCCCCAGCTGAATGCCCCATTGTGTTTTTATGGGATTAAAACAAAAACAAGCCAGGCATTACCAGCCTGATGACGCAAATTACACAGCGGCGGTTCTAGACTTGTTTTTTTTACCTCTCTGTTAAGTGATTTAATAAAAGCCTTATTGTCTGTTCGATGACGAAGGCTTCTTGCCGACACGTTCGTTGTTTTATTGCGTTCTTTTTTTTTTTTTTTTTTTTTTCTTTTGTTTTTTTTTTTTTTTTTTTTTTTTTTTTTTTTTTTTTTTTTTGTTTCTTCAGGTTTTCTCATCATTTTTTCCACTGATTTTCTTAAGAAAACCCTTTTCAGTTTAATGACTGCAAGGCTGCGGGGGGTCTGGGTTCGCTTCACGGGGTCGCTGGAGAAAAATTTATTCCGGAGTTGGTGAAGTTTTTATTTTATTCCGGATGAATTTCACTGCCACTCGTCGGTCATGGTTTATGTTTTTAATTGGCCAAACGGTTTCATTGCGTGACGTCATTGCGTGACGTCATTGCGTGACGTCATTGCGTGACGTCATTGCGTGACGTCAAAAAAAACTATTTTTAACAATGTCTCATCACTTCAATTCTGGAATCAGGTGGGAGAAAACCTGGCATTAACCCCCCCCCCCCCCCCCCACATATCCTCTCACAGATTTTGTCTCAGCTACCGCTACCATGTAGGAAGCCGTCTTATAATCTAATCTTTTCATAAGCCATGTAAGGATGTAGATGGTAATGAAGGCGTGTGAAACCGGGCTCGATTACCATGAAGGTCAATGCAAATTTTTTTTAGACACAAAAAATAATATATTTTTTTTTAAATTATTCTAATTTGTGTCAGTCTGATTCTTTGTTTTAATGAATTAAATCCTCCTTTTAAAAATTGATTATATTAAACCTAACATACAATCTATATATATATAATTCGCCAGCAAAGGTCAAACAAGACGGGTCAAACAAGACGCAGGCTATTTATAGATACACCAGAGTGTGGTTCAATAATGAGTTCACTAGTGCTAAAAATAAAATTCCCGATAACTACGCTAAATGATATATATATATATATTTATTTATTTAATAACGCAATTGCGTTTGGTGCGTAATATTTTCTTTTCGGAAATGAAATCGTCTCAATTTAAGTATTGTGTAAAAAATATTCGGTTTAAAAGTTGTAGTGACATGAGAATAATAATATAGTTCATGGCCCCGAAATAAAAAGTGCGCAGTGACGTATCATGGGGGAAGGGGTGTAGCAAAAAAATTGGGATTATTTCAAATGTGCGTTACTTGAGTTCATGTTTTGTCAAGTAACTTTAGTAGATGGGAAGTTTACGCATTGCTGTCGCCAATGTTTGGTGGGCTATATCTAGTTTAATTTTAATTTTAAGAGGATTTCTTAAAGATATAATGCAAGAATCGCGTACGCTGTGATACACTGTCAAAGAAACCGTCTAGTCTAGTGTTCTGTGTTGGCGGGTTACTTCCAGTCAAAGCGTCATTGACCCCAGGTGTAGTCAAAACAATAATCTGGACCTGACATTTGGGATCTTTAAAGTTTTGATCAGCTTAAAAAAGTGTCTACGGCTACGGTATTATGTGAAGGAAACAGAAGAACAAGGTATGTGGAAGCTTGAAATCTAACACAGACAGGACACAATTCTTTTGCTGTCCTGTCTTTCTATTTCAAGCGTCCACGTGCCGTGTTCTTGTATTTCTTCAACTCGGCTTGAACACAGTCTTTCATTTAAGCCTATTTTCCTGTCTTGTGTGACAGTGATGTTTGAGAATCATTGGGCCCCTACAGCCCCCCCCCCCCCAACGCAGCCATTCGGACCGGCGCCATGGTTTTGAAACTGGGGGAAAATTGTAAATGCTAATGTTAAGCTGTCAGATAGGGGTGACACTGGCTCACTCTCATGCAAACTGCGTTACATCTGGTAGTTCATCTGGTAGTTTGTGTCAGGGACTGTACAGGCAGAGTAGCAGACGACACGGTTTTTTTTTTAAAAAGTGGCACTAGAGAGCAGTGGGGCACAAGAGAGCAGTGGGGATCAAGAGAGCAGTGGGTTACAAGAGAACAGTGGGGCACAAGCGAGCAGTGGGACACAAGAGAACAGTGGGGCACAAGAGAGCAGTGGGGTACAAGAGAGCAGTGGTGTACAAGAGAGCAGTGGGGTGCAAGAGAGCAGTGGGATACAAGAGAGCTGTGGGGCACAAGAGAACATTGGGACACAAGAGAGTAGTGGGACACAAGAGAACAGTGGGGTACAAGAGAGCAGTGGGGAAAAAAAGAGAGCAGAGGGGCACAAGAGAGCAGTGGAGCACAAGAGAGCAGTGGGGCACATGAGAACAGTGGGACACAAGAGAGCAGTTGGGCAGAAGAGAGCAGTGGGGCACAAGAGGGCAATGGGGTACCATTTAGAAACTTCCAATGTTGAGGTTTTTCTAATAAATATTCAAGTTAATTATTTCACTTTTCAAGAATTAGGTTTTGAAATATACATGTAGTATAGTCTGGTTGTTTGTTTATTTTATTTATATATATATCTATATATATAAAACAAACAACAACCAAATTATACTACATGTTTGTATGTATATCCGGTATGCGCTGCTACACCATTCATGCGACTGCGATAAAACCTTGGTGAGTTGTTGTCCACAAGCCTGTGCATTTTTCTAAGACATGAGAACCCCTTTTAACATAATATTTCGTTTTGGTAAGTTCTTGTGATCACGCCCGAAAAGGTTTCTTTCTGAATGATTACAACTATTCTAAAATGGGCCCTAAATTCGTTTTTTCTAATACGAGCTATATAAATATACTTTGAAACAGAGCTAATGCATGGGTGGATAGAAAGAATTTTAACCAAACACAAATGGCGACATTAAATTGTGTGTGTGACATAATAAGTAGGTCTCTGACGTAATACAACCATTCCACAATATTCCGTTTGTGGCGGGGGGGGGGGGGGGGGATAAATTTGTTTTCCCCTTTTTTTTAGCTATATAAATATAATTTCCGTATGCGTTCCTATACCATTCATCCGATGGCGATAAAACTTTGGCAAATTGATATGCGCCCGCCCGCAAAGATTTCTAAATAAGAACAACCATTTTAAAACATTGCTGGAGGCCTAAATTTGTTTATATGTACTAAATGAGCTATCTAAATAGCATTTCAAACAGAGCTATTGCATGGGTGGATCAATCGATACACACGTGTGTAGACTACATTTTGAACATCCATGCTGCTCACATGGACGTGGGACAGCTGTATGTGGCCTGCTCACAAGGACAGCTGTATGTGGCCTGCTCACACGGACAGCTGTATGTGGCCTGCTCACATGGACAGCTGTATGTGGCCTGCTCACACGGACAGCTTTATGTGGCCTGCTCACACGGACAGCTGTATGTGGCCTGCTCACACGGACAGCTGTATGTGGCCTGCTCACACGGACAGCT
>CAXITT010000094.1:1254335-1271974 GCA_964033795.1 Lymnaea stagnalis | reverse complement strand
TAACTGACTGTAGACTACACATCTATACAACAAGCTAAGAGAGCTGTAACTGACTGTAGACTACACATCTATACAACAAGCTAAGAGAGCTGTAACTGACTGTAGACTACACATCTATACAACAAGCTAAGAGAGCTGTAACTGACTGTAGACTACACATCTATACAACAAGCTAAGAGAGCTGTAACTGACTGTAGACTACACATCTATACAACAAGCTAAGGGTGTTATAACTGACTGTAGACTACACATCTATACAACAAGCTAAGGGTGTTATAACTGACTGTAGACTACACATCTATACAACAAGCTAAGGGTGTTATAACTGACTGTAGACTACACATCTATACAACAAGCTAAGGGTGTTATAACTGACTGTAGACTACACATCTATACATCAAGCTAAGGGTGTTATAACTGACTGTAGACTACACATCTATACATCAAGCTAAGGGTGTTATAACTGACTGTAGACTACACATCTATACAACAAGCTAAGGGTGTTATAACTGACTGTAGACTACACATCTATACAACAAGCTAAGAGAGCTGTAACTGACTGTAGACGACACATCTATACATCAAGCTAAGGGTGTTATAACTGACTGTAGACTACACATCTATACAACAAGCTAAGAGAGCTGTAACTGACTGTAGACGACACATCTATACATCAAGCTAAGGGTGTTATAACTGACTGTAGACGACACATCTATACAACAAGCTAAGAGAGCTGTAACTGACTGTAGACGACACATCTATACAACAAGCTAAGGGTGTTATAACTGACTGTAGACGACACATCTATACAACAAGCTAAGAGAGCTGTAACTGACTGTAGACGACACATCTATACATCAAGCTAAGGGTGTTATAACTGACTGTAGACTACACATCTATACAACAAGCTAAGAGAGCTGTAACTGACTGTAGACGACACATCTATACATCAAGCTAAGGGTGTTATAACTGACTGTAGACGACACATCTATACATCAAGCTAAGAGAGCTGTAACTGACTGTAGACGACACATCTATACATCAAGCTAAGGGTGTTATAACTGACTGTAGACGACACATCTATACAACAAGCTAAGAGAGCTGTAACTGACTGTAGACGACACATCTATACATCAAGCTAAGGGTGTTATAACTGACTGTAGACGACACATCTATACAACAAGCTAAGAGAGCTGTAACTGACTGTAGACGACACATCTATACATCAAGCTAAGGGTGTTATAACTGACTGTAGACGACACATCTATACATCAAGCTAAGAGAGCTGTAACTGACTGTAGACGACACATCTATACAACAAGCTAAGAGAGCTGTAACTGACTGTAGACTACACATCTATACAACAAGCTAAGAGAGCTGTAACTGACTGTAGACGACACATCTATACATCAAGCTAAGAGAGCTGTAACTGACTGTAGACTACACATCTATACAACAAGCTAAGAGAGCTGTAACTGACTGTAGACGACATATCTATACAACAAGCTAAGAGAGCTGTAACTGACTGTAGACGACACATCTATACAACAAGCTAAGAGAGCTGTAACTGACTGTAGACGACACATCTATACAACAAGCTAAGAGAGCTGTAACTGACTGTAGACGACATATCTATACAAAAAGCTAAGAGAGATATAACTGACTTTAGACTATAATCACATCTATACAAAAATCTAAGAGAGCTGTAACTGCAAACTACACATCTATACACCAAGCTAAGAGAGCTATAACTGACTGTAGACTACATATCCATACAAGAAGCTAAGAGAGGTTGTCTCTGTCTCGAACAGTTTCTTGCTGTCAGAGGCTTTTTGGCCGAACAGTTCACTTCCTGGTATTGTTCTTCTTCAGCTTCTCGTCTACCCGTTGTGTATTTCTTACAACTAGCTAACTTGGACTCTTTTAAATGAAGTTTAAAAATTATATTTTAAAATCATTAATATTAACTTCGCGTTTGTTCGCTGCTGGTTGGCAAAGTTGTCTAACGGCTCATTCACCCACTTGCTGTCAACCTATCAGGCTGAACCCTGGCACGTAGACTCTTTGCCCATGACAACACACTCTATCAAATTTTCAGTCCCACCTCCCAATCCCAACCCCCCGCCCCAAATCAGTTTTTTTCTTCTTTTTTTCTGTTTCTCAGTGAAAGATGAAAGAAATATAATTCCACTGATTTCACGAAATAAAATCCACGATAATTGCACTAACTGTTAGTCATAAGAACAAAATTAGCGCAAGTGCAATTGGCGCGTAATATTTGCTTTTTTTTTTTTAAAACAAAATATGTTTCGTTTTTTTTCTGAAATAGTTGGTGAAATAAATCTGCGGTGCAAAAGCCAGGTGGGTCATTAGAAAATTATTTAGTTCAGGGGCGTGACAAAAAAATGTGCGATTGCGAGCCTTGTGTGTGTGTGGGGGTGGGGGTGGAAGGGCGGGAGGAAGCACTAATCGTGATACTTATAAAGTGCATTACTTGTATCCAAGTTTTGTCAAAATTACAGCCCCACACTGCCATTGCTCGACATTAAGCTTTATACAGGATGCATGCGAAAAACTTTATTTTTAAGGGTTGTTTAAATTTTTAGACTAAACGCTTACTTCTCCACTGTATACCTTTAACATATGACTTCTCTAAGTATCATTAGGTACCTCTTTCGGTAGCAACGAATTAGGGATATATAGAACGGGTACCAAGTACCGACTCTATTAAAGATTACATCTCGGGGAAATGTTACAGAGCGATAAGGAAAGAATGCGTGACGCCCTAATGGATGATGAAATTACGGGTAGCTTTATTTGTGCAATTCGAAACTTGTTTGGAGAGTTCGTAAACTTGCCAACTGTCTGGCCTGGGTGTGCTTTCTGTTGCTGGGTTGGAGATTATCCTAAACAGAACTCGATAGCCGGCACGAAAGTCTAAATGAAAACTATTCATTCGGGAGCTGTTGTTTTTTATGTGTGTGTGTTTCGCCATAGGTTTGTAAAGACCTCAGTCAAGGACGAAATGATATAATTTCATCTGGACTCTCTTAGCACCCTAGGCGGTAGCACCCTTGGCGGTGGCACCCTAGGCGGTGGCACCCTAGGCGGTGGCACCCTAGGCGGTGGCACCCTAGGCGGTAGCACCCTAGGCGGTAGCACCCTATAGGTGGTGCAACCAAACCGAGTGCCATCTTTTAGAAGAGTTTAAGCATGAAGTTTTAGTTACTGACGTCACCAATTAACTATAAAAAAATGTCTCCATTTCTGTTTTATGAAAAGAAAGCATAGGTCGACATCAAAACACAAATTGTACATCATCACAAGTTGTACATCATCAAAATATGTACATCATCAAAATATGTACATCATCAAAATATGTACATCATCAAAAGTTGTAAATCATCAAAAGTTGTAAATCATCAAAGGCTGTACATCATCAAAAGTTGTAAATCATCAAAAGTTGTAAATCATCAAAAGTTGTACATCATCAAAAGTTGTACATCATCAAAAGTTGTAAATCATCCAAAGTTTTAAATCATCCAAAGTTGTAAATCATCAAAAGTTTTCAGCTGCATCCAAGAGAAATGTTGTTGATGTACAGCTTGAGTCTGACCTTGTCGTTCAGGGTGCTGTATGAAGGCGGTGTCCTCTAGGTACACCCCCCTGAATGATAATTTCTTGCGTGTTTTATCGCGATCCTGACATGTTATGGACAAAAAATATTGTAAGAAGTTGTACTGACTTTTTGAGTGGCTAATACATGTAACAAAACAAAAACTCAAACTCAAAAAAAAATTTAAAAACTCAAAACTCAAAAAGCAAAATCAAGATTCAAGGAGAATATTCAAGGGAATTTCAGATTAGACGAGGCCTAAGACAGGGAGACTCACTGTCTTGCATGCTCTTTAACCTAACATTAGAGAGAGTAATGAGAAACATACACATTGACATTCGAGGAACGATAACGGGATACTTTCTGAGGGAAACTCAAGACCCACAACCAACGGGCACACTCTGCAACCAACCACTTCAGTATCTTGCATATGCTGATGACATAGCACTGCTAGGGAAAAAAGTATTAAAGACATATCAAAACCCTTTATTGAAGTAAAAGACGCATCTCTACAAGCAGGGCTGGAAGTTAACAACCAAAAAACAAAATACATGACCATGATAAGAGAAGAACAAATAGATGAAACAATTAAAATTAGAAACCAAACTTTTGAAAAAGTAAATCAATTCAAATACCTAGGATTCTTGTTAAATGAAAGAAACGAATTACTAACAGAAATAAAAGAAAGAATATCAGCCGGAAACAGGGCATACTTCAGTAGTCAGAAAATACTCAAAAGTAAAAACATTACAAGAGAAACGAAGAAAACTATTTATAAAACTGTGATCAGACCAGTTGTAACATATGCAAGTGAAACTTGGACCCTAACAAAAACAGCAGAAAACCTATTTAAACACATGGGAGAGGAAAGTTCTCAGGAAAATACTTGGACTAACAAAGGATGAATATGGATGGAGAATACGAACCAACCGTGAATTTTACAGTCTATAATATCAGGATCATACGATGGTAGCAGAAATAAAAAGAGGCAGGCTGCGCTGGGCAGGTCACCTAGAGAGAATGCCAAATGACAGAGGAACGAAGAGGGTACATCACCAATACCCCAGAGGAAAAAGGCTCAAAGGCAGGCCTAGGCTTAGGTGGATAGATGATGTATAAAAAAGATCTACAGCAACTGAAAGTCCAAGCATGGAAAAGAAAGGCATTAGTTAGGTCTGAGTGGAAGGAAGCGGTGAGGCAGGCCAAAGCCCTACATGGGCTGTAGCGCCACAGGGATGGATGGATGTTGTACCGACTAGTGAAAGTCTCCCATGATGACGTAAGCGTGATGCTCAAATTATCTAGCTTACACTTGTGAGTGTGTGTGTGTGCTGTAGAAATGGAACTTGATGTAACACATATAACAGCTGGGTCTCGTGCTTCTATTGGCGAGGTGGGTGATGTCCCTTTTCAAGAGCACATCAGAATGACAGGGGCGTGAATGGCAGGAGGAAATGGTGGAGCGCCCTAACCCACGACAGACTTTAAAGAAATACGTTTCCTCTTTGCCCAAGCCATGGCTGGATAGCGTACCTCGATAAAGAACCTAAAACCCCCTCCCCCCCCCTCTAAACCGACCCTCCTAACTACGCCCCTGCCCTGAATTTGATCCCCGTTGTTACAGTGTCGTTTCGCTGACATGGTCATTAACGACGAGAGTTTTACGTACGTTGGACAGCCCGAGCTGGACCCTTGTTATGTAAAGAATGCCTCACATCCTGGGCTGAAACCTTGTAACGGGAAGATGCAGTGACGTGTTGCCCTCGGGGAAAACATGTCCGTAAACTAAAACCTGGGGAGGGGGGGGGGGAGAGAGAACTTGTCCCCCGTAATTGGCCGGTGGTCGCAGGTGCTGCGCTGTATTCAATTTAGCTGACGCGGTAAAATCCTGTTAGGTCATAGGCCACCTGTGCACCTGGGTTCAAAGTGCACAAGGATATCAAAGTAATATCTATACAGATTATTTTTTTCTTGACAGAGTTGATATTGTGTATTAAAAAGATATGACATTTGTTCTCCTCTTTCAACCCTTACTAGCAACTATTTTGCTAAGAGAATACAACATTATATAACAACTTTACTCACCTGAATTTATAAAAATTCTCAATAGAATCAGGGCCATTTTTTTCAATGTCTGTGCATAAAACAACTATCGACAGTGTCATTGTGCAAAACATGTGTCACAATATCAGTGTTTAACAAATGGGTATGAAAATGTCAGTGTATTAATAAAATGGTATGTGACAATGTCAGTATATGTCATGAATGTGTGACCATGTCCATTTCTGTTTGAATATATTAATGCTAACTTTATCTGGGTGATTATCCAAGAAAATAGAAGAACAAGGTATGTGGAAGCTTGAAATCGAAAGACAGGACAATAGAAGAACAAGATATATGGAAGCTTGAAATAGAGAGGCAGGAGAAGAGAAGAACAAGGTATGTGGAAGCTTGAAATAGAAAGACAGGACAAGAGAAGAACAAGATATGTGGAAGCTTGAAATAGAGAGGCAGGAGAAGAGAAGAACAAGATATGTGGAAGCTTGAAATAGAAAGACAGGACAAGAGAAGAACAAGATATGTGGAAGCTTGAAATAGAGAGGCAGGAGAAGAGAAGAACAAGGTATGTGGAAGCTTGAAATCGAAAGACAGGACAATAGAAGAACAAGATATGTGGAAGCTTGAAATAGAGAGGCAGGAGAAGAGAAGAACAAGGTATGTGGAAGCTTGAAATCGAAAGACAGGACAATAGAAGAACAAGATATGTGGAAGCTTGAAATAGAGAGGCAGGAGAAGAGAAGAACAAGATATGTGGAAGCTTGAAATCGAAAGACAGGACAATAGAAGAACAAGATATGCGGAAGCTTGAAATAGAAAGACAGGACAAGAGAAGAACAAGATATATGGAAGCTTGAAATAGAGAGGCAGGAGAAGAGAAGAACAAGATATATGGAAGCTTGAAATCGAAAGACAGGACAAGAGAAGAACAAGATATGCGGAAGCTTGAAATCGAAAGACAGGACAATAGAAGAACAAGATATGCGGAAGCTTGAAATCGAAAGACAGGACAATAGAAGAACAAGATATGCGGAAGCTTGAAATCGAAAGACAGGACAATAGAAGAACAAGATATGCGGAAGCTTGAAATCGAAAGACAGGACAATAGAAGAACAAGATATATGGAAGCTTGAAATCGAAAGACAGGACAAGAGAAGAACAAGATATGCGGAAGCTTGAAATCGAAAGACAGGACAATAGAAGAACAAGATATGCGGAAGCTTGAAATCGAAAGACAGGACAAGAGAAGAACAAGGTGTGTGGATGTTTGTGTAAGACAGGATAATAAACGAAGAACGATTATATCGATGTGTGTCATATCACATGTAACAATTTCAGAGCGTGACACAAATGTGGCTGACATTGTACATTTATTTCACCATTCATGTAACCATGTCAGTGACTAATGTTTACGCTATCGTGTAGTCCAGCGATACATCATTTCTACTCGATTGAAATCTGTTATATTAACTTCGCTTTTTGTGTGTAAACATCTTCGGACGGCTCACTGACCCACTTTCCGTCAAACTATCGAGCTGAAACTAGATACATAAACTCGTTGCTGACGATAACACATTCTTTCAAATGTATAGCCCCACACCCCAAACCTCAACCCCCCTTACCCCCCTTCAACCCCACTTCCAAAAAAAATTTTAAAAATCTGATTTTTCCCCGTTTTTCAACAGAAGGTAATTAAACCCATTTCGTAACAGTGGTATAGTTTGAATGAATGGACACCAAAGCCTGCAAAGTACGACGATGCCTAATATACATTTCATATTCAGTGTGTGATGTTAGCCGTAAAATGTGCACTGCCGGCCGGCCCATCACAAGCTTGGAGTCTGCCATTCAGAAATAGCATAGTATATCATTTAGCGTTCTTAGCGCTCTGATTCACATCTGTAACAAGTTTATAAATTTAAAAATAAACTTTGCGACACACACACACACGTACACACACACACAATTCTTTAAAATAAAATGTTAGAATATGGGGTGTTCATGGATGAGTGGTCTATGAGAATGTGGGGAGTTCATGGATGAGTGGAGTGTGAGGATGTGGGGAGTTCATGGATGAGTGGTATGTGAGAATATGGGGTATTAATGGATGAGTGGTATGTGAGAATGTGGGGAGTTCATGGATGAGTGGTATGTGAGAATATGGGGTGTTAATGGATGAGTGGTATGTCAGGATGTGGGGTGTTCATGGATGAGTGGTATATGAGAATGTGGGGAGTTCATGGATGAGTGGTAAGTGAGGATGTAGGGAGTTTCTGGATGAGTGGTATGTGAGGATGTGGGGAGTTCATTGATGAGTGGTATGTGAGAATATGGGGAGTTCATGGATGAGTGGTATGTGACAATGTGGGGAGTTCATGGATGAGTGGTATGTGAGGATGTGGGGAGTTCATGGATGAGTGGTATGTGAGAATGTGGGGAGTTCATGGATGAGTGGTATGTGAGGATGTGGGGAGTTCATGGATGAGTGGTATGTGAGAATGTGGGGAGTTCATGGATGAGTGGTATGTTAGCATGTGGCGAGTTCATGGATGAGTGGTATGTGAGAATGTGGGGAGTTCATGGATGAGTGGGATGTGAGGATGTGGGGAGTTCATGGATGAGTGGTATGTGAGAATGTGAGGAGTTCATGGATGAGTGGTATGTGAGGATGTGGGGAGTTCATGGATGAGTGGTATGTGAGGATGTGGGGAGTTCATGGAAGAGTGGTATGTGAGGATGTGGGGAGTTCATGGATGAGTGGTATATGAAGATGTGGGGAGTTCATGGATGAACGGTATGTGAGAATGTGGGGAGTTCAAGAATGAGTGTTATGTGAGGATGTGGGGAGTTCATGGATGAAAGGTATGTGAGGATGTAGGGAGTTCATGGATGAGTGGTATGTGAGGATGTGGGGAGTTCATGGATGAATGGTATGTGAGAATGTGGAGAGTTCATGGATGAGTGGTATGTGAGGTTGTGGGGAGTTCATGGATCAGTGGTATGTGAGAATGTGGGGAGTTCATGGATGAGTGGTAAGTTAGGCATTGGTGAGTTCATGGATGAGTGGTATGTGAGGATGTAGGGTGTTCATGGATGAGTGGTGTGTGAGGATATGGGGTGTTTATGGATGAGTGGTATGTGAAGATGTGGAGTGTTCATGGCTGAGTGGTATGTGAGGATGTGGGGAGTTCATGGAAAAGTGGTATGTGAGGATGTGGGGAGTTCATGGATGAGTGGTATGTGAGGATGTGGGGAGTTCATGGATGAAATGTATGTGAGGATGTGGGGAGTTCATGGATGTGTGGTATGTGATGATGTGGGGTGTTCATGGATGAGTGGTATGTGAGAGTGTGGGGAGTTCATGGATGAGTGGTATGTGAGGATGTGGGGAGTTCATGGATGAGTGGTATGTGAGGATGTGGGGAGTTCATGGATGAGTGGTATGTGAGGATGTGGGGAGTTCATGGATGAGTGGTATGTGAGGATGTGGGGAGTTCATGGATGAGTGGTATGTGAGGATGTGGGGAGTTCATGGATGAGTGGTATGTGAGGATGTGGGGAGTTCATGGATGAGTGGTATGTGAGGATGTGGGGAGTTCATGGATGAGTGGTATGTGAGGATGTGGGGAGTTCATGGATGAGTGGTATGTGAGGATGTGGGGAGTTCATGGATGAGTGGTATGTGAGGATGTGGGGAGTTCATGGATGAGTGGTATGTGAGGATGTGGGGAGTTCATGGATGAGTGGTATGTGAGGATGTGGGGAGTTCATGGATGAGTGGTATGTGAGGATGTGGGGAGTTCATGGATGAGTGGTATGTGAGGATGTGGGGAGTTCATGGATGAGTGGTATGTGAGGATGTGGGGAGTTCATGGATGAGTGGTATGTGAGGATGTGGGGAGTTCATGGATGAGTGGTATGTGAGGATGTGGGGAGTTCATGGATGAGTGGTATGTGAGGATGTGGGGAGTTCATGGATGAGTGGTATGTGAGGATGTGGGGAGTTCATGGATGAGTGGTATGTGAGGATGTGGGGAGTTCATGGATGAGTGGTATGTGAGGATGTGGAGAGTTCATGGATGAGTGGTATGTGAGGATGTGGGGAGTTCATGGATGAGTGGTATGTGACGATGTGGAGTGTTCATGGATGAATGGTATGTGAATATGTGGGGAGTTCATGGATGAGTGGTATGTGAGAATGTGGGGAGTTCATGGATGAGTGGTATGTGAGAATGTGGGGAGTTCATGGATGAGTGGTATGTGAGGATGTGGAGAGTTCATGGATGAGTGGTATGTGAGAATGTGGGGAGTTCATGGATGTTTGGTATGTGAGAATGTGGGGAGTTCATGGATGAGTGGTATGTGAGAATGTGGGGAGTTCATGGATGAATGGTATGTGAGGATGTGGGGAGTTCATGGATGAACTTTTTGAAGTTTTTCTACTGTCTTCACACTTAGCCCGCAGTTTGTTCTCTTCTCATTGGCTCGTGGTGCACTAATCGTAACCTTGTCGAACAGGTTGCATTTATTAATTTAAATGGTTTGTTCGTGCGCTGGATGTTTGTGTGCCGTGTGTTGTGTGTACTGCCACCAGAAATAACGTTTAAAACAATTTTAAAATGGCGCCACACACTGAGACATTTCCAGAAATGCGTTAGTTTGAAATAGTTTCAAACTTACGATGTAAATACAGCTGTCACGTGATTTTAATGCAACCACCCCCCCGGGGGGGGGCACGTTAGGGGTAGCTTAATTTTGTTTCGGCATCACAACTATCCAAGCTCCTCCCCCCCCCCACACACACACTTACACCCGTAATGGTATCAGGGACCAGGAGACGCTTATGTGTAGACATACTAAAAAATTAAATGTTACAGCTTCACGTGAATTCACCAAGTGACCAGCTGGACAAACCAACTTCCTGTTACACTGGTGGTGAACTAAGTGGTGGAGTTTTACAGGGGCTCCTGTCCACCCTGGACCTATCACGTGGTCAAGTTCTCAAGAGCTTGTGGTTCCGGCCCTTTCTAAGTTTGGGCACTTGGGCGCAGCGTCATACACCTCGCCATTGCTTATTACTTTATATTTAAAAGATGCCGAGAACGAGTTCAAACGTTCCCTGTAGGATGCCATATATAAATTGATTGACTGAAAAATAAATAAATAAAAGTGCTGCTCGTGGGCTCCATAGCTCAGTTGGTTAGAGCGTCTGCCTAGTAAGCAGAAGGTCGAGAGTTCGACTCCACCTGGAGCCTAGCGAATCATTTTCCGTTTTTTTACCGGTCCAGCACCGCTTCTGCTGATATTTTGACAGGTCAACTCGTGAGTTTATTTACGTGGATAGGGGCGGCAAAAAGCTTGGTCCGTCCCGGGTGGCACTGACCCTTATCTACGGCACTGGACATCTTATTTCATACTTTAGGTATGTACTCGGCACCACTTAAGGTCTGTCCTCGGCACCACTTTAGGTTCTGTACTCGGCACCATTTAAGGTCTGTACTCGGGTCCACTTGAGGTCTGTACTCGGCACCACTTTAGGTCTGTACTCGGCACACTTTAAGGTCTGTACTCGGGTCCACTTGAGGTCTGTACTCGGCACCACTTTAGGTCTGTACTCGGCACACTTTAGGTCTGTACTCGGCACCACTTAAGGTCTGTACTCGGCACCACTTTAGGTCTGAACTCGGCAGCTCTGTAGGCCTGTCCTCGGCACCCTTGTAGGTCTTTGCTCAACGTCCCTGAAGGTCTTTACTCGGCGCCCCTGTAGGTCTTTTCTCGGCTCCCCGGTGGGTCCGTAAACTAGATATCTCTACACAAATGCCATACTATCAATCTGTTCATGAAACTATCACACTATACACGTGTATTGATTAAACGTGTGAATGGGTTCAGGAGTTGATCACAAGCTTTGCCATTGATTCATATTTGCCTTCCCAACGTTGGACCTGCTTATCGTTTAAACCTTCTATAGCACGGGGGGTGTGAGAAACGAAAAGACTTACTGTTTACAAAGTGTTTGTACGATCGCGATTGCGTGCATGTGTGTGAACTTGAAAATGGTGTTGGAGCTTCGTTAAGTGGTATTCTCCAACGTTGGGAATTCGCCCCACAGGGGGTGGTCAGTTTAAAGGTATTTTTTATTATTTATTTATTTTTTTTTGGGGGGGGGGATTTAGTCTTTTGAGGAATTGTTTTTGACTTTTCAAAAAAGTCACGGGTGCAAATTTAGACAAGAGGGGGGAAAAGGTGTGGAGAGGGGGGCCGATTTTTTAAAAAAATAGTGACAATAAAGTTTGTCTTCATCTTGAGGATGACAGCAGAAGTGAAAGAAATTATTATTATTATTATTATTTAGGCATTTTGTATAGCGCCTACCTTACAGCTCTAAGCGCTTTACAATTATTAAAAATAGGTAAACTATCTAAACTGCTAAATTAAATAAAAATGAAAAACCAGAGACACTAGAATAGTAACTACAATGTGAAAAATGACTATAAAAATATAGCTAAAACATTAAAATGGTTATAAAAACGAGGACACTTGGGCACGTTTTGGCATATACTTAAATACAGGATCAGCCCGAGACAGAAAATGAGGCAGGGCAAGGAGGGTGCATCACAGGTCATAGGCGGACCTAAACAGATGGGTTTTAAGGGACTTTTTGAAAGTGGACGAGGTTTCACAATGACGGATGTGGAAGGGGAGCTGGTTCCAGAACGTGGGCGCATGGAAGTAGAAGGAGCGTTCACCGATGGTCTTAGTTTTGGTTCTTGGGATTGAGAGGGTTCTATTGTCAATGGAAGAGCGTAGTTGTCTTGTGGGGATGTAAGGAAGTAACAGTTCAGAGAGATAGACAGGAAAGTGAGGGTCAGTGAACGAGTTGAAGCATAGATTGGCAGACTTGTACTTGATGCGAGAGGATATTGGAAGCCAGTGGAGTTGCTGCATGTGTGGTTTAATGTGGTCATGTTTCTTTGATTTAAAAATGAGTCTGCATGCTGAGTTCTGTGCCTTCTGAAGTTTGTCTATGTGGTGCTGAGGAACGCCTGCGAGAAGAGTTTTACAGTAGTCAAAGTTTGAAAGAATGAGTGAAAAGACGAGAGTTTGTGTGGCATCAAAGGAGAGGAGGTGTCTAATGGTGCTGATTTTTCTAATTTCGTTGTATGCTGATCTGCAGATGTTCGTGACATGTTTGTCCATGGAGATGGTGTCTGTAAGTGTAACTCCAAGGTTTCTGGCAGAGGAAGAGAGTGTGATGTCAGAGTTGCCGATAGATATAGAAGAAGGAGCGGATGGAGGGGGAGGTTTGTTTTGAGAGTGGATGAGAAGGATTTCCGTTTTATCATCATTTAGCTTCAGTTTGTTGCAAGTCATCCAACGCTTTACGTCGTCCACGCACTCCTGTATGCGAAGGATTGTGGCATCAAGTAAATCAGCAAAGCAAGGGTCACTTAGTTTATCAATAAAGCTGGGCAAACTGTCAAACCATCTTTTTAATAGTCTGGTGTAAATAATTTACGTAAACAGAAACGTCTCGGGCGCTGCTTGACGTCGCCATAACTTTCTCGTTTTTTATTTAGTAAACATCAAATAATTACTCAATGAAATATGGTAGGTCAGACAGAACCGTTGCTGGATGCATATCAAAATAATTGCCGATTTAGGTCAACTGGTTATTGCAATTAAATCACAGCGATTGCGTAATTTAAGTTGTTCTTTGATTAGGTCAAAATTATTGTTGGAAGTAGGTCAAAACATTTTTGGGCATCTGCAACACTCTTAAAATATTGGATCTATGGGCAAAGGAATCTGGTTTCGGAAAAAAGGGGGAGGGGGGTGGGGGGGCAGATCCATTGCATAAAATATGTCAATCCATCACCATTAAAACACCACATGTCACGCAGGTAAGTTATGGTATCACCACTCCAAAATGGGGGCTAACCACGAAGTGATGCCTCCTGCCCCTTTCAGTTACGCATTTGCAATGAATGTCTTGACAGTGATCTGACTTTCTGGTTCAGGGCGTCAAGATACATTGCCCCAGTTAATATCAGTGCACGCGTCTTTAGGCCATGACAGTCGGTGCTGTCTGGTGTACATGATGATAGTGATGTGTTGCACGTTTTGCTAACAGACTCAAAGAATTATATCCAATAGTTGATAGAGTGCCGAGTCAGAGAAGTCAAACCAATAGTTAATAGAATTCCGAGTCAGAGAAGTCAAGCCAATAGTTAATAGAATTCCGAGTCAGAGAAGTCAAACCAATAGTTAATAGAATTCCGAGTCAGAGAAGTCAAGCCAATAGTTAATAGAATTCCGAGTCAGAGAAGTCAAGCCAATAGTTAATAGAATTCCGAGTCAGAGAAGTCAAACCAATAGTTAATAGAATTCCGAGTCAGAGAAGTCAAGCCAATAGTTAATAGAATTCCGAGTCAGAGAAGTCAAGCCAATAGTTAATAGAATTCCGAGTCAGAGAAGTCAAGCCAATAGTTAATAGCGTCCCGAGTCAGAGAAGTCAAGCCAATAGTTAATAGCGTCCCGAGTCAGAGAAGTCAAGCCAATAGTTAATAGCGTCCCGAGTCAGAGAAGTCAAGCCAATAGTTAATAGCGTCCCGAGTCAGAGAAGTCAAGCCAATAGTTAATAGCGTCCCGAGTCAGAGAAGTCAAGCCAATAGTTAATAGCGTCCCGAGTCAGAGAAGTCAAGCCAATAGTTAATAGCGTCCCGAGTCAGAGAAGTCAAGCCAATAGTTAATAGCGTCCCGAGTCAGAGAAGTCAAGCCAATAGTTAATAGCGTCCCGAGTCAGAGAAGTCAAGCCAATAGTTAATAGCGTCCCGAGTCAGAGAAGTCAAGCCAAATGTTAATAGAATTCCGAGTCAGAGAAGTCAAGCCAATAGTTAATAGCGTCCCGAGTCAGAGAAGTCAAGCCAAATGTTATACTCTTATGTTCTCGTCACGCAGCATTTTGCAAAGTTTCAAGATTCGCGGAGACAGGGGTAAGTTCATTTCACCATTTTCACCCCTAAAACGCCAAGGGTTATCAGCCTTATGTTTCCAACCAAATTAGCGCTTCCCAAATTAACGGAAGAGATTATGTTGTTACCGTATTCTACACGACAAAATAAAGTAAACATAGTTAACTCCGATAACTTTCTACAGAGAAGGTTATCTGCCAGAATAGAGCGTCAGTCAGACCTAGACACCACTGTGATCCTCCACGGCGCCCACTCTCACTCACACAACCCATCTGTCACAATTGCATGCAATCTCCCAGGGCGTCAGTCCGACCTAGATACAACTGTGATCCTCCACGGTGTCCACCCTCACTCACACAACCCATCTGTCACAACAATTGCATTCAATCTCCCAGGGCGTCAGTCCGACCTAGATACAACTGTGATCCTCCACGGCGCCCACCCTCACTTCCCCACGACCCATCTGTCACAACAATTGCATTCAATCTCCCAGGGCGTCAGTCCGACCTAGACACCACTGTGATCCTCAACGGCGCCCACCCTCACTTCCCACAACCCATCTGTCACAACAATCGCATTCAATCTCCCAGGGCGATCATCTGTTCACTAAACTGAGGCGGACATGTTTCCCACGACCACACGTCCGTTCAACAGTGGAGGCGTTTTGTGTAAGCCTTTTGTCATACAGCGAAGGTACATCATGTAAGCAATGTGTAATCATTCCGACGACTGATCGCTCAATCAGTCAAAGCGTATTTGGTTTGTCAATATTTCACTGATGTCATTCAAATTGTGACAGTTCTCTCATTACACGTGCTTACAGACTGTACATATTACTTTACTGCAGAAATAGCTTTGTTTCAATTTTTAATTCGCGAGACATTGACGGTAGTAAAATGATAGATTGGATATTTCTATCAATCAAGTTAGACCAAATGAACTACCAAGAGTGCCCTAGTTCAGCAGTGCCCTAGCTCAACGGTGCCCTAGCTTAGCAGTGCCCTAGCTCGGCGGCGCCCTTGCACAGCAGTGCCCTAGCTCAGCAGTGCCCCGAATGATTTAAGTAGCACAATTATAAATGTGTTCTTAAAGAACAAACTGAACTATCCAATACGCCATAATATAAAGCTTAGAACACCCTGTAGATGAATGAACGAAGCCGTTGGGCAGGGAAGGGGGGGGCAGGGCACCAGTCGCCTGTCTTAGATCATACATAGCAGGAAGTGGGATTTTAGACGAGGAGCTGTGGTCGAGAGTTTAAGGGCATGACCTTAAAAGGATTTTTTTAGTTTTTAAATTTCTTTTCTTTTTAAAATGTCTATTTAAAGTTCGAGAAAATTATAATTTTGAAGTCCCTCTGCCCCCCCCCCCCCAAACAAAAAAAAATAAAAAATTAAAGGCTCATTTAACAGCTAAGCACCTTGAGTCAAAGTTTAGCACCGTGAATCAAGGTTAACCTCAGTGAGTCAAAGTTTAGCACCGGGATTTTTTTTAGTTTTTAAATTTCTTTTTTTTTTAAAATGTCTATTTAAAGTTCGAGAAAATTATAATTTTGAAGTCCCTCCGCCCCCCCCCCCCCAAACAAAAAAAAATAAAAAATTAAAGGCTCATTTAACAGCTAAGCACCTTGAGTCAAAGTTTAGCACCGTGAATCAAGGTTAACCTCAGTGAGTCAAAGTTTAGCACCGGGATTCAAAGTTAAGCCCAGTGAATCAAAATTTCATCATCATCATCAGTGGCGCTACAGCCCATGTAGGACTCTGGTCTGCTCCACCACACCCTTCCACTCGGAGCGATCCATGGCATTCCGCCTCCAACTGATGTATATCCATCTCCACATCGTCGATCCATCTCAGCCTTGGACGACCGGTGAGTCGTCTGCCCCTAGGCTTCTGCCCGTATATAACTTTTGCTGCTCTACAGAAACGGAATCAAAGTTTAGCACTGTGAAACAAATTCTAGCACTGCGAATCAAAGTTGAGCACCGTGACTCACTGAAGTTAAGTCGGAGTCTATCAGAAATTGTCGGAGTCGACTACCCAAAACAGGATTCGTGAACGTATTTGTATTATTACAATACTGCCAGATCCTGACCCACAGATTTCCCTTTCGCTCATTTATTTCTCCGGTCTGTGCTATATTGTCATTCCTTTCCGGGAAAATTCCTTAAATTCGTACCCAGTGACAAACCTTCTACCTGCCTGGGTAGACGACTACGCGACCGCTGAACTCCATTTATAGCTACCAACATGTTCATTAAACACTTGAATTTCACAAGTCCGAGACGACCCACCAGATTTCTACCCCCCCCCCCACTAAACCCACCAACCCCCCTCTCTCTCTCTCTCTCTCTCTCTCTCACTCTACCTCTCTCTCTCTCTCTCTCTCTCTTCCCCCCCCCACTAAACCCACCAACCCCCCCACACCAATTTTTTTAGCTCATGTTTGCAAAGACGAGCCTCTATCCACTTTGTTGTCAGAGGTGTGCCCTCAACACAGTAAAATATGCTGTCAAATGGTTAAAGTCCTTAGTATTTAAATGTTTTTTTGTTTTTTTTAAGGACTGTCACATTTTAACGGACACGATATTAATGTACATTTAAAAAAAACAAAAAACTATTACACAAGTAATGATAATATAATATTATAAAGAGCGTTACTAAATGGTATTTGATTTTTTTTAAATTAATGCAACACAAATAAATCGGGCTTAAAAGGATAATCCATATTAAGCCGTAGTGTGGATAGGGTAGGGGTTGAGTGGGAAGGATAAGGGGGGGGGGATGTGGTGGGGAGGGGGGGGGGCGCGGTGGATAACGGATGGGAGACGGAAGGGCGTGACGTGTACAGGTCAGTTTAAAAGTGCAACGGGGAGACAAACAAGTTTAAAAAGCTTAATTAATATTTAATTTTTTTTTATCTATGTCAGCATTATTTTACATGGGGGGGGGGTGGAATTTCCCGCTAGCAAGGCAGAGGACAGAACTAGG
>CAXITT010000094.1:1222837-1238121 GCA_964033795.1 Lymnaea stagnalis | reverse complement strand
AGTGCATGCAGACAAAGAAAGTCTGTACAGAAAGGTAGTAAGGAAGTGCATGCAGACAAAGAAAGTCTGTACAGAAAGGTAGTAAGGAAGTGCATGCAGACAAAGAAAGTCTGTACAGAAAGGTAGTAAGGAAGTGTATGCAGACAAAGAAAGTCTGTACAGAAAGGTAGTAAGGAAGTGCATGCGGACAAAGAAAGTCTGTACAGAAAGGTAGTGAGGCAGTGCATGCAGACAAAGAAAGTCTGTACAGAAAGGTAGTAAGGAAGTGTATGCAGACAAAGAAAGTCTGTACAGAAAGGTAGTGAGGCAGTGCATGCAGGCAAAGAAAGTCTGTACAGAAAGGTAGTAAGGAAGTGTATGCAGACAAAGAAAGTCTGTACAGAAAGGTAGTGAGGCAGTGCATGCAGGCAAAGAAAGTCTGTACAGAAAGGTAGTAAGGAAGTGCATGCAGGCAAAGAAAGTCTGTACAGAAAGGTAGTAAGGAAGTGCATGCAGGCAAAGAAAGTCTGTACAGAAAGGTAGTAAGGAAGTGTATGCAGACAAAGAAAGTCTGTACAGAAAGGTAGTAAGGAAGTGTATGCAGACAAAGAAAGTCTGTACAGAAAGGTAGTAAGGAAGTGCATGCAGGCAAAGAAAGTCTGTACAGAAAGGTAGTGAGGCAGTGTATGCAGACAAAGAAAGTCTGTACAGAAAGGTAGTAAGGAAGTGCATGCAGACAACGAAAGTCTGTACATAAAGGTAGTAAGGAAGTGTATGCAGACAAAGAAAGTCTGTACAGAAAGGTAGTGAGGCAGTGTATGCAGACAAAGAAAGTCTGTACATAAAGGTAGTAAGGAAGTGTATGCAGACAAAGAAAGTCTGTACAGAATTTTAGTGAGGCAGTGTATGCAAAGAAAGTCTGTACAGAAAGTTAGTGAGGCAGTGTATGCAAAGAAAGTCTCTGCAGAAAGGTAGCGAGGCAGTTTATGCAGACAAAGAAAGTCTGTACAGAAACGTAGTGAGGCAGTGTATGCAGACAAAGAAAGTATGTACAGAAAGGTAGTAAGGGAGTGTATGCAGACAAAGAAAGCCTGTACAGAAAGGTTGTGAGGCAGTGTATTCAGACAAAGAAAGTATGTACAGAAAGGTAGTAAGGGAGTGTATGCAGACAAAGAAAGTCTGTACAGAAAGGTTGTGAGGCAGTGTATGCAGACAAAGAAAGTATGTACAGAAAGGTAGTGAGGCAGTGAATGCAGACAAAGAAAGTCTCAACAGAAAGGTAGTGAGGCTGTGTATGCATTTAAAGAAAGTCTGTACAGAAAGGTAGTGAGGCAGTGTATGCGGGCAAAGAAAGTATATACAGAAAGATAGTGAGGTAGTGTATGCAAAGAAAGTCTGTACAGAAAGGTAATGAGGTAGTGTATGCAGACAAAGAAAGTCTCTACAGAAAGGAAGTGAGGCAGTGTATGCATTTAAAGAAAGTCTGTACAGAAAGGTAGTGAGGCAGTGTATGCGGGCAAAGAAAGTATATACAGAAAGATAGTTAGGTAGTGTATGCAAAGAAAGTCTGTACAGAAAGTTAGTGAGGCAGTGTATGCAGATAAAAAAGTCTGTACAGAAAGGTAGTGAGGCAGTGTATGCAGACAAAGAAAGTCTGTTCAGAAAGGTAGTGAGGCAGTGTATGCAGACAAAGAAAGTATGTACGGAAAGGTAGTAAGGAAGTGAATGCAGACAAAGAAAGTCTGTACAGAAAGGTAGTAAGGAAGTGTATGCAGACAAAGGATGTCTGTACAGAAAGGTAGTGAGGCAGTGTATGCAGACAAAGATAGTCTGTTCAGAAAGGAAGTAAGGAAGTGTATGCAGACAAAGAAAGTCTCAACAGAAAGGTTGTGAGGCAGTGTATGCAGACAAAGAAAGTCTGTACATAAAGGTAGTGAGGCAGTGTATGCAGACAAAGAAAGTCTGTACAGAAAGGTAATGAGGCAGTGTATGCAGACAAAGAAAGTCTGTACAGAAAGGTAATGAGGCAGTGTATGCAGACAAAGAAAGTCTCTACAGAAAGGAAGTGAGGCAGTGTATGCATTTAAAGAAAGTCTGTACAGAAAGGTAGTGAGGCAGTGTATGCGGGCAAAGAAAGTCTGTACAGAAAGGAAGTGAGGCAGTGTATGCAGACAAAGAAAGTCTCTACAGAAAGGAAGTGAGGCAGTGTATGCATTTAAAGAAAGTCTGTACAGAAAGGTTGTGAGGCAGTGTATGCAAAGAAAGTCTCTACATAAAGGTAGCGAGGCAGTGTATGCAAAGAAAGTCTCTCCATAAAGGTAGTGAGGCAGTGTATGCAGACAAAGAAAGTCTGTTCAGAAAGGTAGTGAGGCAGTGTATGCAGACAAAGAAAGTATGTACGGAAAGGTAGTAAGGAAGTGAATGCAGACAAAGAAAGTCTGTACAGAAAGGTAGTAAGGAAGTGTATGCAGACAAAGGATGTCTGTACAGAAAGGTAGTGAGGCAGTGTATGCAGACAAAGATAGTCTGTTCAGAAAGGAAGTAAGGAAGTGTATGCAGACAAAGAAAGTCTCAACAGAAAGGTTGTGAGGCAGTGTATGCAGACAAAGAAAGTCTGTACATAAAGGTAGTGAGGCAGTGTATGCAGACAAAGAAAGTCTGTACAGAAAGGTAATGAGGCAGTGTATGCAGACAAAGAAAGTCTGTACAGAAAGGTAATGAGGCAGTGTATGCAGACAAAGAAAGTCTCTACAGAAAGGAAGTGAGGCAGTGTATGCATTTAAAGAAAGTCTGTACAGAAAGGTAGTGAGGCAGTGTATGCAGACAAAGAAAGTCTGTACAGAAAGGTAGCGAGGCAGTGTATGCAGACAAAAAAAGTCTCTACAGAAAGGTAGTGAGGCAGTGTATGCAGACAAAGAAAGTCTGTACATAAAGGTAGTGAGGCGCTGTGTGCAGATATGCAGACAAAGAAAGTGTGCACAGAAAGGTAGTGAGGCAGTGTATGCAGACAAAGAAAGTCTCAACAGAAAGGTAGTGAGGCAGTGTATGCAGACAAAGAAAGTCTGTTCAGAAAGGTTTTGAGGCAGTGTATGCAGACAAAGAAAGTCTGTACAGAAAGGTAGTGAGGCAGTGTATGCAGACAAAGAAAGTCTGTACAGAAAGGTAGTGAGGCAGTGTATGCGGGCAAAGAAAGTCTGTACATAAAGGTAGTGAGGTAGTGTATGCAAAGAAAGTCTGTACAGAAAGTTAGTGAGGCAGTGTATGCAAAGAAAGTCGGTACAGAAAGGTAGTGAGGTAGTGTATGCAAAGAAAGTCTGTACAGAAAGTTAGTGAGGCAGTGTATGCAAAGAAAGTCTCTGCAGAAAGGTAGCGAGGCAGTTTATGCAGACAAAGAAAGTCTGTACAGAAAGGTAGTGAGGCAGTGTATGCAGACAAAGAAAGTCTGTACAGAAAGGTAGTGAGGCAGTGTATGCAGACAAAGAAAGTCTGCACAGAAAGGTAGCGAGGCAGTGTATGCAGACAAAAAAAGTCTCTACAGAAAGGTAGTGAGGCAGTGTATGCATACAAAGAAAGTCTGTACATAAAGGTAGTGAGGCGCTGTGTGCAGATATGCAGACAAAGAAAGTGTGCACAGAAAGGTAGTGAGGCAGTGTATGCAGACAAAGAAAGTCTGTACAGAAAGGTTGTGAGGCAGTGTATGCAAAGAAATTCTGTACAGAAAGGTAGTGAGGCAGTGTATGCAGACAAAGAAAGTATGTACAGAAAGGTAGTGAGGCAAAGAAAGCCTGTACATAAAGGTAGTAAGGAAGTGTATGCAGACAAAGAAAGTCTGTACAGAAAGGTAGTGAGACAGTGTATGCATTTAAAGAAAGTTTGTACAGAAAGGTAGTAAGGAAGTGTATGCAGACAAAGAAAGTATGTTCAGAAAGGTAGTGAGGCAGTGTATGCAGACAAAGAAAGTATGAACGGAAAGGTAGTAAGGAAGTGAATGCAGACAAAGAAAGTCTGTACAGAAAGGTAGTAAGGAAGTGTATGCAGACAAAGGATGTCTGTACAGAAAGGTAGTGAGGCAGTGTATGCAGACAAAGATAGTCTGTTCAGAAAGGAAGTAAGGAAGTGTATGCAGACAAAGAAAGTCTCAACAGAAAGGTTGTGAGGCAGTGTATGCAGACAAAGAAAGTCTGTACATAAAGGTAGTGAGGCAGTGTATGCAGACAAAGAAAGTCTGTACAGAAAGGTAATGAGGCAGTGTATGCAGACAAAGAAAGTCTGTACAGAAAGGTAATGAGGCAGTGTATGCAGACAAAGAAAGTCTCTACAGAAAGGAAGTGAGGCAGTGTATGCATTTAAAGAAAGTCTGTACAGAAAGGTAGTGAGGCAGTGTATGCGGGCAAAGAAAGTCTGTACAGAAAGGAAGTGAGGCAGTGTATGCAGACAAAGAAAGTCTCTACAGAAAGGAAGTGAGGCAGTGTATGCATTTAAAGAAAGTCTGTACAGAAAGGTTGTGAGGCAGTGTATGCAAAGAAAGTCTCTACATAAAGGTAGCGAGGCAGTGTATGCAAAGAAAGTCTCTCCATAAAGGTAGTGAGGCAGTGTATGCAAAGAAAGTCTGTTCAGAAAGGTAGTAAGGAAGTGTATGCAGACAAAGAAAGTCTCTCCATAAAGGTAGCGAGGCAGTGTATGCAAAGAAAGTCTCCCCATAAAGGTAGCGAGGCAGTGTATGCAAAGAAAGTCTCTCCATAAAGGTAGCGAGGCAGTGTATGCAAAGAAAGTCTGTTCAGAAAGGTAGTAAGGAAGTGTATGCAGACAAAGAAAGTCTCTCCATAAAGGTAGTGAGGCAGTGTATGCAAAGAAAGTCTCTCCATAAAGGTAGTGAGGCAGTGTATGCAAAGAAAGTCTCTCCATAAAGGTAGTGAGGCAGTGTATGCAAAGAAAGTCTGTTCAGAAAGGTAGTAAGGAAGTGTATCCAGACAAAGAAAGTATGTACATAAAGGTAGTGAGGCAGTGTATGCAGACAAAGAAAGTCTCCCCATAAAGGTAGCGAGGCAGTGTATGCAGACAAAGAAAGTCCCCCCATAAAGGTAGCGAGGCAGTGTATGAAGCCAAAAAGATTCGCATCAATATAAACGTGTTATATTTTTGTTATTATTAAATTTTTAGCCGCCACATCCCTGAATCTGTTTTGCCTGTGTTTCAAGGGGAAGGTGAAGGACATATGATGTCACCCTTTTCGCGAATTTAAATAACTCGATAACTGCACCAAATGAGATTCTTAAAAATATCGCAAAAATGCGTTATGGCGTAATACTTTATTTGGTTTTTTTTTCTGAAATAGTTGGTGAAATAAATCTTCGGTGTAAACGTGGATGGGTCATTAGAGTATTGATATAGTTCATGGGCGTGGGGAAATGTGCACTTGCGACCATTATGGGGGGAGGAACATTAAGATGGATGTTTATAAGGTGCCTTACCAGTATGATGCATGTTTTGTACAATTTTCAGCCCCACATCCAATGCTTGTTATATTGCACGAATTTATACGAAAAACTTTTTTTTAAACATATTTCTGCACAGAGTTTCTTTGCGTAATGCATTCTAAGAGATTTGAAACATCAAAATGGTTTGTGAATTACACAGAAGCGATGTAATGTTGAATATGATAAACAAAGTTTAACCAGAGCAAGTGCGGGAACAAACACTTCCAATAACTTAACACTTACGTTGGTCTATGAGGACAAGAGAATCTGATGGATGAGTGGCTGGCCCTAAATTTAATCTCTCGTCCACTTACTTTATGTCGCGAATCATTTGCTGCCCTTTTGGATACTACCTCTAAGCCAAGTGCTATTTCTTAATTTTAATTTTATTCTGGGTTTTTTTCCTGTTGTTTTGTTCGCTGACGAAGGCTTCCTGCCGACACTTTCGTCGTTTTGTTGCGATCCTTTTTTTTTTTCTGGTTCGACCGTACTTTGTTTTAATTATTTCATAGGGTGCCTGTTTTAATTTCATTGCCAAACCACGTGACCAGCTTCCGTGCCAGAGCACACGTCATTCCGATAACAGCAACAAGATAATTTTTTTATCTCGACTGCTATCAAGGAGATGTCTTTTAGAGTGATGATATTTTTTTAAATAAACTTGGGAAGATGAATATTTAAATACCATTTCATTCCATGAGTTAGTACAACTTTCACTTGTGGGTTGTTGTTTTTAAAAAAACAAACAAATATAATGAGTGTGGGTGCAATAAAAAAATAAATATTTTCAAGGCAGCCGAGCCAATTCTGAAAAATCTTAAAGTATTTTTTTTTTTTAAATATGCTTCTACATTTACAATTATAAAATATATTTGCCAAAAAAGTTTAAAATATGAGGTGTAAAGACTCGTTGAAGGTTACTCAATAATTTTTAGAGATAGTAAGTGGTAAACAGTGGTGTAGGTAGAGTTGGTGCCATCAGGGAGGCGGACAATGTTTTTTGCCACCCCCTTCCAAAATTATAAATTCTGCAGTTGGCCGAAAATGCCCTCCCACAATTGAAAGAGGAAAGTGCCACCCCTTTTTCTACACCACTTGTGGCAACCAGCGTTGGGTCTGAGACCTTCCAAAGACAATCAAGATGATGATGTTGATGATAATGGTGTGAACCCTTGGTTTAGTATAAGGGGTCCTCAGAGGGATAGGCATGACCCCTCTGGGGATGGACATGACCCATATGTCCTATTAAAACGCTTCATGGCATAAGCACCTCATTTCAATATATTATGCTTTTTTTTTACACAAAATATCAGTCAAATGTTTATGAGAGAGACCAATAGGTATGCAGACAACTTTCTCAGTAACACCCAGCTTCAGAGAAGGTCTCTGAGGTCATTAATGGGGGCCTGTTACAGTGTCTGTAGCAACTGAAAAATAGCCAGGGGTAAGGAAAAGGGTTATAACCATGTGCCCGAGGCATCTGAAGGGCCTCCATGTGTCAGAGGTGTCTGAAGGGCCTCCATGGGCCGGAGGTATCTGAAGGGCCTCCATGGGCCAGGGCTGTCTGAAGGGCCTCCATGGGCCAGAGGTATCTGAAGGGCCCCCATGGGCCAGGGGTATCTGAAGGGCCTCCATGGGCAATGGGTGTCTGAAGGGCCTCCATGGGCAAGAGGTATCTGAAGGACCTCCATGGGCCAGGGGTGTCTGAAGGGCCTCCATGAGCCAGAGGTGTCTGACGGGCCTTCATGGGCCAGAGATGTCTGAAGGGCCTCCATGGGCCAGGGGTGTCTGAAGGACCTCCATTGGCCAGGGGTGTCTGAAGGGCCTCCATATGCCAGAGGTGTCTGAAGGGCCTCCATGGGCCCGAGGCGTCTGAAGGGCCTCCATGGGCCAGGGGTGTCTGAAGGGCCTCCATGGGCCAGAGGTATCTGAAGGGCCCCCATGGGCCAGGGGTGTCTGAAGGGCCTCCATGCGCCAGAGCTGTCTGAAGGGCCGCCATGGGCCAGGGGTGTCTGAAGGGCCTCCATGGGCCAGGGGTGTCTGAAGGGCCTCCATGGGCCAGAGCTGTCTGAAGGGCCTCCATGCGCCAGAGGTATCTGAAGGGCCTCCATGGGCCAGGGGTGTCTGAAGGGCCTCCATAATCCAGAGGTGTCTGAATGGCCTCCATGGGCCCGAGGCGTCTGAAAGGCCTCCATGGGCCAAGGGTGTCTAAAGGACCTCCATGGGCCAGGGGTGTCGGAAGGGCCTCCATATGCCAGATGTGTCTGAAGGGCCTCCATGGGCCCGAGTTGTCTGAAGGGCCTCCATGGGCCAGGGGTGTCTTAAGGGCCTCAATGGGCCAGGGGTGTTTGAAGGGCCTCCATGAGCCAGGGGTGTCTGAAGGGCCTCCATGCGCCAGAGCTGTCTGAAGGGCCTCCATGGGCCAGGGGTGTCTGAAGTGCCTCCATGGGCCAGGGGTGTCTGAAGGGCCTCCATGCGCCAGAGCTGTCTGAAGGGCCTCAATGCGCCAGAGGTGTCTGAAGGCCCTCCATGGGCCATGGGTGTCTGAAGGGCCTCCATGGGCCAGTGGTGTCTGAAGGGCCTCCATATGCCAGAGGTGTCTGAAGGGCCTCCATATGCCAGAGGTGTCTGAAGGGCCTCCATGGGCATTGTTTCCCAAATACAAGTGTTAGGACTTAATCAGACTTCGTCACACAATTGATACAAATAAGTCATGTTTATTCAAAGTTTAACAACAACAAAATACACACATAGATAATGCAAATCAGGAGAGCTCATTTGTTTAGGCATGTGTATTTATTCCATTTTTTTTTTTTAAATTTGCATCACAAAATCGATCTGGAAATTAATCTAAATAAAATTGATCATATAGAAAATAAAAGTGACAGAAATTATTTCAATAAATGAAACATGACAGCCTTCTAATGAAACTATAAACAATTTGTTTTATTTACTATTTTACCTTTCGATGTAAACCTTCACATGCAACAATCTGGTATAAATACATTTTTTGAGAGTACTTAAATAAAAGAAAGGAAAGAAAACATAAAAAAAACTCATTTGTTCAACAACTATATCTTCTCCACTCGCATCGTTCGCACCACTCATGCACAGACGTTTATCTCTTAAGAGATTTGGACAAGGAACTATGCAAACCGTTTGAAGAAAATATATTTCATATTTTTTAAATATAATTTTTAATTAATTATTTTTTTTAAAGGAAGAAGAAATTTCATATCGTTTACGTGTCTTTGAAATACTATTTGATGAAGAGTTTTAAATGAATTTTTTGACACTTGAGTGTCAAGACTTCCGTCGCAGGTAATAAGCTCATTGTTGTATGGCTTTATAGAGAGTTGATCATGTAAAACAATGAACTGCAACTGAACTGTTAAGCTCTAGAATGAATGTCTGAAATTATTTCCCTTTCATTGCTAGATTACCGCCATCATCATCATCAGTGGCGCTACAGCCCCTGTAGAACCCTGGCCTGCTCCACCACATCCTTCCATTCGGATCGATCAATGGCTTTCTGCCTCCATGCGCGAACCCCCAACTGGTGTAAGTCCTTCTCCACATCGTCGATCCATTTCAGTCTTTGTCGACCGTGATAAATTACCGTAGATGTCATTATCTAGGATTGTTGACATTGATTGTCCAGACTCGAATCTAAGATTTCGGTAAAATGACATTTCCATTGACGTCAAACGGTCTTAGGTATAACACGGCGAGAAGCGACTTTGTGCCATCGAATAAAATATTGTCGTGTTTATATTAGCGACATTTCACAAGGATTATGGTAACAGGGATGTTAAACACATCATTTAAGTCAGCACATTATAGTAACAGAGGTGTTAAACACATCATTCAAGTCGACACCTAGATCAAGTTGCATTGTATCATTATCTATATGTCGAAATATTATCCGCGTTGAACACCGCTGGTGGATATTAAATCCATCAATTTGATTCAGCGTACATCTTAAGTGACCAGTTACAAACACACATAATCGGCCTTCAATTGTATTTCTCAACTATGCAATCTTTGCAAAAAGCAGTAGGCCAATGACATTGACACAATAAATATTCCGTCCACTCTTGCGATGCTAGTGGTGCCGAGCCATATCATCCACATCTGATGTGCCCTTGGGTAATCCAGGAGTGTGGAAAGAGGCGGTTAGCTATCCTGGGAACCAGTTTATCCTCCTAAAATAAAAATCCCCAGGCCTTGTGATTACGTCCTGTGAAGTCTACACCATCGTCACATTGTGACCGACGAATGCCAGGGAAATGTTTGCATTTCATCATAAAGATAAATAAATGTATTTTTATCATAAACATATTATTTTTTTAAATAACTAAGCAGTTGAGAGGGCTCTAGATTGGCCAGCACTGGAATTGTTGGACACATCTGGGAAAAAAGGAATCAACGTTGCATTTATTTTTGTTCAATTGAGGGGATGACTTAAGTCAGTTTTTCAATAACCTGACTGTTTTTTTTTCACATGGTGGGTCTTTCCGATTGATCCAAGTTTTATTGCCTGGTTTCACGGGTAAATACCACGGGATTTTGATGTCTACGTGAATAAATATTGAAGAATATGGTATAGACGGTATTTAACTACAAATCTAATGAAATATTGACAACAAGATCATGTGATAGAATAATAATGTCCTTGGATCTTCTGTTCCCCCGAAAAGGCTGATATATTTGTTTCTTAACATCATATGGTAGGCCGCAAAACCTTGTTATTATTTCATTGTATTATGAAAAATATTTTTTTTTAAAGCTATTCCAGCAGATTACAGTGCAGGCAAAACTTAGCAGACGAGAAACTGACTAATAACAGCGAGACATGGGTCAGTTTAATTATCCTAGAATTAGAGAGTTGAAAAGAAATGTCAGTTGGGTGAGAAAATTCTACTGTGATGCTATGAAATATATGACCTACACTGAGACATTGCGTGCTTGACACGAGTAAATGTCTCTCTCGTACAAAGAACATGCACTCTCGACACATTTATCATCGACAAATCATTGTAAGAATTGTGTCCCTTATTGAAACAAGGTAAAATATTGTTATTCAAAGAAATATAAAAACACATCTACATTTAATTTGTGTTCTTACATTTTGATGAAAGTTAAAAAAATAAATAATAATAATAATGAAAAATGCAAACGACATTCAAAATACTTGGGGAAAAAAACATTTATCTTAATGTAATATATATATATATATATATATAAATATAAATTTATATATATATATATATATATATATATATATATATATATATATATTATATAAAAAAATTTTTTTTATATATATATATATATATATATATATATATATATTATATAAACCAATTTTTTAAAAAATCAATAACTTGTTGTTGTTTTTTTTAAAACATAAAATGTCGTATATTTGACTTGAGGTAATCTAGTTAGAGTAGTTTCCCCTCCTACCTTAAGTTTAGATTAAATTTCCCGCCATTTCACTAGTTTAGTTTTGGTATGCCTCTGGCTTTTTACTATAAGCGTATCGTAGATATCCCTCTGTCCTTCTACTAGTGTAGTGTTGGTATCCCTCTGTCCTCCTACTAGTGTAGTGTTGGTATCCCTCTGTCCTACTACTAGTGTAGTGTTGGTATCCCTCTGTCCTCCGACTCGTGTAGTGTTGGCGCCCCCTCTGTCCTTCTACTAGTGTAGTGTTGGTATCCCTCTAGCCTTGAACAACAAGATGGCCAAGATGAAGCCTGACACCGAGTAGGCTCCCAGGAGGACAAAGTTCCTGCTCATTTGATCAAGGGCATTCGGGTAGTAGAGTTTTATAAAGTCATCTCCCTTCTCGAGACATTGCTGGCCTGAAAATATATTACATCAGTTCATATGAGGGGTTTGTACATCAAGTAAAAAACAAAGTATCTACACAAACTCGGTGCACTGCTAAAGGATGATGCTACTTTGATGAATGTGAATCTCTGGATTTAACTACAGGTGAAGATTGTTCGTTTATAACACAGCGGTTCTCAACCTGTGGGTGGGTTGAACCACCCTTACACAAAGGTCGCCTAAGACCATCGGGAAACACATATTTATGAATTTGCAACGAAAATAATTCTATGGTTTTGGTCACCAAAACATGAAAAACTGTATAAAAGTTTCGCGGCCTTGGGAAGGATGAGAACCACTGGTTTAACAGATTAAGTTAGGACCTAGAGGGACGTCACCTGTTTTGTCAGTATCACAACTGAATTTCAGCCCGTGGAACTCGTTCCCCACCAGAATTTCAGTCGAGTATTTGTGGATAGCCGCATAGCCGGCCCACTGCAGGAACGACGGCATGTTCTCTACAGTCCTGTAACAAGAGGTGGGTCCATGGCATGTAACAATAATAGTTGGATACATCTACAGCAACATTTGGATACATACATTTACTGTAACAATAGTTGGATACATCTACAGCAACAATTGGATACATACATTTACTGTAACAATAGTTGGATACATCTACAGCAACAATTGATTCATACATTTACTGTAACAATAGTTGGATACATCTACAGCAACAATTGGATACATACATTTACTGTAACAATAGTTGGATACATCTACAGCAACAATTGGATACATACATTTACTGTAACAATAGTTGGATACATCTACAGCAACAATTGGATACATACATTTAGTGTAACAATAGTTGGATACATCTACAACAACCGTTGTATATAGGCTATACATTTACTGTAACAATAGTTGGATACATCTACAACAACCGTTGTATATAGGCTATACATTTACTGTAACAATAGTTGGATACATATAATATAAAAATAGTTGGAATTCTTTCATTTTAAGACCATTTTAAGTAGCTGTAAGACAGTTTTGAACTATTCCAGTCCATCTGTAGACTGTAGGGAAAGCTCATCTAAGAGAATCTTCTAGTGCCTCCTATTATTTTTGCGATTTGGGTCGTGGACTTATTAAGCCGTCGAGCATAAAAATAGTTTGATTTAACTGTCCAGGAAACGTATCCATGTCTTCACATGACCTATTTCTCACTAATATTTTTTTTTTTTCAAATTATTTTTGTCAACACTAAGTCAATAAAGGTCTTATAGTGGAGTTATTATTTATACAATGCGTAATTTTTTTACGAATTATATCAATACAGTACGTAAATTGTACACATTAATCTTTTGTCGGTAACTTCTTTGTGACATATTTATCAAAGGAACAACTATTTCATTATATGCAGGAGTTTCTTACTATACTTATCAGGCAGGATATCTGCTTGATTTATTTCTATAATTTCTAACTATACTTATCAGGCATGATATCTGCTTGATTTTTTTTTTAATTTATAGATTTTAACTTACAAAAAATGAAGTTTTTTTTTTTTTTTTTTTTTTTTTTTTTTTGTTAAGCTAGATCATGAAGTGCAATTAGAGTAAAATAAGGCTGGAAAAAAAGGGGGAGGGATAATGAATTATTCTTAAAGTGGACTCACGGGTCACGAGACAAGGAAAAGAAGAGAGACGACAAATTTTTTTTTTTTTTTTTTATTTTTTATTTTTAAATTAAAAAAAATTAATTTTTTTTTTTTTTTTTTTTTTTTTTTGTTAAGCTAGATCATGAAGTGCAAGTAGAGTAAAATAAGGCTGGAAAAAAAGGGGGAGGGATAATGAATTATTCTTAAAGTGGACTCACGGGTCACGAGACAAGGAAAAGAAGAGAGACGACAAAGCAATAGCCATATTACAGAGAACAATCAGATTGCTATATTACAGTAGACCGATCAGATTGTTATATTACAGTAGACCAATCAGATTGCTATATTAAAGTAGACCAATCAGATTGCTATATTAAAGTAGACCAATCAGATTGCTATATTACAGTAGACCAATCAGATTGCTATATTACAGTAGATCAATCCGATTTTCATATTACAGTAGACCAATCAGATTGCTATATTACAGTAGACCAATCAGATTGCAATATTACAGTAGACTAATCGAATTGCTATATTGCAGTAGACCAATCAGATTGTTATATTACAGTAGACCAATCAGATTGCTATATTGCAGTAGAACAATCAGATTGTTATATTACAGTAGACCAATCGAATTGCTATATTGCAGTAGACCAATCAGATTGCTATATTGCAGTAGACCAATCGAATTGCTATATTGCAGTAGACCAATCAGATTGCTATATTAAAGTAGACCAATCAGATTGTTATATTGCAGTAGACCAATCAGATTGTTATATTACAGTAGACCAATCAGATTGTTATATTACAGTAGACCAATCAGATTATTATATTACAGTAGACCAATCCGATTTCCATATTACAGTAGACCAATCAGATTGCTATATTACAGTAGACCAATCAGATTGTTATATTACAGTAGACCAATCGAATTGCTATATTACAGTAGACCAATCAGATTGCTATATTACAGTAGACCAATCGAATTGCTATATTGCAGTAGACCAATCAGATTGTTATATTACAGTAGACCAATCAGATTGTTATATTACAGTAGACCAATCAGATTGCTATATTACAATAGGCCAATAAGATTGCTATATTACAGTAGAACAATCAGATTGCTATATTACAGTAGACCAATAAGATTGCTATATTACAGTAGGCCAATGAGATTGCTATATTGCAGTAGACCTATCAGATTGGTAGACCAGTCAGAAAGCTGCCTTACAGTTGACCAATGAAAAATTTATACCAGCATAAACAGCGCATAGCTTCGGAGTCGTCGACCCACCTGAGGATACCCGACGAAACGAGTCCAGACGCCGACAAGATGAGAGCCGTCGTGTTGTTGGCCAGCTGAGCGTTCCTGAACACGCCAAGAATAGCCACCGTCAGCACCTCTCCGAACTGGGTCAGCATTACACACACCAGGGCAAATGAACCGAATCCGACAAGGTCAGGGTTCAAACCAGCGATCCTGGATGGTAGATGGGGTTTGAAACAATATGGACACATTGATGGAACTGATTTGTTTTTTTTCAATGGCATGGTGTTGCTACTGCAAGTGAAAGAAACGTGTGTGCTTGACAAAACCTGGCTACGGGGAAATGGCAACACAAACTTTTTTTTTTCTCCAAATTATGTGTGTTTGTTTTATTCCACACATTTTGTGTGGGTTTGTTGTCTTTTTTCTCTAAAAAGTGTGTGGTTTCCTTTTGAGTGTCTGTTTGTATTTTTCTCCAATTTTTATATGAGTTTCTTTTTTCTCTCCAATGTGTCTCTCCAAGCTTTCACTCGCCTTCGGTTTATTATTTCTTAACCTTACAAGCTGATTGCAGTCTCCACCATGGTATTTCTTATAAAAAAATAATCAAACTTTGATAACACTCTAAGTGTATTATATTAGACTTCCTATATCAGTTATTTGTCTGTAGTGTTGAACTGGGTGGCTCTTAGCCTGAATCAAGACCCTAAATCTGTATAAATTGGGGACTTCACAGCAGCCCCCCCCCCGCCCCGCCCACACACACACACCGGGTCCTCTTACACCACTTTCTCATTGCAAAATAAAATGAGTAAAACAGAATAGGGTTAAACCTGAAAAAATAAACGCAACAAAACAGCGAACGTGTCGGCAGAAAGCCTTCGTCGGCGAACAAAACAACATAAAAAACGGTATAAAAACGGTATACCGTTTTTTCTGTTGTTTTGTTCGCTGACGAAGGCTTTCTGCCGACACGTTCGCTGTTTTGTTGCGTTTATTTTTTCAGGTTTAACCCTACTCTGTTTTACTCATTTTATTTTGTACTAACCTGATTGCAGTCTCTCCC
>CAXITT010000094.1:1173002-1222621 GCA_964033795.1 Lymnaea stagnalis | reverse complement strand
AATAAAAATAATAATGTGCATCATATAAAATCCAATGACTGGTTCCCCCACAAATACTAATAGGTAGAACCAAATATCTGGTGAAGTCGCCCCCCCCCCCCCCAAACCCCTTTGACTGTGGTCAACTCACCAGTAGAGGGCGGACGTGAAGATGACCCCTGAGATGATGTTAAAAGGGAGAACATGCACATAATACACCGCGATGAAGGTGGCGGTGGAGTACAGCCCATCATGACATTCTCTGTAGAACAAATCTCTCAGCACAGGAACTAGGGGGGAAATACATACATATATGTAAATAAATAAAATAATATATATTGCGAGAGTTTAAATCAATTGACCAATATTTTTTTTTTTCTATCTTTATTAACTATCTCCAGGAATGTTATTATTTACTTAAGTATCTCATTAAATAGTGCATTTTTATGATAAGAGTAGAAAATAATATGAGCATGGATTTTTTTTTTTTTTTTTTTTTTACAATTTTATTTTAAAAATTTTTGTTTTTAAAAAGTTGAACCTTTTTTTAATCTATGGTTTATCATTTAGCTGGGTTTTTTTTCGAATTTTAAACAGTAATATATAGAAAATGAAATTATTATTGTGTGGGACTTACAAGGGTTGCTAAAACTTTGGCCATGTCGATGGTATTAACTAAGAGAGTAAGATATCAAACATCTACGTTAATTACGTGTATCTCATAAATACGTTGATTGAATTGAAGATGTCTCGGTTAAGGTTGGATTAGACCAGTGGTTCTCAACCTGTGGGTCGCGACCCGTTTGAGGGTCGAATGACCCTTTCAGAGGGGTCGCCTAAGACCATAGGAAAATACAAATACCCAAATTTTATAAAGAAGCAACGATAAAAATTGTGTGGTTAAGGGTCGCCACAACATGAGGCTCTGTGTTAAAGGGTCGTGGCATAAGAAAGGTTGAGAACCGCTGGATTAAACCAAAGGCAAAGTGCTCGGCCGTGGCATTGCCACTTGACAGACAAGTGCATGGTAGTGCCACGAGACAGACATGTGAGTGGTAGTGCCACGTGACAGACAAGTGCATGGTAGTGTCACGTGACGGACAAGTGCATGGTAGTGTCACGTGACAGACAAGTGCATGGTGGTGTCACGTGACAGACAGACATGATAACATCAAAATAACAAAGTACATCTTTCAGATGGCACATACTCTCAAACACGGAGGAGGTACAATAAACAAAAGCTAGCGGACGAAAAGCCATGTATGGGTCTGAATGGATGTGGTGTAGGATATGGGTGGCAGCGCCACTGTTGATGATGGTGGTGGTGAATGACGTATAAGATGAAAGAAAACATTGACCGTGTCTGAGCTAGAGACTAATATAGCGTTAGATCAAACATTGACAGTGTCTGAGTTAGGGGCTTATATAGCTTTTGGTCAATGCCGAGTAACGTCAACGCCGAAGGGGCTTAC
Source organism: Lymnaea stagnalis (assembly GCA_964033795.1). Classification (NCBI taxonomy): domain Eukaryota; kingdom Metazoa; phylum Mollusca; class Gastropoda; family Lymnaeidae; genus Lymnaea; species Lymnaea stagnalis. Next base: position 1,221,170 of record CAXITT010000094.1, on the reverse strand, counting down.
ACATTTGACACTGTCTTTGCATTTACCCCACCAAGAGTTCGGGCATTAACTAATTCTACGCTATCGTCTTATCAAAGACGGACACACTGAACTGTCCGTTGACTTACACCAGCGTTTCTCAACCTTCCAAATGCCGCGACCCTTTAATAGAGCTCCTCATGTTGTGGCGACCCCCAGCCAAAAATTATTTTCGTTTCTACTTCATAATTGTAAGCATATGTGTTTTCAGTTGGCCTTAGGCGACCCCTAGAAAAGGGTCGTGCGACCCCCCAAAGGGCTCGCGACCCACAGGTTGAGAACCGCTGACTTACACAGAGTAATGGCGTTGATGATGCCTACGTAGGGCGGCACCTGCGAGGACTGGTAGATCACCCCCAGTCTGTCCTGTATGCTGCCCTGGTTGTCGCCCAGCCGGCCGAGGAAGATGAGGATGAAAGGCACAAAGAAGGGCAGCATGACGAACCTGCCCAGGAAGAAACTGCGCTCTCTCCACAGGTGGACGTTCATGCGGCTGCAAATTAAGAGCATTGTCGTGGATGGTTTTCTTTTTAAATGTCTAAGAACCATAATGCCGGACAAGGGAATTAAACGACCCCTAAAAACAACGTTTTTTTTTTTAAAATAAATCCTTAATATGGATTTTTTAATTATATTATTTCATATAATTTATATTCAAATGACCAACAAGCTTTTACACCGCAGATTTATTTCACCAATGATTTAAAATTAATTTTAAAAAATTAAAAATTAAACAAACAAAAAATAAGCTCAAAAGGCACTTTTTAAGTTTTAATTTTTATTTTTACACAATCTTATTTAGCGCAGTGATAGGGTATTTTATTTCGTTAAATCACTGGCAGAATACTTATTTCATCTTTCCCTTGAAAAATATGAAAAACTAGTTTTGCCAGCCAGAAACACACACAAAAAAATAAGCTCAAAAGGCACTTTTTAAGTTTTAATTTTTATTTTTACACAATCTTATTTAGCGCAGTGATAGGGTATTTTATTTCGTTAAATCACTGGCAGAATACTTATTTCATCTTTCCCTTGAAAAATATGAAAAACTAGTTTTGCCAGCCAGAAACACACACACAAAAAAATGAACAGAAAATATTAAGGCTTTAAAAAAATAAAAACTGCAAGGCCTGTCAAAATGAACTAAAATAATTAGAAAGGCTTTGTCTATGGAGGTCTCGTTTAGAATTTAAGAAACAAAACTATTGAACCCACATAACTTACTTTAAGAGGCAGGTGAATATTCTTGGCCAAGATGGCGTGTCCACCTTTTCCCCATCCACTTCGTCGAAGGCTCCACTTAACTGGTGGTGGCTGAGACCGGAAGTGATACGTTTCAAGATGGCTGTCTGTAGGTCAGAGTCTGCGAAAGTGCTGCAGAGAGTTCTGGCCCTGTTGACAGTATCTTTAACAAGGGTCGGTGTTCTTCTGTCTACACTAGTAATATCAACTGTGAGGCAAGAGAGTTTGTTATGTGAACATGAGGATATTATTATAATTATACCGCTATTTACGTTTGAGCAGTTGAGAACGTTGGATCACCTCTTTCAAATTCGTTTTAACATCAATTGGGCTACTCTTTTAATATCCTCTAATAGATGTTGATAAGTTTAAGAAATATCCATGATACAATAAGACTTTATGATTTGTATTGATACAATTGGACCTTTTATTTTTATTCATTCAATTAGAATTTGTAGTGGAGAACAATGTTATACATAACAACAAGACTTACTATAAATATCACAAGGGTTCTGGTTTTGTGGACAGGGGTATCCAATGCTGGTGAAATATGGCACCATTTGACCTGGCTGTCCTAGGTATGCCAACTGACCAATGGTTAAAATGGCTATCTTGTCCAACAAGTTAAAAATGTCAGACCGAGGCTGGTGGATGGACATGATGACTAGCTTCCCTTTGTGGGCGATGTCCGCCAGACTTGACACCAGGTGGTGCGCATTGAAGGCGTCTAGGCCGGAAGTTGGTTCATCCAGAAGTAAGATATCTGGAGATGAAAACCAACAAGCTCGGAACATTTGTCTTTTCTAATATTGAGAACCTAACAGCATATACATTTGAATACAAAATACACATTTTTATAATATAAACATTTAGTACACATTTGCCTGAGCGGGCCAACCTCAGGACAGAGGGAGATTGACAATTTTAGTTAAACTTAGGCTTAATGTGGGACCCGGCCGGTTGACTTGACCCCAGATCCAATATCGATTTGAAAGAAATGAATATGTCATGTGTGATTCGTGTCTATGTCATGTCTATGTCGTGTGTGTGTGTGTGTGTGTGTCAGATTATCTCTTACAAATGGTTAAACTCAGACCTTGAATTGTATCGACATCCACAGTTAATGTAATTAGCTAGAATTTACTTTCAGCACTCTTCACATGAATATGAAGACTAATTCACTATAACTAAGTTGTTCTGAAATGTCGGCCGAAAATGTGTTTTTTTTTTAAATTTTCTTAAACAGAAGTTTCCAATAAGAAATATGATTGCAGGATATCCTGACTTTTAACAAACAAACAAACAAACAAAATGACCTTGATGAGCCCTTATCAGACCAGGGCCAGGGGTGATACCCCGTAGCGTACCTTAATTAAATGCCACACGGAACGAAGTGCATAAGTTTCGCCAGCCTCCCCCACCCCACATCAATTAACTAATATTAGAAAATAACATTCACAAAAGTTCCGTTTAGGACAATCGCCCCATTTGCCCATTCGTAGATACACCACTGGTGATACCTACTCCCATAGGTTCCCGGTTTCAATCTTTAAAAGAATCTTCCAGCTTATAAGTTATTTTTAATTTTATATTTTGAATGTGTGTGTGTGTGTGTGTGTGTGTGTGGTGCGTGCTTGCTTGCGTGTGTGCGTGTGTTTGTGTTCTAAGCCCGATCAGTGTCCCTACGTGGTTACAAGTGTCCCTCTTTGGTTAAAATTGTCCCCTTACCTGGGTCTTTCAGCAGCTGAACACCAATGGTTATCCTTCGTTTCTCTCCTCCCGATACGCCCCTGATCACAGCACCGCCTATCCTGTTTTCAGCCACGTGACTCAGCCCCATGTCCATGATGACCGACTGGACCTTCGAAAATAAAAAGTCATCAATCCATTAAGTGTTTACCTTTCTTATGGTTACCTATTGTGGGCCAAAGAAATCTGGTTGGCCTGGCAGGTCATCTTTTAACAGGCCTTCAGGAAACATAGTATGTGGACTGCAGATGGTAAAGATCATGTTATTGGCACAGATCGTGTTAATCGCACCGATCATGTCAATGTCACAGATCATGTTAATGGCAGAGCTCATGTTAATGGCACAGATAATCTTAATGGCACAGATCATGTTGATGGCACAGATCATGTCAATGTCACAGATCATATCAATGGCACAGATTATGTCAATGGAACAGATCATCTCAATGGCACAGATCATATCAATGGCACAGATTATGTCAATGGAAGAGCTCATGTCAATGTCACAGATCATAACAATGGCACAGATCATGTCAATGGCACAGATCGTGTTCTTTGGGTGAGCTTTGCACGCACTTGACCTGCGATTATCCTCATTAATATCGGGCGAATTTCTAGACGCACACAACTATTCTATGTTAAAAAGCGGGCAAGCATGACTACAATAGTTCCTCAATACAGCAAACCTGTTGTAATCACGTCTTGTGATACTAAGGTCCATTCATTGTACAGCATTGATATTGATATTAAGGTGCCGTCGAGCAGTCCACAGAATATCTAGGAAGATGCAAGTTTTATAGCTAACGGGTGAAGAGGGTACATCACCAAAGAGGAAAACTGCTCAGAGGCAGACCTAGGCTTAGATAGATGGATGATATGGGAAGAAGATCTACAACCTGGAATCCAAGCATGGAAAAGAAAAGATTTAGTTAGGTGGGGGGGGGGGGGGGGGGGGGGGGAGGAAGTCGTGGGCAGGCAAAAGCCCTACAAGGGCTGTAGCCCCACAGGGATGGATGATGCAAAAAAAATTTCGTCCATTCTATCAATATATCAACAAAGTGAGTTTAATTAGGACACCTTTTTTTCATTTTTTTGAATCGGTTATTACAGCAAAAAATAAACTGAATGTTTTAAAGTAAGATAAACATCCCTAACTGACTACTACAGACTCGATCCAGTCAGATGACGTAATGACGAAGACTAACGAGAACGCACGCGAAGTAGATTCCTGGATAAATTTGTAATTGCCATAAGAACACTGACCTTGGCTTCGATCTCAGCGCGACTTGAGTGACCCGGAAGTTTTAGGTAAGCCATGTAGGTCAAGGTCTCTCGAACGGTCAGAGTGGGGAGGAGCCTGTCCGCCTGTAGAACATAGCTGGACTTCTGCATCATGACGTCACGGGTGCACTGCTCGCCCTTGTAGCTGACCACACCGGTGACCTCGCCTTCACTTCGGCCGGATATCACATCCAAAAGGGATGTCTTACCGGAACCTGGGTGGAAGAGGAGAAACGGCAGACTGGTCAATGATTGCATAGATTGCATAAATGAGAAACGACAGACTGGTCAATGATTTCATAGATGAGAAACGACAGACTGGTCAATGATTGCATAGATGAGAAAAGACAAACTGGCCAATGACTGCATTGATGAGAAAAGACAGATTGTCAATGGTTTGATAGATGAGAAAAGACAGACTAGTCAATGGTTGGATAGATGAGAAAAGACACACTAGTCAATGATTGTATAGATGAGAAACGAGACTGGTCAATGATTGCACAGAATACACAGCCGATATAAAGTCACATTGCATATTTAAAAATTAACTGAAATGATGGAACTCCGTTCTAGAATTGGAGGACTACTTGGAGAGAGATGCATTGACTATTTCAGTAATATCGCTATGGTTTCCATTCACATTTGACAATGTTGTGCGGTGGCGGATTCAGGTGGAAGGCAAAGTTTTACTTTTTACAGATACCTGCTCCGGTAGGACCCCAAGAAAGCAACAGCCAGATGCTCTATCGGTGTGTGCTGCAGACCTCAACAAAGCAACAGCCAGATGCTCTATCGATGTGTGCTGCAGACCCCAGCAAAGCAACAGCCAGATGCTCGTTCAATGTGTGCTGCAGACCCCAAGAAAGCAACAGCCAGATGCTCTATCGATGTGTGCTGCAGACCTCAACAAAGAAACAGTCAGACACTCTCTCAATGTGTGCTGTAGACCCCCAACAAAGCAACAGTCAGACACTCTCTCAATGTGTGCTGAAATGGTTGAAACAGCTTTTCTTCTTGACGCCTGGTTGTTGTTAACGCCCTTGTTTGATAGCTTAGTGTCTGCGTCTTACCGTACTCGGTGTCTGAATGTTAACCTCCTTGTTATCTGCATGTTACCCCCCCCCCCATTTGTTGTCTAAGTGTTACCCTCCTTCTTGTCTACGCGTTACCCTCTTTGTTGTCTTTATGTTACCCTCCTTCTTGTCTGCATGGTCAGAGTGTTGACATACCATAATCTCCAAAACTTAAGCTGTCCTCATGGCTATAATAGAAAAAAATTGTTGCGACGAATGCAACAAAAGAATCATTCATTCGTTCTTGCAAACCACTGAAACATGCAAGGTCTGGGCCTTAGAGGCTAACGCTGGATGTAGGACCACATGACTTCTAACGTCTGGGCCTTGAAGAATAACACTGAATGTAGGACCACATGATTCTAAGAGAGGAGTCCATAAATTTATCGGTTAACTTCTTTCAACGTAACCCTCCGTAAATCCCGTGCTATTATCGAAGCAGCCTCGTCTCAAACAGTCAGCCAGGAAGAAAATCCACCCAACATGGCAGGTGATGGTGTTCAATCCTAACGAAAGTATCAGCTTTGCTTACGCGATGCACCAAGTCATAAATGTATTTGAAAATAGATAACTATAAATGTGCTTTCTTACCCGATGTCCCGACCAGTGCCGTCAGCTCACCGGATATAAACGTCATGCACAAATTGTTCAAAACCAATTTTTTCTTTGGCGCCCTGAAGCACGAGCCATTCCACCACTGGCCGGGTCTCTCCTGCACCTGGTTCAACAAGAATACAGTCGAACATATCTTTTACGAATTATTGGATTGGACCGATCATAATATATAAATATATTTTTTGACATCTTTGTTTAGACTTGACTTTTGAGTGGCGTTCGTTTGTTCGGCGTGGTTGGGGCGCATCCGTTGCCGGTAAGGTTTTTGTGTTTAAAAAAATAGTTCTTTAATATTCTCTTTAAATTAGAAAGCTAAATAGTCTGTAGCACAATAAATTATTATTTTTTTCAATCAATAAAAGAAAGTTTTCATTAAACGAAATCTTCAAAAATATGGGCTGAAACATACAGGGTTTGTCATTTTGATGGCGGAAATCTTTAAATAGAACAGCCGGGCATACACTCTGGCCATTCTCATTAAGATAGTTACAAAAAAAATCGGTCTTTCGTTTGGCCAATCGCTCAACAGCAGTTCGGTACTTCTACGCTAGTGCGAGCCAGTGTAGTGGATCTTAAACGAGATGAAAACGTGTTTACACCTATATTTTACGAAAGATTTTACAAACAAATTGATATTTCTATGTATATGCGGAAATGCATTGTTAGAGGCTATGTTTTACGAAAACATAGTCCAAAAATAGTAAACCAGCTACTGTCTGACCAGCTACTATCTGACCAGCTACTATCTGACCTGCTACTAGCTGAACAGCTACTGTCTGACCAGCTACTGTCTGGCCAGCTACTGTCTGACAAATTATAATCTAGCCAGCTACTGCCTGACCAGCTACTATCTGACCAGCTACTATCTGACCAGCTACTATCTGACCTGCTACTAACTGAACAGCTACTGTCTGACCAGCTACTGTCTGACCAGCTACTACCTGACCAGCTGCTGTCTGGCCAGCTACTCTCTGACCAATCAATATCTAGCCAGTTACAGCCTGACCAGCTACTATCTGACCAGCTACTATCTGAACAGCTACTATCTGAACAGGTACTATCTGACCAGCTAATATCTGACCTGCTACTAACTGAACAGCTACTATCTGGCCAGCTAATATCTAACCAGCCACTGTGTGACCAGCTATTAGCTGACCAGCGATTATCTGACTAGCTACTGTCTGACCAGCTACTATCTGACCAGCTACTATCTGACCAGCTATTATCTGATCATCCATTATCTGACCAGCTACTGTCCCAAAAGAATCCAATAAATAAGAATTGCAAGTAGATTGATTTCTTTCCCAGATAAGTAGAATGTGATTACACTCAGTGGTGGTAATCCACTTGAAGAAATTAAATTCTTCAGTGACGTCAAACAATGCTTGAGGGTTTCCCAGTTTCCTTGGGTAGTTAAGACATAGAGCAGCCGCGTGGGCAATAGCTTATCGTTTTTAGCCTGAAGTAAAGGTTATCTAACAGAGTCACGTAGACCAACAGAGCCAAGTAGACCAACAGAGCCAAGTACACCAACAGAGCCACGTAAACCAACAGAGCCACGTAGACCAACAGAGCCAAGTAGACCAACAGAGCCAAGTAGAACAACAGAGCCACGTAGAACAACAGAGTCATATAGGCCACATGCCAGGTTCGGAAGATAACCATTAAAAAGACACTACCACGTTTCATCAAGCTGTTGATTTTTGTATCAAATTTCATGGGTCAAAACAATATCGCTGCATGTTAGCTTTAAAGTCGAAATGTTTCAACCAAATTAACAGACCGTTTAAGAGGATTCTTCTCTATTGAAGTGGTTGGGATCCTTAACAAGCAGCAATACCGTATTTAATTTTTCGAAATGGGTCTTCAAACTTGTTGACTAATATAATCAGCAATAACCCATAGACTTGTTATCTTTTCAAATTCAAAACAACTGATCTGTTAGGGAATACTACTAAAGATTAAGTTCTCCTGACCCCAGGGGCCCCAAAAGTAGACATGAAGATGGCAACATCTTTGCAAGTTTCTTCCGATTTTAACTATGTACATTTACAAATTGACTTGAATTTTATCTGAATGATCTTATCGTGCTAAGCATCATAGTAACCACCTTAGGGATAAATGAAATGCCCCCCTTTTCGAATGTGTTCCTATTTTGTTTTAAGGGATAAAGGGGGTCGTAGAAAGGGGTCGTAGAAAGGGGTCGTAGAAAGGGGTCGTAGAAAGGGTCGCAGAAAGGGGTCGTAGAAAGGGGTCGTAGCTTCAGCATTGGTGGATACCTTTTTTTGTAATAGGACATTTTTAAAATTTGAGTTGTATTTAAATTATTATTTCTGGCTGTGCAAAGCTTAGTGATTAATTGTAACATGATGGGCCCAGAATTCAATGCTTTCAATAGTAAGTATGAATATGGCTTTTGTAGGAGAACATGGTAATTTTTAATTGGTACGTTAGCGAAGTGTTTTTGGCGGGGTCCTAATTTAGCCTTGTACGCTGGTAACGCTTTGGAAGTTGTTGTTTCTTTTTTCCAATAAATACAAACCCGAGCAACGCCGGGTCTATTGGCTAGTTGTATGTCTATTGGCTAGTTGTATGTCTATTAGCTAGTTGTATGTCTATTGGCTAGTTGTATGTCTATTGGCTAGTTGTATGTCTATTGGCTAGTTGTATGTCAATTGGCTAGTTGTATGTCTATTGGCTAGTTGTATGTCTATTGGCTACTTTTTGTCTATTAAGACATAGTGTGAACGGCAAAAACAACACCGTCATTCCGAGTGGTTTGGACTCGTCAACCTTGGATGTTTGGCTCGTCAACCTTGGATGGTTGGCTTATCAACCTTGGATGGTTGGCTCGTCAAGCTTGGATGGTTGGCTCGTCAACCTTGGATGGTTGGCTCGTCAACCTTGGATGGTTGGCTCGTCAACCTTGGAACGTTCGCTTATCAACCTTGGATGGTTGGATTATCAACCTTGGATGGTTGGCTTTATCAAACTTGGATGGTTGGCTTATCAAACTTAGATGGTTGGTTTATCAACATTCGACGGTTGGCTTATCAACCTTGAATGGTTGGTTTTCAACCATCGACGGTTGGCTTATCAACCTTGAATGGTTGCCTCATCAACCTTGGATTGGGGACCGTCGAGAAGATTAAATGATTGCAAACTTCCGCGGGTGTGCGGCTATAAACCCAAGTTTAAAGGCTAAGGGGGTCAACACAAAGGGATCAACACAAGGGGGTCAACACAACTGGGTCAACACAAGGGAGCCCTTTGCCATGGTTTCCCCTAGCATCTGCTTCTATTTAATTTTCAGTACATTTCTCCCGGTGCGTAAAATTAACTCGCAACAATAACTTGATTGCATTCGTTCTACACTTGTCAAGATCCCATCGATGAGCTCAACAATAACTTGATTGCATGTGTTCTACACTTTTCAAGATCCCATCGATGAGCTCAACAATAACTTGATTGCATTTGTTCTACACTTGTCAAGATCCCATCGATGAGCTCAACAATAACTTGATTGCATTTGTTCTACACTTGTCAAGATCCCATCGATGAGCTCAACAATAACTTGATTGCATTTGTTCTACACTTGTCAAGATCCCATCGATGAGCTCAACAATAACTTGATTGCATTTGTTCTACACTTGTCAAGATCCCATCGATGAGCTCAACAATAACTTGATTGCATTCGTTCTACACTTGTCAATATCCCATCGATGAGCTCAACAATAACTTGATTGCATTTGTTGTAAACATGTCAAGATCCCGTCGATGAGGTCAACAATAACTTGATTGCATTTGTTGTAAACATGTCAAGATCCCGTCGATGAGGTCAACAATAACTTGATTGCATTTGTTCTATACATGTCAAAATCCCATCGATGAGCTCAACAATAACTTGATTGCATTTGTTCTATACATGTCAAAATCCAATCCTTGAGTTCAAACTTCGGCCCCACATTGCCAGTTGAATGATCTACTTATCAGACTGGCTGATACATTTGCAGGAGATTGATGTTATACAGAAGGGTGATTCAAAGCAGCTTATGGGATTTAAAAAAAAACGGATCTACTATTGGGATGGTGAACAGTCGTTAAATGAAAAATAAAAATGAAAGGTTTGATAATCCCCCAATAAATGAAGAGGAAAGTGCGAAATAAACGAACAATTTCAAGTCTTTTCTAAACGTGTCTCGTTCTTCTGTGTTGGTTATTATATTATATTTCTAATATCTCTTTTCGTTTAAAATGGCAAAGAGTGGCATTTTGAGAAGCCCTGATATTGATAGATCTCCTAAAATGTGTAAGAGGCATGTGTCTCATTATACCATGGGCTATATTACGTTATTTGGTAACAGCAATTAATAAAAACTAATTTTATCGACTGTATTTTGCTGTAACAAGCTGACAAGTGATTCATTTAAATTAGTCTCCAATCGAAAACAAATGGTAGAGAAGGTGGGAGGGGAGAGGGGGGCAAGGGTTAGGATGCTCTTTTATGCCCAAGTGGCCAAACACTTGACAGGCTGACCACTAAGGTCAAGAGCGCTCTTAAGCGAGGGGCCCAAACAATTCAGGATGACACAACAAATACATAGTTTGTACGATCGAGGGAAGGGTGCACAGCAGGGTGAAAAGAAGGGGGCACAATAAATTAAAAGTGTCAAGGACCAAAAGGGAGACCACCTACTCTTTGACTCTCCCCTCGTTTTAAAAGCACACATGGTGATCGTTTTTTTTTTAAATATTCATTCGCGTCATTGATATGTCATTGATTTTATGATTCATATGGTCAGCAGGAGTCTGTTTAAGGAACCAGAGCACCAGGGATTGCGGTGAACCAGAGAACCAGGATTATGGTGAATCGGAGAACCAGTGGATTACAGTGAATCAGAGAACCAGGGATTTCGTCGAACCAGAGAACAAAGGATTACAGTGAAACAGAGAACCGGGGATTTCGTCGAACCAGAGAACAAAGGATTACAGTGAATCAGAGAACCAGGGATTTCGTCGAACCAGAGAACAAAGGATTACAGTGAAACAGAGAACCGGGGATTGTGATGTATCTGTGATCAAAGAATAAATTTTCTACACAACACAATTCAAAAAGATTTTAATATATTTTACCACAAAAGTTCCCCAACCTAAATACTAAAACCCTTAATATATGATAATATACAAACCCAAAATTGCCACCAAGGGTGGTTGCCCCCCCCCCCCAATCAACACATGATCTCCCCTGTTTTGTTTTTAATGGTTTTCTATTGTTTTTGGTGTGGTGTATGTTAATAAATAATCATATAATTTAACAAGTCAAGATACATTAACAAACTATACAACTTTAAAAAAAAGGTTAAGTTAAAAAAAATGTTTTTAAAAAAAAAGAAAAAAGACCATTAACTACCCATACCACAGTCCAATCACTTGAAAAAAAGATTATATACCAATATACAAATTTACCAGAGTATAATCACTTGATAAAAGCTACTTACCCATACCAGATTCTAATCACTTTAAAAAAGACCATCACCTACCTATACCTCAGTCCATTCACTTAAAAAAAGACCTTTACCTGTCCACACCAGAGTCCAATCACTTGAAAACAGACCAAAGCCTACCCCATATGAGTGTCCTTTTACATATCAATAAACAATGACCTACCACATATGAGCGTCCTATTACATGTCAATAAACAATGACCTACCCCATATGAAAGTCCTATTACATGTCAATAAACAATGACCTACCACATATGAGCGTCCTATTACATGTCAATAAACAATGACCTACCCCATATGAGTGTCCTATTACATGTCAAGAAACAATGACCTACCCCATATGAACGTCCTATCACATGTCAATAAACAATGACCTACCACATATGAGCGTCATATTACGTGTCAATAAACAATGACCTACCCATATGAAAGTCCTATTACATGTCAATAAACAATGACCTACCACATATGAGCGTCCTATTACATGTCAAGAAACAATGACCTACCCCATATGAACGTCCTATTACATGTCAATAAACAATGACCTACCACATATGAGCGTCATATTACGTGTCAATAAAAAATGACCTACCACATATGAGCGTCCTATTACATGTCAATAAACAATGACCTACCCCATATGAACGTCCTATTACATGTCAATAAACAATGCCCTACCACATATGAGCGTCCTATTACATGTCAATAAACAATGACCTACCCCATATGAGTGTCCTATTACATGTCAAGAAACAATGACCTACCCCATATGAACGTCCTATTACATGTCAATAAACAATGACCTACCACATATGAGCGTCATATTACGTGTCAATAAAAAATGACCTACCACATATGAGCGTCCTATTACATGTCAATAAACAATGACCTACCCCATATGAACGTCCTATTACATGTCAATAAACAATGCCCTACCACATATGAGCGTCCTATTACATGTCAATAAACAATGACCTACCCCATATGAAAGTCCTATTACATGTCAATAAACAATGACCTACCACATATGAGCGTCCTATTACATGTCAATAAACAATGACCTACCCCCATATAAGTGTCCTATTAAATGTCAATAAACAATGACCTACCCCATATGAACGTCCTATTACATGTCAATAAACAATGACCTACCACATATGAGCGTCATATTACGTGTCAATAAAAAATGACCTACCACATATGAGCGTCCTATTACATGTCAATAAACAATGACCTACCCCATATGAACGTCCTATTACATGTCAATAAACAATGCCCTACCACATATGAGCGTCCTATTACATGTCAATAAACAATGACCTACCCCATATGAATGTCCTATTATATGTCAATAAACAATGACCTACCCCATATGAAAGTCCTATTACATGTCAATAAACAATGACCTACCACATATGAGCGTCCTATTACATGTCAATAAACAATGACCTACCCCCATATAAGTGTCCTATTAAATGTCAATAAACAATGACCTACCCCATATGAACGTCCTATTACATGTCAATAAACAATGACCTACCACATATGCGCGTCCTATTACATGTCAATTAACAATGACCTACCCCATTTGAGTGTCCTATTACATGTCAATAAACAATGCCCTACCCCCATATGAGTGTCCTATTAAATGTCAATAAACAATGACCTACCCCCATATGAACATCATATTACGGGTCAATAAACACTGACCTACCACATATGAGAGTCCGATCGCGTGTAATGCTGGCACCTTGGCTGGAATCGCAGGGGCAACAACATCGTTGGGCCCAAACCGGCTTTCAACCGTGAACACCGGGTCGTCAGCCCTGGGAAGTCTCTCGGAATCGAAGGTCCCATATTGAACAGGGGTCTCACGCGCCGTCTTACGGTGACTGGACCCTGACCTGCACAACCCACCCGCCAGTTCCATTGAAAACTTATTTCACCAAAGACTAGTCAGCAAGGAGTTACTGGTACTGAATGCCAGCTCTGAACAGCCATAGAAATAAAATGTTCACCCAATGTTTATGATTATCTTTTCTGGTCTGTTAAAACCAAAATGAATTGCGGTAATCTCCCGCATTCGAAGCACGGTGTTCAGAAAGCACTCTTCGCCTGCATTATCGTGTGTTCAACGAAATCAATAACTGAATCCAGTGTGTTGGGTCTGTGACCGACGTGAAGCTGGTGGTGTACGCATAATTTCTTATCAGTCTAAGCCCAGTTTAGGCCCTGCGTTATTTCCTGTGTGACTGTCATCAGTCATACTCTCTAACCAAACCTTTATATTTACAGATACGTCTGTGGAGTCGGACAAAAAAAAAGTACTCGATTATGTGACCGAATATCGGTATTTCTACAAGTTGAAAATTTCGTTGAAAATTTCAACAACAAAAAAATAGAATTCAACTGCTCATATTGATCTGTAGTATAGAGAGATATAAAGCTCAGTAGACCGGGCTAAATGTTCACGACAAAGTTACCAAGTAGCAAGTATGGACTGGGCTAATTGTCCGACATTAAAGTCAGGCTAAATATCCGACATTAAAAACAGGCTGATTGTCCGACATTAAAGACCGGCTAATTGTCTGACATTAAAGACAGACTAAATATCCGACATTAAAGACAGGCTCATCACGAAAAATAATAAATATGCCTGCTAGTATCGAAAAGCTAATCTACGGGTCGGATTATCACAGTCACGTGACAGTAATCAAAGTCAAGGGTCCACCTTTCTTCACATTTAAAACCCGTGGTCTTTTAAATTAACCTCTAAAGTAAACCCTAAATGTGTTGTTGTTTTGTTTTTGTCGTTTTTTTGTTGTTGTTGTTTTTGTCGTTTTTTGTTGTTGTTGTTTTTGTTGTTGTTGTTTTTGTTGTTTTTGTTGTTGTTATTGTTGTTGTTCCTGTTTTTTTTTTTTTTTTTTTTTTTTTTTTTTTTTTTTTTTCATTTTCGGTTTTTTTTTTTTGTGTTTTTTTTTTTTTTTTTTTTTTTTTTTCACTTGGCCAAACTCCAGGTTCTGATTTCTGATGGCAGGGAGAATTATCTGCAAATATTTTAATCTAAGTTTCTAACGAAATAAAGTCTAAAAGACAATCTAGCGTGCATGTTTTCAGGCACATTAAAGCTGACTCCCTATCGGATGCTGTATGTCCCAAATCTATTGCGAATTCTTTTCATTTTTTATATGGACGCACGTTTAAAATTATCGCATGTTTTAGAAAAAATAACACAGTTATTATATATATATATATATATATATATAGACGTCCATTATCAGAAGAAAACTTAAATTAAATTCGCACCAACGAATAAAGAAGTAGATTTTTTTAAAGTTTAGTAAGAGTAAAATAATCAAATAATCAAATAATCAAATACAATTAATTTATTATTATTTTAGTTAGGTATTTTGCTCAATTCGTCAGCCTCATTCTCTCGTCCTTGCCTGTTTTATCAAACAGCAAGACTCAAGACGACTGGAAACAGACCACGTTGTAGCAGATGACCAGCAGTGTTTCATTTTGGTGGAGAGACATGAGGTTCGCGAAAACGTAACTCGCGATTCAAATGTCCAGGGAAGCCATTTGGTTCGGCCAGACCTGGTTTAAACTTCTGTGTTGTTTTTGTTATGACGCAAAGAGACAGATCTCTCCTCACAACAAGAAACGGATACCCCCTGACATCAAGAGACAGATACCCCCTGACATCAAGAGACAGATCTCTACTCACAGCAAGAGACAGATCTCTACTCACAGCAAGAGACAGATCTCTCCTCACAGCAAGAGACAGATCTCTCCTCACACCAAGAGACATATCCCCCTGACACCAAGAGTTAGTGCACCCTCACACGAAAAGAGAAAACAGCCCTCACACCACGAGACAGAGACCCCCCCCCACACACAAACACACACCTAAAGACGGTGCCACAACACACTACACACTGACGTACGACTACACATCTATTTTTGTTTAATTC
The DNA here is from genome assembly GCA_964033795.1 of Lymnaea stagnalis. Taxonomy (NCBI): domain Eukaryota; kingdom Metazoa; phylum Mollusca; class Gastropoda; family Lymnaeidae; genus Lymnaea; species Lymnaea stagnalis. Next base: position 1,205,711 of record CAXITT010000094.1, on the reverse strand, counting down.
CGAGGGCTCTCAACAGATAACATCGTTATCAGAACCAAACGAAGAATGGTCAGGTTGGTGGGTTTTTTTTTTAGTTAACACATTGCAAACCCTGGCCCTGAAACACGGAGACATGTGTGTGCACTGACTGGAGTCGGAGTGTTCATAGAACAGACGTCCATTATGTGACGTCACTGGTTAGTGAACGATCCGAAAACACAGTTGTGTGCCAGGACCAACTTAATACATGTGAAACTAAAGAAAAGATGTTCAAAGGGGTGGGGTGGGGGGTCCTCCTCCACGTTACACACTTTTCTACTTATGTAAATCCATATATTATTCATTCTTTGACCTTCTCGTGAATGTGTGTCACCTGTTTCGTGTGTGTCATGGGTGTCCTGTACGCCATGTGTGTCATTCACTCCTCATTCAAATCGTGGGAACCACATGGGTATCCTAACATCCCGGTTATGATCTGAATGGACGTACAATTTTTAATAATCCACCGCCTGATGTTTTACTAGTGATCCAAGAGGACACATCCATGTATCCACCTTAAGCACGTGTTTACTATAACTACCCTGACCGGGGTAATAAAAGCTTATAGATTGATTACCCATTTCATTTCAATCTTCAATGGCAGTTTGATCAAACAAGAGATATCCGTACAACAAGAGATATCCATAAAAACAAAGGATATCCGTACAAACAAGATATATCCATATAAAGAAGAGATATCCAGTTAAACAGAGGATATCCATACTATAAGAGATTTCAACACAAACACGACATTTCCGTACCGAAATGTGATATGTATACAAACAAGAAATATCCATAGAAACGAGAGATCTCTGAATACATCTAGTCAGGGGACATGTAATCTTCTTTTCTTGCGTTACATTTTTTTTTTAAATATAGTTATAGACAGTCCTACACCCTACCTGTCAGCATTTAAACAATAGTCCTACAGGCAGTCCTATACCCTACCTGTCAGCATTTAAACAATAGTCCTACAGGCAGTCCTATACCCTACCTGCCGGCATTTAAACAATATTCCTACAGGCAGGCAGTCCTACACCCTGCCTGTCAGCATTTAAACAATAGTCCTACAGGCAGCCCTATACCCTACCTGTCAGCATTTAAACAATAGTCCTACAGACAGTCCTACAGATTACCTGCCGGCATTTAAACAATAGGCCTACAGACAGTTCTTCAGACAGTCCTACAGACAGTCCTACAGACAGTCCTACAGACAGTCCTACAGACAGTCCTACAGACAGTCCTACAGACAGTCCTACAGATAGTCCTACAGACAGTCCTACACCGGTACCCGTAACTCTTTATTGAATAATATAATAAAGTAGCCTCCGAAAAAATTCAACCTTATTTACCTGAGTTCAACCGTCACGCATGATGCTTGCTTCTTGACAGCTCAGCTTTTTTTCCCCTCAGTACTATTAATATAAAACGTGTTGATTTGGGGGAGGGCTGGTTGTGGAAAGAAAGTAGGAGACACCAAAAGCAAAAATAGATATTAGAGATTATATTTTTAATGACGTATATGCAATGTCTAGTGCAAGCTGTGGCATGCCAGGACTTGTTTCAAACTTAAAATTGTTGTGTGTCACGTGTTAGTATTCTGGTGACGCCCATGAACCCCTCAATTAGAGACCGGCCGAATTTCGGCTTCGGTTTCGGCACGAAAGTCGCCATTTCATCACTTTTGGCGTAGGTTCGGTTTCGACCGAAACAGAAAAGTTAACTTTCGGTTTATTTTCGGTTTCGGTCGAAAAAGAAAATTTTAAGTTTTGGTTTATTTTCATTTTCGGCTGAAAGTGATTGAGACTTTCGGCCATCCGTCCGAAAGTTATTCGGTCCTCTACCAGATGTCAGATTGTCACCCCTGTCTGTCGTCCCGGCAATTCGATCGTTTTTCTTGCGCCAAGTCTTGCTGTCATCGCGTAATAAATAAATCCTCTACGAACTCTTTTCACAGCTACATGATGGCTCACAGCTACATAATGACTCACAGCTACATGCTGACTCACAGCTACATAATGACTCACAGCTACATAATGACTCACAGCTACATGATGGCTCACAGCTACATGATGGCTCACAGCGACATGATGGCTCAAAGCTACATGATGGCTCACAGCTACATGATGGCTCACAGCTACATGATGGCTCACAGCTACATGATGACTTACTTGTCCAATCTTTCCAAAAATGAAATGTCAGTAGGGCAAAGGGAAAGGTAAAAAGTTTCGTGGAAAATACAAAAAACTAGGGTAATGGTAATATTGATATTATTTTATTTATTTAGTTTGAATATTTTTTTTTATAATCGGTTGCCTTAGGTTTACTCAAATCATTCATTTGGGAAATAATTTTTGATTGATCATGATCTTGCTTATAGATGTTTTCATTGTCAAAGATAAATAATATTGTGAACAAAAAATCTTAAGGAGTGGTAATATTTCCTTTGTTATCTTTATTCTATTTTAATTGTGTACTAATATGTACTAATAAGGGCAAACTTCCAAGAGAATTGGATAAACTGACCATTTCAAAGTTAATCCCGATCTATTTTTCGATGGTAAACACGGATGTTCATAGTCCAAGAAGTTCGGTTGGCTCCAAAAAAAAAATGGAGTTAAAACGTTATTAGATTTCTTGTGGTCAAAGTGACACTGTAAAAAAAAAAAAAAAAAAAAAAAAAAGGAAGTTAAAGGATAATTAAATGATTGGAAAAAAAAAAAAAAAAAAAAAAAAAAAAAAAAAAAAAAAAAAGAAGGAGAGGAGGGGGAGAGAGGGGGGGGGCTGGAAAGAGGGTGGGGGGGTAGAGGTTCACTTCCTTGGGTAAATTGTATGAGATTCTAAAAAAAAAAAAAAAAAAAAAAAAAAAAAGGAGAGGAAGGGGAGAGGGGGAGGGGGCTGGAAGGAGGGTGGGGGGGTAGAGGTTCACTTCCTTGGGTAAATTGTATGAGATTCACTTAAGACCAATAAGATGTTCCATTATTTGCGCAGAGCATGTGCGAAAACGACTTTTGAAATATTTAAATCTTTCGGCTTCGGCCGACAGTCACGTTAAGCTTTCGGTTTCGGCTCCGGTTTCGGCCGAAAGTCATTTTTCAACTTTTGGCCTCGTTTCGGTTTTGGCCACAATCAGAAAATCACTTTCGATCGATGTCTAGCCTCCATGCTACAATGTAGCCTGAAAAGTAGTGACTGTAATCAATAAGACTAATTTTTCCCCCCCCCCCCCCCGCTTGCCCGCCCCTAATATACGATACCAAAAAAAAAAATACTTTATTTTGCACCAACGGCAGATTTCGTGGCCTTAATTAGACGAACAAGAGGGGGTCTTTGGGGAATTGTCATTTGGCATTTTATTAATTGTTTGAAACACATTCGTCAAACTCATGGCCCGCAGGCCACATCCGGCCCGCCGTACAATTATATCAGGCCCGCGAGGTCTTCACCGGTGTACAATTACATCCGCCTAAACGCTATGGTGATTCCAAATGCACACTTTGCTGAAAAGCTTTGCTTACTTCGCGCCAAGTTCGCAAGGTGTTTTAGTGACTTTGAAGCACAGGAATGTAATTTCGAGCTGTTTCGTAACCCATTTGTCATAGACGTGGGAAAATGCACCTGTAATAGAGATAATAGAACTGCAGTGTAATAGGACATAAACGGCAAAGTAGGACACAGTTGGGCCTGCACAGTCCACTCGTTTCAGTCCTGAAGAGATGTCCCAGCTTCGTCTACATGCGGCTCGAATGTTGGGTAGCACATAGATGTGTGATCAGCTCTTTTCTGTGATGAAGATTAACAAAACATCACACAGGAGTCGTCTCACTGATGAACACTTGCAGTCCATCATGAGAATCTCAATGACACAGAACGTTACTCCCAACATAAACGAACTTACTTGTTTTTTGTAACCAAGAAAATGTGCCAAACATCCAGCTCGGACAAACTGGCATAACAACGAAAATGCGCATGTCAATGATTTTTAATTATTAAATTTTTTTCACATTTCATTGACATAAATGTTTTTTTTTGTTTTTTTTTTAATATTAATTTTCCGCTCAGTGGATGTTTATCCTGTTCGGCCCGCAATCTTACACGTGATTTGAGTCTTGGCCCGCCGATCGATTGAGTTCGACAGCCCTCTTCTTGAAGATAACATGGCCTGCTAGAAAACTCGTTGTTGGAGCTCTGGAAACTTTTTAAAATTGCCTCAAGGAATAGACTTGAAGCAGAGTCGACTGAAGCAGAGTTTTTTAATTTAATTTTTAAACATTGTATTATATATACATATATATATATTTATTTGTGGGGTGGGGGTTTGGAACGGGCAGAACACCTGGTCATCGACTAAATAATGACACAGACTTGCGGGGGTGGGGGAGATTTTGATGTCTTGTCTTATTTACAACAACAAAAAAACAGGGGTTTGCCATTGTTTAGCACCCCCCCACCTCTTTTTTTTCCCCCAACCCCCTTTAGTATATCCTTTCTTTTTTTATACCACACAACGTTCTCCTATAGCAACCTCTTGCTTGCTGCCGTGTCCGGAAGTGACGTGTCTATACTAACAAACACATGTCATCAGAGTTAGATGACCTGCTAGGAGTCACGCATCGCTGAGTTTGTCCGCTAACCATAGAGCTGCGTGTCACCCTCTGCTCACTCGTCTGGACCACTTTCCTGTCTCCCCCGATACCTGCCACCGTGCTGAGGCGACCGAGGAGACAGGTCAGAGGTTACAGAACATGTTTTGGGAGTGGGGGAGGGGTGTTTACGGTAAAAATTGAACCCAAGCCCCAATTGATACAAATATTAACACAGCACATGTGTTTAAATTTACTGCAGATGTGTTTTTGAAAATAGTGTTCACCACCTCCCCCCACCCTTTTCCTAACCCCAATATGGTTTGGATATTTTTTTTAAACCAGAGACCCGTTCATGTCACAGAGTTGCAAAGGACCAACGGTTGTAGCAGAGTCCATCAGGTTGGTCTGATGGGAGCTGGATGTGTGTCCCTTACAGTACAGCGTGATCCTAAAGAGTTGTGTTGCCAAACTTCGGGAGTTTTGAGATCGTGTGGTCCTGACGGGGGTCGCTGGGAGCAGCTGAAGGTAAGGGGCTTGGGGTTTTGTCGTGTCAAGGTGGACCAGACAAGTTACTCTAAGCTGCTAGAAGATTGACTCCAGCGACACGAAGATAAAGGCTGATCTATTCTCTCGACAAACATTGATTTGTAAGTTTTGGGGGGAATTTTTTTACATGCATGTTTACGATTTCACCTCCTCTAGCATGAACCAATACCCAAAACATTAACAACTTTGTAGGTAGAATTATTATATTATTATTGATGTGGTCTCGGATAGCGTAGTACCCCAGCCTATGGCTAGTCTCACTTGTATAGCGTGGTACCCCAGCCTATGGCTATAGAGTCTCACTTGTATAGCGTAGTACCCCAGCCTATGGCTAGTCTCATTTGTATAGCGCAGTACCCCGGCCTATGGCTAGTCTCACTTGTATAGCGTAGTACCCCAGCCTATGGCTAGTCTCACTTGTATAGCGTAGTACCCCGGCCTATGGCTAGTCTCACTTGTATAGCGTAGTACCCCGGCCTATGGCTAGTCTCACTTGTATAGCGTAGTACCCCAGCCTATGGCTAGTCTCACTTGTATAGCGTAGTACCCCGGCCTATGGCTAGTCTCACTTGTATAGCGTAGTACCCCGGCCTATGGCTAGTCTCACTTGTATAGCGTAGTACCCCGGCCTATGGCTAGTCTCACTTGTATAGCGTAGTACCCCGGCCTATGGCTAGTCTCACTTGTNCCCCCCCCCCCCGGTCTAGCCATATAATATACTAGTACACAATTTTCGACAACATCACCCTTCCCCCCCCCACCCCCATGGCACACTGATAGATATTAATACCACAAGGAATATGATAGTAATACCACCAGGACTATAATAGTAATAACACCAGGACTATGATAGTAATACCACCAGGACTATAATAGTAATACCACCAGGACTATGATAGTAATACCACAAGGACTATAATAGTAATACCACCAGGACTATGATAGTAATACCACAAGAACTATAATAGTAATACCACCAGCACTATGATAGTAATACCACCAGGACTATGATAATATACCAAGACTATGATAGTGATACCTCCAGTAATATGATAGTAATGCCACCAGGACTATGATTATACACCAGGACTATGATAGTAATTGAGGAACCAGCAAAAGGTCATAGCTTACAAATATCCCCTGAGCAGTGGCGTAGCTAAGGTTATTAACCACCCGGGGCGGGTCGATATTTTTTCCGCCTCTTTAAGCAAAAAAAAAAACTCTACAGTTGGCCGAAAATTCTCCCCCCCCCCTTTTTATATTTACAAAAGGAACATGCCGCCCGGGGCTGACTGCCCCCCCCCCCACTCCTCACCTCCTTCCCACAACACTGCCACTGAACCTAAGGGTTGAATCACATTCTGGCCCTGTAGCATTCCGAAAAGTTAGAATTAAAGAAAGTGATTATAGAGATAGTATTGGTCGCGGCCTTCACCTTGGCTATGTAATCAGGGATTGGATTACTTTATACCGAGGAATTGAAGGAAAGATATTATTCAGATGGAAAGTATACTTTTTAGAAATAAAAAAAGTATATTTTAGGGGCTTATTCTAAGTAGTTCGACTCAACTTACTGGGATCGACTACTTCACTTACTGGGGTCGACTACTCAACTTACTGGGGTCGACTACTCAACTTACTGGGGTCGACTACTCAACTTACTGGGGTCGACTACTCAACTTACTGGGATCGACTACTTCACTTACTGGGGTCGACTACTCAACTTACTGGGATCGACTACTTCACTTACTGGGGTCGACTACTCAACTTATTGGGATCGACTACTTCACTTACTGGGGTCGACTACTCAACTTACTGAAATCAAGTTGTGAATCACAAACAGGAATTAGGAACTTCTGGGAAGTGGACAAAGTGGATGGTGTCCAAGGGCAGACTGCACAGTTTGACACAAAGCTGGACGCACACCGTAGAGAAATCCAACAACTCTGTTTTGTTATGTAATTTAAAAAGTATCCATCACGGGGCGCTTTGCGTGTCAGACTCTGGCACCCCGAAATGGGCGCCACCGGTTGGCTAGGTCACTGTCGGTGGTCAGAAAATGAGTGAATGGAGGTAATGCCCTTTTGATAGACCTATAGTTTGTGCTGCTTGTAAAAACGTTTATGGAATACTTGATAGCACTATAGTGGGAAGCGGGGTGGGCGATCCAGGGTGGGCGATCGAGGGTGGGCGATCTAGGGTGGGCGATGTAGGGTGGGCGATCCAGGGTGGGCGATCTAGGGTGGGCGATCCAGGGTGGGCGATCGAGGGTGGGCGATCGAGGGTGGGCGATCTAGGGTGGGCGATGTAGGATGGGCGATCCAGGGTGGGCGATCTAGGGTGGGCGATCCAGGAAGGGTGATCTACCCCGATTGGCACTATTTTCTGTATGTTAAGAAACGATATTTTAAGCCAATCTCTGATGGGTTTTGGAGAGGCGGTGACAAAAACTCCGCCCACCCAGGGCGACACCAAGCTACGCCACTGCTCAATAGAGGCAGCTTGCCTCCCCTCCCACCCCCACTCCCCCACCCCCCCTCCACCCCCGCTCACGCTCAAAAACATAGACGGGTAATGAATTGGTGTTGACTTTGAATTATTTTATTTTGTTCATTCACTCCCCGTTAAATTTCCAGTGATCACGCGATGGACGCTGGCAATGGAGTGGTCACTAGACTTCAGAACAAACGAGCACGTGACATGGCGAGCGGCCCCAACGACCAAGGCAAGCGCAGCTCGAAAGACTTGATGAGCATACAAGATGGTGAGAATGTGGACGCCGGCACGAGCGTGACCTACAGCAGGAGGTCGTATCCACTGGAGCATGAAAGTGAGCCGTGGTCAAAGCATGAGGAGAAGACGTCCAAGACGGAAAAATCCACAAAGTCGGTGAAGGTGAGAAGAGGTGGCAACGGGTGTGTCGTGATTGAAGGTAGCTCGTGTGTCGTAATAGAAGGCAGCTCGGACGTCGTAATAGAAGGTAGCTCAGATGTCGTAATAGAAGGTAGCTCGTTTGTCGTAATAGAAGGTGGCTCGTGTGTTATAACAGAAGGTAGCTGTTGTGTCGTAACAGAACGTGGCTGGTGTGTGGTAAAAAAGAAGGTAGCTGGTGTGTCGTTGCAGATGGTAGCTTGGTGTGTCGTTACAGAAGGTAGCTTGGTGTGTCGTAACAGAAAGTAGCTGGTGTGTCGCAACAGAAGGTAGCTCGTGTGTCGTAATAGAAGGCAGCTCGGACGTCGTAATAGAAGGTAGCTCAGATGTCGTAATAGAAGGTAGCTCGTTTGTCGTAATAGAAGGTGGCCTGTGTGTTGTAACAGAAAGTAGCTGGTGTGTCGTAACAGAAGGTGGCTTGTGTGTCGTAACAGAAGGTAGCTGGTGTGTCGTAACAGAAAGTAGCTGGTGTGTCGTAACAGAATGTAGCTCGTGTGTTGTAATAGAAGGTACCTTGGATGTCGTAATAGAAGGTAGCTGGTGTGTCGTGACAGAAGGTACTTTATGTGTAGGGGTGGCATTTTGGGCCTACTGCCGAGTTGTTTTTTCTTGGAAGATCTCGGGCTACACATTGTTTTTATTTAATACAAATCAAGATTTTGCCCTTTGCTCACTCTAACACCACTCTCTTTGCTCACTCTAACACCACGCTCTTTGCTCACTCTAACACCATGCTCTTTGCTCCCTCTAACACCACGCTCTTTGCTCACTCTAACACCATGCTCTTTGCTCACTCTAACACCACGCTCTTTGCTCACTCTAACACCACGCCCTTTGCTCACTCTAACACCACGCTCTTTGCTCACTCTAACACCACGCTCTTTGCTCACTCTAACACCACGCCCTTTGCTCACTCTAACACCACGCTCTTTGCTCACTCTAACACCACGCTCTTTGCTCACTCTAACACCACGCTCTTTGCTCACTCTAACACCACGCTCTTTGCTCACTCTAACACCACGCTCTTTGCTCACTCTAACACCACGCCCTTTGCTCACTCTAACACCACGCCCTTTGCTCACTCTAACACCACGCTCTTTGCTCACTCTAACACCACGCCCTTTGCTCACTCTAACACCACGCCCTTTGCTCACTCTAACACCACGCCCTTTGCTCACTTTAACACCACGCTCTTTGCTCACTCTACAAACACGACCTTTGCTCACTCTAACACCAAGCACTTTGCCACCCTCACACCTCACTCTTTGCCACCCTCACACCACGCCCTTTGCTCACTCTAACATCACGCTCTTTGCTCACTCTAACACCACGCTCTTTGCTCACTCTAACACCACGCCCTTTGCTCACTCTAACACCACGCTCATTGCTCACTTTAACACCACGCTCTTTGCTCACTCTACAAACACGACCTTTGCTCACTCTAACACCAAGCTCTTTGCCACCCTCACACCTCACTCTTTGCCACCCTCACACCACGCCCTTTGCCACCCTTACACCACGCAATCTAATCTTATCTTTTAAATGTTTTTTTTTTGTGTGTTTCGTTTTGACCAGAAAGGAACATTAACTGACAGGGGCCAAAACTCTGGGCAATGTCCTCCTGTGGTTGAAACTGTCCAGCCCGCGAAACCAAAGATCAAAGACACACTGTTTACCTCATTCAAGATAATAGGTAGGCCTAGCCACACTGTTTTCTACATTCATCATAATAGGTAGGCCTAGACACACTGTTTACTACATTCAAGATAATAGGTAGGCCTAGCCACACTGTTTACCTCATTCAAGATAATAGGTACACAACACTCCTCCTACAAACAGTCATGTAACTAACACTCCTCCTACAAACACTCCTCCTACAAACAGTCATGTAACTAACACTCCTCCTACAAACACTCCTCCTACAAACAGTCATGTAACTAACACTCCTCCTACAAACACTCCTCCTACAAACAACTAACACTCCTCCTACAAACACTCCTCCTACAAACAGTCATGTAACTAACACTCCTCCTACAAACACTCCTCCTACAAACAGTCATGTAACTAACACTCCTCCTACAAACACTCCTCCTACAAACACTCCTCCTACTAACAGTCATGTAACTAACACTCCTCCTACAAATACTCCTCCTACAAACAGTCATGTAACTAACACTCCTCCTACAAACACTCATATAACAAATACTCCTCCTACAAACACTCCTCCTACAAACACTCCTCCTACAAACACTCCTCCTACAAACACTCCTCCTACAAACACTCCTCCTACAAACAGTCATGTAACTAACACTCCTCCTACAAACACTCCTCCTACAAACACTCCTCCTACAAACACTCCTCCTACAAACAGTCATGTAACTAACACTCCTCCTACAAATACTCCTCCTACAAACAGTCATGTAACTAACACTCCTCCTACAAACACTCATATAACAAATACTCCTCCTACAAACACTCCTCCTACAAACACTCCTCCTACAAACACTCCTCCTACAAACACTCCTCCTACAAACTCTCCTCCTACAAATACTCTGCCTACAAACATTCTTCGTACAAAAACTCCTCCTACAAACAGTCATGTAATTAACACTCCTTCTACCAACACTCCTCCTACAAAAACTCCTCCAACAAACAGTCATGTAACTAACACTCTGCCTACACACACTCCTCTTACAAACACTCCGCCTACACACACTCCTCTTACAAGCACTCCGCCTACAAACACTCCTCCTACACATTAATTCTAAGAACCAGGTTCTACAAACACTGTATTAAAATATAATATCACATCATATGTCAGTCAACTGTACGGGACAGTTCGACCAAATAGTAATTACCACCATTTTCTCTCCCCATCGTTTAGTTGAAGTGCCAACCGGTTATGGAAAATACCTACCTCTTGACGACGATGAAGCCCATACATGTAAGATGCTTTTCTTATGTTGTGTTTTGTACATACTCGGTGGAATTCCGTGTGGTCAATGGCTAATATTAACGAGGTGGCATTCCGTGTGGTTTGTTGTCAGTGCCGGATTTACCTGTAAGCTAAAGACGCTAAAACTTAGAGGCTAATAAAGTTCAATACTCTAAGAGGTCGAGATTCAATCTCTTTGGACCTCTGATACGATTTATGCGGCGCGCCTAATCTGCTGGGCGCTACGGTAAAGGAGCGCATTTAGGCAGACCTCCGGATTCCTACGGTTGGCCCCCGTTCCACTACTCGGACACGTGACCACCAAGTGGGCTACTGCCTCCTCTTTTAGTCCGCATAACCGGCACAAAGGTTCCCTTCTGTTGTCAAGTCGATGGAGATAGCTGCGCGTCGCGCAGTGTCCAGTCCTCATTTGAGTGATAAGGCTTTTTTCTCCACAACTAAGTTCCCACCAGGGGTCGCTCTTGCTCGGACGCTGCATTTTCTGGTAAAGCTGACGTCCAGTGGCCGCCGTGTTCCACCTTCTGTGCCATTTGTCCTTGAAATGGTCTTTGATCCAAGCCGTGACTCCCAGCTGAGTCAATGGTTTGTCTGGTTGAGGTTGGGCCGCGCCTTCTTTGGCTAGGAAGTCCGCCCTGTCAGGAAGCGACTCCTCCCAGTGCGAAGCGATGAACTGTAGGACTACCTTAGAGCCTTTCGCATGGATATTGCCTACTGTCTCCAAAATAGCTGTGACCATTTTTTATCCCACCGAGCTCCCCCCCCCCTCATGTGTTCGAGAGCTGAACAAGAGTCGGTGAAGACCACTACGTCCGGAAGGGTTTTCTTTTCGCTAGCCGTTGGTGGACACTTTTGAGAGCTACCAGTATCGCCTCAAATTCCGCATCGAGGCTCGTTGCATTGCTTCCGCTTGGGCCAGATAGCTCCTCGGGTGGGGCTATCTCTGCGGGATACTGGATAAGAGCACCGTAGCCACTACGCTTTTCCCTCGCAAAGCACGAGCCGTCCGTGAAGACTTTAACCAGACTGTCTGGGTAGGCGTTAATCGTGTTACGTACAGCCTCTGATGGTTCTGGTTGAGGACTGTTTTTGTTGGCATTAGTGGTGATCATGTCTAGTCGAATGTCTGGTCGGGATAGGCTTTTGTGAGGTCCCCGCGCGAGAATCACTTTCACTTTCTCCCTGTTTCCGGGTAAATTTACGTCTTTTTCGATACTGTGCACCGTGTCCATGAAGGATGGTCTCTTCAATCTGGACTTTTTTACCCAATTTTCTTGCAGTTGGAGACAGGGTTCTTCTCTTTCCATGCGTCGGTAACGTTCTACTGTCGTAAGGACCGCCTTTTCCCACCTGACCTCGAGCGGTTCAACATTTGACATGACTTCCACTGCCGCCGTGGGTGTGGTTCGTATTGCCCCGCATACAAACCTTAGAGCACGGTTTTGGATGCGCTCCAGTTCCTCCAGAGCCGTGCGACTCGCGAAGGTTTGGACAGGCAAACTGTAGTCCATGGCCCCCCTCACACTACTGAGATAGAGCGATCTCAGCAGTCTTGCGTCTGCGCCCCATCTGGTGCAGGCCAAATTTTTCACCAAGAACCAGTTTTTGTGAAGCTTTAACGCACAGTTCGTGTACATGGTTGTGAAGTCGGAGTTTCTGTTCCAATTTCACGCCCAAATAAATTGGTGTCCTGTCCCATACCAGATCTGTTCCATTTATGGAGAGCTTTACATCGACCTTTCTTCCTTTCGTGAACTTAGAGTAAACAGTCTTCTCGGTGTTCACAACCATTTTCCACTTTCTCGCATAAGCTTCGATGCTATGCAGATCATTTTGCAGCTGGTTCTGCAGATGGTTGATGTCCTCACCAGAGGTCCAAATTACTAAGTCATCCGCGATCATCGCGTTATCGGAAACTAAGCCCTCTTGCAAGTTGTATACGTACGCCAGGAACAGGGCGCAGCTGAAGGCGGATCCCTGGGGAGTCCGTCCTCCAGAGCAAGCCGTCTCGACAAACTATTACCAACTCGCAGTCCTGTTCCGGAGAAAGTCCGTCACCCACGCGGACATTTTGCCGGAAATCCCCAGTTTCTGGAACTTATACATGAGGCCTGTGCGCCGCTCGCGGTCGTACGCTTGCTTGAGGTCAAAGAAAACAGCAACCGTGTGATTTTTCTTTTGAAGCTCATTGGTCATGGACTGAACAAGACGGATTACCTGATCCATGGGTTGGCGACCCTTACAGAAGCCACCTTGCGTCGGTGGTAGGCACTTATTACTCTTCAAGAACCAGTAGAGTCGCCCATTTACCATTCGCTTGGCCAATTTTCCCACACAAAACGTTAAACGATATCGGCCTAAAGCTACTCGGTAAATGGTCTGGTTTACCTTCCTTTGGTACGGGAACCACTATGGCTTGCTTCCACAGTATCGGTAAGATACCTGTAGTCCAAGTTCGATTTATGAGAGCCAGCAAAAGTTATCTCCCCTGTTTACCCAGATGGGTTAACATTTCATTGTGAACTTTATCGGGGCCTGGTGCTTTTGCCGCCAAGCACTTATCAAGCGCTTTACGCAATTCCTCCATTGTGAAGGGGGTTATGAAAATCTCAGGGTGTGGTCCAATACGTTGGATACGAGCTTCCCTTTCCCTGAGACGGTGGACCTCTCGGTGCTCTTCGGTCTCTCTTGCCTTCTTGTTGACTTTGGCGAAGTGAGCATTGAGCACTCGTGCCCTTTTTGCGTCGCTTGCCTCGACGCCTTTGTCTGTTAGTAGCGGCTGCGGATTTTTTGCCTTTCCCGCGCCAGAGAGACTTCAGAGCAGATTCCACACTTTCCGGCCGTCCTGGAGATCGAGCTTTTCACATGCACTTACCCACTTTGATTTTTTCGCCTTTTGGACAGCTGCCCAGACTTCAGCCGTAAGTTTATTGTAACCAGCACGAGCAGCCGGTGTTTTCTTTCTCGCGGCTTCTTTCCGAGCTTTTGCGCTTCGCTTCACCAGTTTTCCAAACTCTTTGTTCCAAAAAGGCTTGTACGGCCGCTTCCCGTTCGTTCTCAAGATCGTCTTACGGGCAATCTCCAGGATTGCGCCATTAAATTTCTCGAAAGCAACATCTAAGTCTGAGTCGGCCACGTCGACTGCTATTAGTCCGAGCTTGGTCTCGCACTGACTTTCGAAATTTCCCCAGCTGGCTTTCCGGAAGAGCCAGTGGCGTTTATCGCACTTGGTTTTGGCCTGACCTAAGTCAATCTCAAGTAAAAGGTAAAGATGGTCACTCCAGATTTCTTCCAGGACTTTTAGATTCTGATGTCCCGCGAGATCAGCGGACACGAGCGTCAGATCTGGCCGTGATTCCGTTCAGTGGCCGTAGTGAAGAAGAGTGGGCGCACTCTTTTCGTCCTGAATTCTGATAAGATTGGTCTCAAGACAGACCTCTTCCACGTGCTTACTCGAGACGTTCCTCTCGAGCTAACCCCACTTGGGGGATTTGGCATTAAAGTCTCCTGCAATAATAGTCCTTGTAAAGATCGTCTCCCCGTGGGTGGGGATCGTGATCGCATTGCTGCGAGACTTATAAATGTTCGTCACAGCGAACGTCTTCCCACATTTGGTGACTTTTACCGACAACGTGTCAGTATTCAGATACCGTTTGGACTCAATGACCTCCACCGCAAGGTCATTTCTAACCGCTATGGTAATGTCTTGGCAGCGACCACACTTACAGTGTTAGAGTGAGTAACCAGTAATTTGAAACGGCTTGCCGTGAAGCAACGTCTATTTGAAGAGCCCTACGTCTACGTTACGTTCGTGGAGTAATTTGGTTACTTCGTGTGATTTTTGCCTGATATCACACACATTCAACTGCAGAACAACCAGGGAATGTTTTGGGTGTTCCGTCCCACCCCTTCGGTCTCGAACAGTAACTTGTTGGCCTCGCGCGCGCCTGTCAAGCGTCACATGCGCGAGAGGGGACGCCTTCCCCATGGGGACATCCATGGGGAGGGGATGCAGTCCACGCACCACATCTGTAGCTCTTCTCGGTCCCACCCAGTCTCCCAGCAGTGGGTATCGAGGGCGTTTCGAGGAAGCCACAGTCTGCGGTGAAGGATCTTGTCCAAGCCCCGCCAGTCGAGCCTGCGTAAATGATTTAGACGTATCCATGAGTAATAGTGGTTTGGGCAGCAATCTTCCCCTCATTCAGGGAGGAGGTTTTTCGTCGCCTCCCCCCCCTTCCCTTGCCCAGTGAGGCTTTTGGTCAGGACGTTACGAGCAGTTTTCATCTTTGGCTTCGGTATTTAATTCCGTACTAGTCTTCCGCGCCGCGAAGAGGCAGATCACGTGCGACATCGCCGTGAGCTTTGGCGATGTGACTTTCCCAACTTAGAGCTAATCGGGAAAAGTCAAAGAAGCTGAGGGGCTCACATTCTGCCTTCTATATGTTTTATATTTTTATTTGACCAGCAGATGTAATTTAAAACTCCCGAGGGCCCCTGGACTTTGAATAGATTAGGGCCTCAGCTCTTCCAAATCCTGCACTGTTGGTGACTAAAATAAACGAGGTGGCATTCAACCATGTTCCTTCATTTTAGTTCCATGGGGTCATGGTCCTGATGCATACTTATATTTTCCTTCATTTAAGTTCCTTGGGGCCATGGTCCTGATGCATACTTCTATTTTCCTTCATTTTAGTTCCATGGACAAATGATCCAGACCCATCCACATATTTTCTGCGAAACCCCGTAATTATGGGTAATATGATTTATTCCATTATATTCACTAATATTGTGTTCAATATTAATTTGGTAGCATTACATAAGTTGTTTCTTTTATTTATTGCTAACTCGGAGGCTTTTCATTTATTTTAAATCTAATATTAATTAGGTAGCATTCTATTATTTTTTTAAATCTAATATTAATGAGGTGGCATAGCCTGTCAGTTTAGATTTTCATGCAGAGCCTCTATTTTAAGCAAAAATAAAAATTTCTCACAGATGTTTATTAACCTCTTGAATACACTTGTATTTGTCCACACTTGTATTTGTCCACACTTGTATTTGTCTACACTTGTATTTTTCTACACTTGTGTTTGTCCACACTTGTATTTGTCCACACTTGTATTTGCCCCCACTTGTATTTGCCCACACTTGTATTTGCTCACACTTGTATTTGTCCACACTTATATGTGTGTACACTTGTATTTGTCCAAACTTGTATTTGTCCACACTTGTATTTGTCCACACTTGTATTTGTCCACACTTGTATTTGTCCACACTTGTATGTGTCCCCACTTGTATGTGTCTACACTTGTATTTGTCAACACTTGTATAAGTTTAAAACTGTATTTGTCCACACTTGTATTTGTCCACAATTGTATTTGTCCACACTTTTATTTGTTCACACTTGTATTTGTCCACTTTTGTATGTGTCTACAATTAAATTTGTGCACACTTGCATATGAACAATCATTTAATTTTCCACATGTGTATTTGTCCACACGTGTATATGTCCATACTTGTATTTGTCCACACTTGTATTTTTACCCGCTTGTATATGTCCGAACTTTTACATTTATAGATGTGTATGTGTCCGCACGTGTATTTTCCAACACTTGTATTTGTCCCAACTTGTATTTGACCACACTTGTGTTTGTCTACACTTCTATTTGCCTACATTATATTTGTTCAAACTTGTCTTTTTCCGCACTTGTTTTTGTCCGCACTTTTAGTTGTCCATACTTTTAATTGTCTACACTTGTATTTGTCCCAACTTGTATTTGTCACAACTTGTATTTGTCCACACTTGTGGCTGTCTACACTTACACTTGTCAACATTTATATATTTCCGCACATGTATTTGTCCACACAAATTTTTGTCCACACAAATTTTTGTCCGCACAAATTTTTGTCCGCACAAATTTTTGTCCGCATTTGTATTTGTTCGCACTTGTATTTGTTTGCATATGTGTTTGTATACACTTACATTTGTTAAAACTTGTATTTCTCCGCACTTCTATTGGTTCGCACTTATATTTGTCCACACTTGTAATTGTCTACACTTGTATTTGTTCACAATTGTATTCTCCACATTAGTATTCGTCCACACTTGTATTTGTCCAGACCTAACTTTGTCCGCACTTGTGTTTGTCCACACTTGCATTTTTCCACACTTGTATTTGTCCACACTTGTATTTGTCCACACTTGTATTTGTCCACACATGTATATGTCCACACTTGTATTTGTCTACACTTGTATATGTCCACACTTGTATATTTCCGAACTTTTATATATCCACTTGTATATTTGTCCACTCTTGTATTTGTCAACTTTTTTATGTGTGTATACAATTAAAGTTGTCCACAATTGTGTATGTCCGAACATTTATATTTCCACATGTGTGATTGTCAAAATTTGTATGTGTCCACATTTGTATTTGTCGAAATTTATAATTGTCCGCACTTGTATTTCTATACAATTTTATTTGTCCACACTTGTATTTGTCCACTTTTGTATGTGTCTACACTTAAATGTGTCCACACTTTTATATAACCAAACTTTTATATTTCCACATGTGTATTTGTCCACACTTGTATTTGTCCATACTTGTATATGTCCGAGCTTTTATATGTTCACAGGTGTATTTGTCCGCAAGTATTTTTCCACACTTGTAATTGTCAACACTTGTATTAGTCCACACTTGTATTAGTCCACACTTGTTTTTGTCCTCACTTGTATTTGTCCTCACTTGTTTGTCCACACTTGTGTCCACACTTATATTTATCCACACTTGAATTTGTACACACTTTTATTTTTCCAGTGTTGTTTTTGTCCACACTTTTATTGGTCCAGTGTTGTATTTGTCCACACTTGTATTTGTCCACACTTGTATTTGTCCACACTTGTATTTGTCCACACTTGTATTTGTCCACACTTGTATATTCCACACTTGAATTTGCCCACTCTTGAATTTGTCTATACTTGTATTGGTCAACACTTGTATTTGTCCATATTTGTATATCTCCACACTTGTATTTGTCCAAACTTGTATTTGTCCATACTTGTATTGTCCACACTTGTATTTGTTTGCATTTGTATTTGTCCACACTTGTATTTTCCAAATTGTATGGGTCCGAACTTTTATTTTTCAACTTTTGAATTTGTCCTCACTTGTATTTTTCCGCATTTGTATTTGTCGACAATTGTATTTGTCCACAATTGTATTGGTCTGAACTTGTCTTTGTCCGCGCTTTTATTTGTCCGCACTTTTATTTGACCGAAATTTATTTTTGTCCGCAATTGTATTTGTACACACGTTTTTATCCACAATTGTATTTGTACACACTTGTATTTTTTAAAACTCGTATTTGTCCACACATGTATTTGTGCAATTGTATTTGTACACACTTGTATTTGTTTCACTTTGTATATTTCCACACTTGTATATGTCCACTCTTGTATTGTCCAGACTTGAATAATGACACACTGGTATATGACCTCACTTGTATTTGACCAAACTTGTATATTTCCATCCTTGCATATTCCATACTTGTATTTCTCCACACATGTATATGTCCACACTTGTAGATGACCACCTTTGTATATGTTTACATATGTTTTTTCCGCTGTTATTTTTGTCCACACTTGTATCTGTCCGCACTTGTATTTGTCCACACTTTTGTCCAAATTTGTATTTGTTCACACAAGTATTTGTCCACATTTGTATTTGTCCACAATTGTATTTGTTTACGGTTGTAATTTGCACATACTTGTATTTGTCTACTGTCATATTTGTCTGCACTTGGATTTATCCACACTTTTATTTTCTCTATTTGTATGTGTCCACACTTGTATTTGTCCACACTTTTATATGTCAAAAATTTCCACAGTCCTTTTTGTCCACATATGTACTTTTCCACACTTGTATATGCCCGAACCTTTACTTGTCCACACGTGTATTTGTCTGCTCTTGTATTTGTCTACACTTGTATTTGTCTTCACTAGTAGTTGTTCACACTTGTATTTGTCCATATTTGTATTTGTCCGAACTTTTATATTTACACATTTGAATTTTTCCGCACTTGTATTCGTCCACAGTTTTATTTTTTTCGCACCTGTATTTGTCCACACTTGTATTTGTCTACCCATGTAGTTGTCTACCCATGTAGTTGTCTACCCATGTTTATCATCCATAATGTTATTATTTTCCCGTTCTGTCGTAGTTCCTGAAGATTTCCTCCCGTATGACTACGATTATGTCCCCCGTGGCATAACTGATATTGACGCCAATCCCGACTCCATCAACACTTCAGTGTACTCGAAGCGGATCATGGCAAACCTGGTCGTAAGTCCACAAAACAAGATAACCCACCATTCCACAATTATTGCACTTAACAATATGCACACTTTTTTAGTGACACATTTTTGTATTTGAATTTGTTGCAATTGAAAGTGTGGGAGCATCGTTTCCCCACACGCTGTTCCCCACACACTGTTGCCCTGTTCCCCACACACTGTTGCATCGTTCCCCACACACTGTTGCATCGTTCCACACAATCTGTTACCCTGTTCCCAACACAATGTTGCCCTGTTCCCCACACACTGTTGCATCGTTCCCCACACATTGTTATATCGTTCCCCACACACTGTTGCCTTGTTCCCCACACACTGTTGCCCTGTTCCCTAAACACTGTTGCCTTGTTCCCCACACACTGTTGCCCTGTTCCCTAAACACTGTTGCCTTGTTCCCCACAAACTGTTGCCTGGTTCTCCACACACTGTTAATCTGTTCCCCACACACAGTTGCATCGTTTCCCACACTCTGTTACCCTGTTCCCAACACACTGTTGCCCTGTTCCCCACACACTGTTGCATCGATCCCCACACATTGTTGCATCGTTCCCCACACACTGTTGCCCTGTTCCCTACACACTGTTGCCATGTTCCCCACACACTGTTGCATCGTTCCCCACACACTGTTGCATCGTTCCCCACACACTGTTGCCCTCGACCACACATTGCCTCACACGGCCACACACAGTCACACGTGACCACACACTCCCACACTCGGCCACACACAGCCACACCATATATAATCTTGGAAATTCATCGATCACAATTTTAGCTACTTTTCACAATACATGATAATGTGAAATTTTCCCCTGAAACAATTCGTACGAGTTGATGTTCTGATTAACATTATCAGTCTCATATTTAAATTTGATTAGCTCCTTCTCCCCAAACTAAAATCAAAGAGATCAGTATCTGGTACTGGATTTATTATTGATTCTGGATGTTCCATCTCCTCTACTGCTCTACTTTCAGACATTTATTTATGTAGCTAATTCAAATGGTCGCAAAATACGTCTTTACACTACCTAGTTGTTCTTCGTTTACTCTTTATACCTATGGTTTGTTTACTCTTTATACCTATAGTTTTTTTACTCTTTATACCTATGGTTTGTTTACCCTTTATACCTATGGTTTGTTTACCCTTTATACCTATGGTTTGTTTACTCTTTATACCTATGGTTTGTTTACTCTATATACCTATGGTTTGTTTACCCTTTATACCTATGGTTTGTTTACTCTTTATACCTATGGTTTGTTTACTCTATATACCTATGGTTTGTTTACTCTACATACCTATGGTTTGTTTATCTACATACCTATGGTTTGTTTACTCTACATACCTATGGTTTGTTTACTCTATAAACTTATGCTTTGTTTACTCAAATATTTATGCTTTGTTTTTTACTCTATCTACTTGTTTTGTTTTTTTGTTTTTTTTGCACTCCTGATCTGAAGGAAGATGAATTTAGCAGGCGTATACTTCCTGATTTCTTGATTTTCAACAAGTATATAACTCCCCGGATGAGAAGTATCCTAATGGACTGGCTGCTGCAGGTCGCAGTGAGTGTCCACACTTCAGTTATTTACAGCAGATGGATGTAGAGTGGGTCTTATAAAAGACACACACGTGCACAGATTTGATCGGCTGACATTGACAATGTTTAAAGATACAAGAAATTCGTGTCAAATACGTGCTTAGCCAAGGGCACGCTTCTTTACAGTCAGATTTCCTGTCTACATTTCCTGCCTACATTTCCTGCCTACATTTCCTGTCTAGATTTCCTGCCTACATTTCCTGCCTACATTTCCTGCCTACATTTCCTGCCTAAATTTCCTGCCTACATTTCCTGCCTAAATTTCCTGCATACATTTCCTGCCTACATTTCCTGCCTACATTTCCTGCCTAGATTTCCTGCCTAGATTTCCTGCCTAGATTTCCTGTCTACATTTCCTGCCTACATTTCCTGCCTACAGCCTACATTTCCTGCCTACATTTCCTGCCCACATTTCCTGTCTTCATTTCCTGCCTCCTTCTCCTGCCTATATTTCCTTCCTGCCTACATTTCCTGCCTAGATTTCCTGCCTAGATTTCCTGCCTAGATTTCCTGTCTACATTTCCTGCCTACATTTCCTGCCTACAGTTCCTATTTCCTGCCTATGTTTCCTGTCTCCATTTCCTGCCTACCTTTCCTGCCTACATTTCCTGCCTACATTTCCTGCCTACATTTCCTGCCTACATTTCCTGCCTAGATTTCCTGCCTAGATTTCCTGCCTAGATTTCCTGTCTACATTTCCTGCCTACATTTCCTGCCTACATTTCCTGCCTACATTTCCTGCCTACATTTCCTGCCTACATTTCCTGCCTACTTTTCCTGCCTACATTTCCTGTCTACATTTCCTGTGATATGTAGTGTCCCAGAGAACTGAAAGAGAAAGATGGTCATCATCTTGTCTTACTGATACTGTATTGTATACTTTAGCTGCCCTTTGCATAACTTTACTGTATCTTACTTCACATTACTTAACCTTGCCTTTCCTCATCTTATCTAACTTAAGCTTATCGTAACTTTCTTTAACTTAAATATCCTTGACTTACCTTACTTAATCTTTCTTTACATTACCTAATCTAACCTTACTTAGTTTAGCCTTGCCGAGTCGCACCGCATGTTACCTTACCTTATCCCTCTGTCACGTCTTCCCATGCAGCACCACGAAGAGCTTACCGATGAGAGTCTGCAGCTCTGCGTCGACACCGTCGACAGGTACCTTCACATTGACGAGATCCCCCGGTCTCACCTGCAGCTGGTTGGAGTGACGGCGCTGCTGCTAGCCGCCAAGTACACTGAGCGCTTCGCACCAGAGGTCTGTCGAAAAATGCTACTGACTTTGACAAAATCATTTCCGCGACTCCTGATTAGTGACCCCGTGACTCCTGATAAGTGACGCCGACATTGAGTAGATCGGTGTGCAATAGTGCGTTCATGCACAGCAACACAAGAAAGACCAGATTAATACCCCCTTCCCCCTCCCCAATGACTATTCATAACATTTCACTACTCTCACCCCACTCTCACCCACTCTCACCCACTCTCACCCACTCTCACCCCACTCTCACAATCTTGACCCTACTTTTAAAGTCTTCACTTTACACTCACCACCCTCTCTCTTCACCCCCACTCTCTTCACCCCCACTCTCTTCACCCCCACTCTCTTCACCCCCACTCTCTTTCTCACCCCCCTCTCACCCACTCTCACCCACTCTCACCCACTCTCACCCCACTCTCACAATCTTGACCCTACTTTTCCAGTCTTCACTTTACACTCACCACCCTCTCTCTTCACCCCCACTCTCTTCACCCCCACTCTCTTCACCCCCACTCTCTTCACCCCCACTCTCTTCACCCCCACTCTCTTCACCCCACTCTCTTCACCCCCACTCTCTTCACCCCACTCTGTTCACCCCAACTCTTTTCATCCTCACTCATCCTATTCTCACTCCCCTCACCCTAATCTCACAATCTTCACACAAACCTCACACTACCCTCACAACCCCCTCACGCTCCTCACCCTACCCTCAACTTCTTTACAATCCTGATTACTAGCATCCTACTAGCATCATGTTATCATCCTCACACTAGCCTTCCACTACCATCTCACTTTCTTACACTACCCTCACACTAACCTCATACTACTCTCACACTACTCTCACACTACCCTCACACTACCCTCACACTACCCGCACACTACCCTCACACTACTCTCACACTACCTTCACACTACCCTCACACTACCCTCACACTGCCCTCACACTGCCCTCACACTGCCCTCACACTGCCCTCACACTACCCTCACACTACCCTCACACTACCCTCACAGTACCCTCACACTACCTTCACACTACCCTAACATTCCTCAACATACAAATTTATTTAAATTTAAGCGAAGGTACGAGTGTATTGGAAAAATAATTGGTTATTCCTTCCATTGTTTCCGTTTGAAAAAGACTTCGATTCGAACTATCTTTCGTAGTATCTAACAAATGGATTTTGTGCTAATTGCCGGCTGCCACCATCTACTAGACATAATTGTCGTCTGCTGCAGTCAAGAAAGTTAACTCCGCTTGTCCTATTTTTTCGGAACCACATCACTTCACTACTCCCCTCACTTCATAGGCTCCCTGTACAAGCACGGATTGACTAAAACTCTGTTCCCTGCCACAACTTTTTCTCGGATGCCTGCCCTTCTTATCTAATCGAACTTCTTTCTGTCTATTGACCCCTCGACAGCTTCGTTCCTCCGCAGACCCGCGTATTCTTTCGGTTCCCAGACACGCCCTAAAACATACGGTGAACGATCTTTCTCTTTGTGCGCCCCAGAACAATGGAATTCTCTCCCACTACACTTCCGCAACATGCCGACCATCCAGGCCTCCAAAACTGCACACCAGACAATCTTCAAACTCTACTATCCTGACTGATTCCCAACAACCCCCCCCCCTCTGACCAACTAAACGATGCTTTAGGGTACCGTCCATGGCCTGACATATCTAGAGTTCTGGGGTGGGCAGAGTAAATATTTTTTTTTATAAAGCTGTTTTAATGAAATAAATGTATATAAACTTTTTAATGTCATGATTATGTTTGCTGATATGTGTATGTACAGTGCGGTGAGCTCAGCCTCAGCCCTAGGCTGTGGTACCGCGCTATAGGAGACCACTGTAACAGTGATGATAATATTTGTATGTCCAGTGCGGTGAGCCCAACCTCAGCCCTAGGCTGTGGTACCGCGCTATAGGAGACCACTGTAACAGTGATGATAATATTTGTATGTGCAGTGCGGTGAGCCCAACCTCAACCCTAGGCTGTGGTACCGCGCTATAGGAGACCACTGTAATAGTGATGATAATATTTGTATATGCAGTGCGGTGAGCCCAACCTCAGCCCTAGGCTTTGGTACCGCGCTATAGGAGACCACTGTAATAGTGATGATGATAAAAATATTTCCAGATCTCAACCCTCTGTTACCTCACCGACAACACGTTTCAAAGACAGCAGATCCTCCGCTGTGAGCGGCAGATGCTTAAAGCTTTGGATTTCTTCATGGGTCGACCCGTGATGGTTCAGTTTTTGGACAGGTTTCTACAAGTACACAAGAATCCACCGGAGGTATGTCGTATGTGGCGTCACTAACCAGGGGCAGGGGCCGTGGGTGGGCAGAAGTTTTAATTTTTGCTTTTTTTAAATATATTGAGGGACTGCAATGTCTGCCAAGAGTAATGCAACTGTATGCCAAGTGTCACGTCTTAGTCTGCCAAGTGAAATGTCTTTGTCTGCCAAGTGAAACGGCATTGTCTGCCAAGGGCAACGTCATTGTCTGCCAAGGACAACGTCATTGTCTGCCAAATTTAACGTCATTGTCTGCCAAGCTTTAATTTTATTTTTCCATGAATTACTACTTAAGATTATGAGCTTTAGAAGTTATAAAAATGTGTATTTTGACATAGAGACCTTACCTAGCCTTACGTAGTCAGACATAGAGACCTTACGTAGCCGGACATAGAGACCTGTGGGATGTTTATTAATCATACACCTGGGACTCTAATGACGTAGATACGACTAGATATATATACCTTTAATTGGAATAGGCAACGTCCCGCACAATATTAAATATGGCTTTGATTGAGCTTGGCTTAAAATTTCATCCCATGTACACTCGCTATTAAAATTTTCAAACCTATGCAGATCAACTAAATCTGTGTTTCTCTTCAGGTGGAGTGCCTGGCCCGGTACATATGCGACTTGTCCATCACGAGCTACAAGCTGTCCAGCAATTCTCCGTCCTACAAGGCCGCCGGCGCGCTGGCCCTGGCTCGCAGACTTCTGCTGGACGAGGACGAGCCCACGTGGTCAGAGGACCTCACTTTCTACACCAGCTATAACCTTGAATACTTGTCGGACATCTGCATCGATCTGGTTTATATACTCATCAAAGCCCCGACATCCAAGTTTCAGGTCAGAGTTCATTTGTGCCAACTCTTTAGTTTTGTAGTAACTCAGTGTAGCAGTCGCAAGATTAATCTGCAAGCCGCGCGTCTGTCAGTTGGTCAGGAAATATTGCTTCATTTAGTTGTTTCATACTTCGATGGGCTAGACCAGTGGTTGGCAAATCGTCTGAGTGTGGCTCGGCCAGTCGGCCACAGATCGGTTTTGACTCCGAAAAACATGTTTCTTGACAGGCACTTGAAAAGAAATAATGCTCTCAAAAATTTTGTATCATCCTGCTGCTGATTTTGTTTAAGTTTTTTTGACTGAGTTTGCCGACAACTGGGCTATACCATAACAGGGGCCCAACCTGCCGGCATTGCAGCCTGGTCCCAGAAACTCTAGCGCATCTGTTGACCGAATGACAAACACTAGATGTTTCAGGGGGAGGGAGGAGCAGGGCGGCGTGAGAGCCCTACTTGAAGACAATATTATATGTCACAGCTCAGCTGATGGGGCTGATTGCCAATGTACCAGCCGGCACAGCTCAGCTGATGGAGTTGATTGCCAATGTACCAGCCGGCACAGCTCAGCTGATGGAGTTGATTGCCAATGTATTAGCCGGCACAGCTCATCTGATGGGACTGATTGCCAATGTACCAGCCGGCACAGCTCAGCTGATGGGACTGATTGCCAATGTACCAGCCGGCACAGCTCAGCTGATGGAGTTGATTGCCAATGTACCAGCCGGCACAGCTCAGCTGATGGAGTTGATTGTCAATGTACCAGCCTGGGTTGTAATAGCGTAATCTCAGGCCCTCAACGGAATAGTTGCGTTAGGCAGTTGTTTCATTTTTCAGCAAAACAGTACAATATTCAAGATCTATTTCAACTTTATACAGTTCCATAAAATTTCCTGAGTATAGTCTTCTTTTATATCGTTTTTTTTTAAAATGAAAAAAATGGGTTAAGGGATGGGGTCGTCAAGATTTAGTTGAGTCAAGATACACACCTGGTGACACCATACGGTAGTAGAGTCAAGGTACACACCTGGTGACACCATACGGTAGTTGAGTCAAGGTACACACGTGGTGACACCATACGGTAGTAGAGTGAAGGTACACACCTGGTGACACCATACGGTAGTAGATTCAAGGTACACACCTGGTGACACCATATGGTAGTAGAGTCAAGGTACACACCTGGTGACACCATACGGTAGTAGAGTCAAGGTACACACCTGTGACACCATAGGGTAGTAGAGTCAAGGTACACACCTGGTGACACCATACGGTAGTAGAGTCAAGGTACACACCTGTGACACCATAGGGTAGTAGAGTCAAGGTACACACCTGTGATACCATACGGTAGTAGAGTCAAGGTACACACCTGTGACACCATACGGTAGGAGAGTCAAGGTACACGCCTGGTGACACAATACGGTTGTAGAGTCAAGGTACACACCTGGTGAGACCATACGGTAGTAGAGTCAAGGTACACACCTGTGACACCATAAGGTAGTAGAGTCAAATTACACACCTGTGACACCATACGGTTGTAGAGTCAAGGTACACACCTGGTGACACCATACGGTTGTAGAGTCAAGGTACACACCTGTGATACCATACGGTAGTAGAGTCAAGGTACACACCTGGTGACACCATATGGTAGTAGAGTCAAGGTACACACCTGTGACACCATACGGTTGTAGAGTCAAGGTACACACCTGGTGACACCATACGGTAATAGAGTCAAGGTACACACCTGTGACACCATACAGCAGTTTGTTCAATGTGCGCCACTGTTGCACCATAGGGTAGGTGAGTCGAGGTACACACCTGTGACACCATACAGCAGTTTGTTCAATGTGTGCCACTGATACATCATAGGGTAGATGAGTCGAGGTACACATCTGTTACACCATACGGTAGTAGAGTCAAGGTACACCCCTGTGACACCATAGGGTAGTAGAGTCAAGGTACACACCTGTGACACCATAGGGTAGTAGAGTCAAGGTACACACCTGTGACACCATAGGGTAGTAGAGTCAAGGTACACACCTGTGACACCATACGGTATTAGAGTCAAGGTACACAACTGTGACACCATACAGCAGTTTGTTCAATGTGTGCCACTGTTACACCATAGGGTAGGTGAGTCGAGGTACACACGTGTGACACCATAGGGTAGGTGAGTCGAGGTACACACCTGTGACACCATACGGTTGTAGAGTCAAGGTACACACCTGGTGACACCATACGGTTGTAGAGTCAAGGTACACACCTGTGACACCATACGGTAGTAGAGTTAAGGTACACAACTGTGACACCATACGGTAGTAGAATTAAGGTAAACAACTGTGACACCATACAGCAGTTTGTTAAATGTGCGCCACGTTTACACCATAGGGTAGGTGAGTCGAGGTACACACCTGAGACACCACACGGTAGGTGAGTCGAGGTACACGCCTGTGACACCATACGGTAGTAGAGTCAAGGTACACACCTGTGACACCATGCGGTAGTAGAGTCAAGGTACACACCTGTGACACCATACGGTAGTAGAGTCAAGGTACACAAATGTGACACCATACGGTAGTAGAGTCAAGGTACACACCTGGTGACACCATACGGTTGTAGAGTCAAGGTACACACCTGTGACACCATACAGCAGTTTGTTCAATGTGCGCCACTGTTACACCATAGGGTAGGTGAGTCGAGGTACACACCTGTGACACCATACGGTAGTAGAGTCAAGGTACACACCTGTGACACCATACGGTAGTAGAGTCAAGGTACACAACTGTGACACCATAACAGCAGTTTGTTTAATGTGCGCCACTGTTATACCATAGGGTAGGTGAGTCGAGGTACATCATCTGTGACACCCTAAGGTGGTTCGGTCAATTCACATTACCTTGAAGTAATTGGGTCACATTGAATTGGCTGCCATTCTGTCTTGATTAAAGAGAGACTTAGAGTTGCATGTGCTGGTGATCTGCTTACAGGGAGCCGTGCTCAAGTACAACACCCAGGAGAAGTGTTTTATCAGCAAGAGTGAACGACTGGCAGCAGCCCTGGAGGCGCTACAGCAGACGGGAGAACTTCCCGCTTCACAAAAAGTAGGAATGTCTAACATTTTTTTAAAAAATAATAATAAGAGTAGGATTGTCTCTCTTGCTCATGCAGTAAGGCTTGTCTTATCTTGTCAATACAGTAGGATTGTGTTATCATGCGACTATAGTATGATTGTTTTATCGTGTTACTATAATCGGATTGTCTTTTCGGGCTACTATAGTAGGATTGTCTTATCTTGCTACTATAGTAGAATTGTCTTATCGTGCAAATATAGGATTTGATATCGTATATATATATATAAACTCCAAAAGAGAGCAGTAATATTTTCTTTCAGTTTTATAAAGAAGCATTGATTTCAAGTAATTAGTGCTGCAAAAACACTATAGCTTTAGTGTCGTTTTAAAATGGTACCACTGGTCAGTTCCATGCCTCTGAGAGCATATAGTAAAATACTGTCTCAAGTAAAACTCAGTTTCTTTTGTAAGGCAGGACTATTTTTTAATAAGATGAGTTCATAATTTCGTACGAAATTCTGTGTGTAACCATTTTGGATAGATTTTCACACGAAAGTTAATAAAATTATTTCTGTTGTGTTTGGAAACGTTAAACAAGAAGCACGCCCAGTGTTAATGCTTTAAAAAGAAAGATCTGATTGTAACGTACCGATGTATCCTTAAATAAGTTTGATCTTCTTCAAGGTTTGGATAATCAGATGAATAATACCGAACAAATGACTGAAACCTGGTATACTAAATAAAAAAAAATGATACCAAATCTTGTGACATTAACTGTCAATTTATTTATTCTAAGAATTCTGAAAATGTTCACAAACTCACGGTGAAAATATGTTAAGTCTTGCAATCTCTGTTATCGCTTGTATCTCGATTATCTCTGGTATATCTGGCCATAACTATTCAGCTATAACTCTGCGTTTCAACTCCGCGTTGAAACGAAATTGAGGTCATCAAGGTCCACATGCGTTGCTGGGCTACAACAGCATAAATGTCTTTTTAAAATCGCTTCAAAACTACACCTGTATTACTAGGCTGTTAGAGACTGACGTAACTGAAGAAAAAAAAAAAACTTTAATATAAGTAAGACTAATTTGTCATTTTCACTTATACTTTTAAGGCAAGTTTAAATTCAATGGGACGAAGTGAGCGATATGTTATCTTAAACAAATTAGTTATTGTGGTGAAGACATTATATAAGGGCTCAACATTAAGGGGAAAAAACTTGTCTGCAACACAAAGTTACAAAGACATAAAAAAAGGAGAAGAGTTGCATCCCTCTAACATTAATCATTTTAAATCGTAAAACTACAAACAAACACACACACACACATACACACACATGCATATATTTATACTTAAAAGTGTTTTTGTATTATTTGATTTTTTTTTTTTTTTACATTTTGCAATGGTATAAAGTATTTACAAATCATTTTTGTTTATATATACATAAGACATTCTGAAAAGTCCTATTTTTTCCTCTTGACATGTTGCAATCAGCCCCCCGATGAGAGCATTGATGGGCGTGACGTTGGCCGTGGTTTCAAGGATCCCAGCAACCGACCCAAGAAGAAAAAGCCAGCCAAATAATTGGAATAATTTTGTTCTTGGATTTTCTTTTTATTGTGTACTTTAAATTTACGTTCACCTTATTTAAGATCTAAAGGTGACACCTTTTTGGTTCAAGATAGTTGGAATAGATTGTGTCTCACTAAATTTTGTTAAACGAAATTTCTAATGAATAGTGTTAAAAAATTAATCATCTTATTCTTTATATTCTAAAATAAAGTTGTTGGTTTTTTTCTAAATTTGGACACCCCCCCCCCCACCTCTCTCAAAATCCCCCTTAATTATTTGGGCGTAGGGTTTAAATCTGTCAAATGACTAGGTCACTAAGGACGTAAATTAACTCCCTTTTTTAACGTTTCATTTTGGAAAAAGGGGGGCGTGGCTTGTCACGGTTTCCTGGAAGTATGTGCTTGTGAAGCCACGTGTCTTGGAAATGATGAAACATTTCATGAATTTGTTTAAAACATGTTTACAGAAGTCAAGCTTCATTATGTTGTTGGTCGACGTGATCCCTTTCGTGGTGTTTCGTTTGTGTGATACATGATAGCTGTGCTCATTATCAGCTTCATGATTCATGTGGTTTTATAAGATGATTTTGTTTTCATACAGCTATCTGAGTTCCACTGCTCACAACTTAATGTGGGACATTTTATGTTAACAAGGGTCTCACCCACAAAGCTGAATGGACTTGGCTGTAAAAGTCTTGTAGGTTGGTGAGATGCCTTTTTGTGAGTTGGTGAGATGTAATTGGTGGGATGCCTTGTAAGCTGGTGAGATGTCTTGTAAGTTTATTAGGTGACTTGTTGATGTTCTGATATTTACCTTGTTCTGGATCACATGTTAGCATGTGATATTAATGATATTAACCCAGACGATATTATTCAAATGTTCATTCTCCACAAGTGTTATACGGTCAATTATGTCGTATGTGATGTCAACCCATTTGGCCTTCTCGCGAATCATTTGGTTGGTTGGGATGTTAACCCAGGTTGCCACCTCACACATTTCATTGGTTGGGATGTCAACCCGGGTTGTTGGTGTCATTGGTGGATGCAAGGCCGCATTTATTCTGTCGGTGCATGAGATCAATGAATTAACGAGATTTCCCTTGTATCAGTGATGTGTATTAAAAAAACTGTAATAAATATTTCTAGTTGAGACACTGTCCATGATGTGTAGTTGAGACACTATGTTAATGAGAAGTAGTGGAGATACTGTATCAGTGATGTGTAGTTGAGACACTATGTTAATGAGAAGTAGTGGAGATACTGTATCAGTGATGTGTAGTTGAGACACTATGTTAATGAGAAGTAGTGGAGATACTGTATCAGTGAAGTGTCATGCAAACACTGCACTAAAGATGTGGAGTTTAAAAAGAAAGTTTTGTTTTGTTTCTTTTTTTCTTTTTTTTTTTTTATAATCGTAAATTAAAATGGCGTCAGACAAGGGCATAACTCTTGACGCAGAACTTTAAGACCAGTTTACAGCTACTCAAATTCGTTTTAAAATTTTGTATTAAACGTGACACAAGCGATGTTTATGTTCATCTGTTAGTGCGCCCATTGAGACTTCCTCCCTTCTTTATTTAACATTAAATTTCAAATAATATTGAGAGATCAAATTTAAGTTCCCAGATTCCACCTCCCGTTAGTCAATGGATTAAATAGATTATCAAGGATTTGATTGGTTAGAAGTTTTTAGGCTATAAATACCCAGAGTATACTATATATTTCTAGTTTTAAAATTAAAAGAATTCTGCCTCCATTGTCAGTGAACCAAGTATAATTGAACGCGAGGAATGAAAAGTTATTTTTGTTTAAAACTTATAATAAAATCTTTCCAACTACAAGTGTCTAGTTCATCGCAAATTGTGTATCACAAAGTGTGCATCACAAATTGTTCATCACAAATTGTGCATTACAAAGTGGGCATCGCAAATTGTGCATTAGAAATTGTGCATTCAACAATTTTTCATTACAAATTTAGTCATCTCGGCATTGAATAAGAAATGTGCATTTCATATTTGTTTTAAGACCTACCTGGCACGATTCAGTTGTTTCTTTAAGTATTCACTTTTTGTACAATCCATTTTTTTTATTATACTCTGGTAACTAGTTTAAGTCAAAGACAGAGATCAACTCCAAGGTGGATAACCATGAAAATAACAGAGTGGTTAAAAATCATTTTATTGATTTCCCTTTTGTTTTAATACATTTGCAGAGTCTTTAATTTATTACTTAAATAAAGGGGATGCGATGCAATGGAGATAAATATCACACTGGGAATCTGGTCTTTGCTGTGATCACAAGTCCAAGAGTTTTACCCCCGTGTTGCGTGACTCAAAGACCATGAGGCCACCAACAAAAGCCTGCAGCACGGCCACCACGATGGCCAGCCCCCAGCCGTATTCCAGGTGCTGGTTCGGCGAAATGCCGTCCGTGAAGGCGGAGTCAAATGACGCGGCGAATATAATGATGGCGATGGCGTAGGTCAGGGCTGTGACGAGAAAGTGATTAGAGCTAAATTATGGGATATTTAAGAGATGTATGGGAAATAATTTGAGATAAATTGATGGTTATCATAACTTATGTACATGAACTAATTAGGTGTAAATTTTGGAAAGTATAAGAGATCCATGGGCGCCCGCAGGTAGTGGCAAGGTGGGGCACTTGCCCCCCCCCCCCCCC